>CM032631.1:35882073-36449137 GCA_019097785.1 Fraxinus excelsior | reverse complement strand
TAATAGGTGAAAAAACAAAATCAAGCTTTTGTGCATCAAATGATTGTACCTAGAAAATAGGTGGAAAACGAATTCCCTGGAAAAGAAGACGCATCAAACAGCTAAAAAGTGGGAAAATGGAAAACATTTTCCATTTTCCATGGAATTCACGGCGTATCAATCGGACCCTTACATCAATCGTTTTCCAATTATCTTATCTTGTCCGTGTGTGAATGTGCACGCACGTACAAACAATCATGTGCAATAGTAACTTTTGTCATTCAAGAAGAAAGACTTCGCCTAATTCTTTTTAATCCCGGCCCAATTTCTCCTTTGACAACTCTTCCATAACTGCTAATTTGTGAACTAGTATTTGTTTTCAATGCAAGACGATGCAATGTCTTCGGGAAGTAGACAAGTTTTCAACCAGAACAATCTATGAATGTTGACTTGGAAAATAATAAGAAAGCAAGAAACCAAACAGCAAGAGAACATTTTCTCCTGGTCGTAGTGAATACCAGCAGAAGCAAATGCAGTGTCAAGATTTGGACCATTTCACACTTGTGCAGCTATATTTAAGCAACCTTTGATTTTCTATACCTGAGAAAGCAGCTATAATAAGATCTAGATGTCATGGCTTACAATTAACATCACCAATCAAACAACAAACTTGTACTCAATCGCAAAAATTCAATCAGTACCACAACCAAAACTAGCGATGAATAGCAAGCGATAAGAGTTCTTACAAAACCATTTACTTCTTCAACTAGATCACTCTTAAGCTATGTTGAATGCAGTCCACCGAAAATTGTGAGGTCACTGCTTCTAATATTGGAATTGAGTTGGATTCTACAAACACTATTCAATGTGCACGTGGTTTAGTGTATCTATCATGTATTTTCCAACATAATATTGACGAGATTAAATGGCTAGATGCCACATTCAGGTTTAATGTACAAGTATTACTTGAGGCCGATAATGCTACTGACTTCCTTGCTAACAAGGGTATTGCCAAAAAAGTTCCAAATTATTAAGCCAGACTAATTTTCCATTATTCTCAAAGACATGCCCGAGATAAATGGTCTGTTTTACTTACATTTGAGCTTTGCAATGGCTTTGTTTGATTCGGTAGGCTCTTCATAGTAAAGGTATCTTCTTCAGATTACATTTTATTTTTGATTGAGGTAGTATGTACTTCTGGAGATCAAAAATTCAAAATCCCTTTTCCCTCATCTTTCACTAGCACTACAAAAGGCTTTGAAGCAGCATTTAAAATGAAACAAGCTAGCACTTCTTTGAGAAGTTCACAAATATAGCTATGCAATAAGGATTGACCTATGTCAATGTTTAGAAATTGTCGATAACAAATTCAGAATTTAATACTCTACAATATAGGGAAAATGAGATTGTACTTCGCAGTAATCTTTAATCAACCTTATGAATCCATGCTTACGCGAGTATTCTTTTCTGGAGGATGATACACAGCAACCAGAAGTGGCTTGCTGAACAGCGAAAAGAGCATTGTCATGCTCAGAAATTTAATAACACTGAAGAGAAGGGTATAAACTTCAGTGTAGGTATTCCTCATATTCTTACACCGTTATATGAACTCTTTTCAACTGCTTCAGTAGTATATACATCCTTCCACTTGTTGTACTATATTGAACCTTCGATCCAAGCACGGAGATCTTTATACTCAGTCTAAGATCTTGTCTATAGTTGATTTATTTAAAGTGAAGTTATTCTTCGGTAATATCATCTGCTCCTGTGTAGTGGTATCACAGCCACCATGCAAACTTAAATAGATAAAGACTACTAGCTCTAAATTTACTATCAGCTTACAGTGTCCCGACTATAGAATTAAAATTGTAATCAATTCAATGTTATTACTTGTAGGACTTGATTTAAGTCACGTGCCTGGTTCTCTACCATAAAAACAATGTTCTCTCCGGCCTCAAAATGCCCATATTTCCCAAAAGGTGTGTGAGAAATCACAAGTTATAAGTAATACTAGAGAATAAGGATTAACCATATACCTAATTAAGATTTAATGATGTAACCATAAAATACTAATATATTTTTGAATCCAGAAAGATTAAATCCTTGTAAAGACAAGAAGATAAAAGCAGATAAAGACAAGAATTACAAAGAATACACCAACAATTTCTTCTTAAACGAGATAGATTACCAACAAAGATGTAAAGAAATCAAAAAGTACAAACATAAAAAAAGAGCAAAACATTTTTGATCAACCAAGAAAATTCTGCAGACGAGAAACCATGTAAGAGAAGATACTTGTAAAAGAAAGATACACAGTTAATAAGAATTTCCAAAGTACTATGGGTTAGTTGCAATATAATGCAAAAGCTGGATGGAAGATATACTCCTATAGAGGTGAAGGGATGTATTACAGGAAAGTTGCTAGCTATTGTAATCCGATAGAATGCAACTGTCCATGGTTTAAAAAATCAATATTGAGGCCCGCGTCAGAGTGAGGTAAACAAAAAACATCTCAAGGCACTGATTGTAAGGTAGATTTTGGAGGCAACTCAACAGAGGGAGCTGCCTCAATTGGCCTCGCATGTCTCATAGCACACCTCAATTGGCCTCGCATGTCTCATAGCACACCTCATTACTTTAATTTCTCACAGACCCATTTTGGGAATAGTCCATTGTTCAACCAACAAAAGTAATAGTTTCTTTTTGCTCCTTGAAGATTTTTCTTTTGTTTGTTTGCACACTTTAAATTGATTAAAAATGAAAACGAAATATTGTTTATGGTGTATTATGCATTTATTTGGCATTGTAATAATTTATTGACATTTATTTGTTTTATGGTGAGGCTTAAGTTCTGCCTCATGAAGGAGCATCATTATCGGGTTTTTACATTGAATCTGTCCTTCACCGTATCATTTGTTAATTTATAAGAGACATGAATAACTATACATATTTGAAAAATCTCAAGTTCCAAAAAGTAATCACTTTCTAATTTCAGTTACATTTTTAACTAATAAGCCTAGCTCATTGTGACTCTGTTTGTTTTCTGTCCAATTAGATCAGATTCTTCCAGATACAAACTTTCCAGCTCTTGAAGATTCAGCTAGATCTAGCTTTCCACATCATGTCCAAAATCCTGATATTTCTTTAACATGAAATTTTCTTATTTTTTTTAATATATTTCTCAGAATCTTTGACTTGACAAGAATAAAGAGGAACAAGCTAAAAACAAACTACAGAGCATAAAGTTTCCTCTTTCTCTTCGTTTATCTTATTTGTCACTCTAAAAGAAAAGGCATCCACCTAAAAGAGAAGAATGTAGTTTCTAATATGGAATAATCTGGCATTAAGGTCGCATGCAACTAGATAAACTTTGGGCATCTGAACCTCAGCTGGTTCTAGCTCACAGATGGCAGGCAAGAAATACATCATGAGTCAGTATCAACACAGGCAATGAGTTAAATAGAGCTCCCTTATCATTAACCAATTTTTATACCAGAAATAAAGTTCTTAATTATGTTGTGCACCAGATAAAAGTACGTGCACATGCAAAAAACTCAAAATTTTCCCATTACTTCTCTGATATGAGAAGGCCCATAAAGATCATCAAACAATTACTTTGTGCACAAAAACATGAAGAGAACACAATAAAAGAAGTAAATGAAACCATGAACTCTTAATTGCTTTACCTACATTGAAAGGAACTGAAGGTTAAAGGTTGATCAAGTCTACTAAACTAAACCAAGGAGACAATGGCTGATGCTTTGTTGAAAAGTATTGAAGACTTTGATTGCAAGAAAGAAAGTGAGAATGACAAAACTAAACATTTTGGTTATACCTGTTGGAGATTCATCTGTGATCTTAGTCCAATTTAGCGAAAATTTTCAGCTAACGAGTCCCAATAACTGTTCTATTATCTACTGCTTCTGATTTTCCTTCTCTCTCCTTAGTGATAAGTGATAACTCATTCTAATTACACTCATTGACTCTGTGTATACATGATTTTTATTGTTTTATCCAACTTGACTGTGACGATTATCTTACTGTGGCAATCCAAGAGATATCCTTGATGACTTCTGTGCATCCTCGAGGTAGAGAGAAATTTGTAATCTCCTTATTGTGCAAAGTTGATTTACACTTAGACCATGACCCACTTCATGGATAATTTTTTACATGAAGTTTAAGCCTCATATTTATTAACATACATGCTTTATATGTACTCAATTGATCTTTTCACATTTGTTGAATACCATGACAGGTCAAGAAATCATGGGAAAAGGACCCTCACTTAGCTGCTTTCTTGATTATTTCCCAGCTGATGGGTATCCAAGACCACTGTTAGCACGTAGCAATCCCATACAATTACTAGAAGCAAGCAAGTACACAATATGTAGAGAGATTTGTGATGCTCATACATAGCGAAATATTGCTCCCCACTGGATAAGATATACAAAGGCGCAAAATATCAATCAATATATCCTAAAACCTAATAACTTAAAACTTTTGGAGCAAGATTCCGCTCCACATAGGTATAATAGTCCAATCCATAGTAAACCAGGTAAACCACTTTGAACTTCAAAATAATTTTCAATAGAAGCAACTTTTCTTTAATTAATTACTTATATATCAAGATTCCGACAAAATACAGAAGTTCTAAGTCCATTCTTCTGGCGATCATTGAATCGAATTACAATTAGTCAAAAAGGTTTATCCACTAGGGGGAGAAAATGAAAAGGAACTGAGTGAGGGAACACCTGTAATCGTCGAAATGCGGAGGGTAATACTCAAACGGTGTCGTCTCCAGGCTTCTTGGGCTTGCGGTATTTTTCTTCAACTTTTTTTGCAGAGAAAAGGGCCTCGTTTACAACCTTCTTGATGTTGGGAACATTATAATTCTGGGCTATGTAAATTCCAAATACTGTTCCACATATGTATGAGAAGCTACTCCTTATAATACCCATCACTCTGTAAAATTCTCCTTCTAGTGTAGAATAAAATAAAACGAAACGAAACAAATTAGGGTTTTCTCAGAATTTATTGGAGTTTGTTATTTTAAAGGATTGCAGAGCTTCTGGAAGGTCCGGCGTATCGCCTCCGTGCGCGGCGGTCTTGCAGAAAAAATTACTTTCGAGTCCACGTAAAGATTGTCAGAGACAGACTCTCACTTTAATTTTACGTGAATTTTTATTTCTAAGCCTATATTTGAAAAAATAATTTTAGGAAATTAAAAATCATTTCTAAAGTTAAATTTTAATTTTAAACAAATATACGAAACAAATTATTTTTAATAATATTTTTTTCAAAGACAAAATATATTTGGTTATATTATTCTTATTTGTAAACCAAAGAAATAAAATAAATATTATATTTAACATAGACATAATAAATAAAAATTTTAAGCTTTGCCAACCATTAATAGTTATTAAACATTATTGACAACTCGATTTTAATAACTCGCTGAAGATGGTAAAAAATAGAATTCCAAATAATTTTTTAAGTAATCGACTTTTGTAGAGTTGAATAAGAGATCTTTATAAATTTTTATAAAGTCAATGAAAGTCTTTAACACTTAAGGAACCATTTGGCTTGGTTTGCATTTCAATTTTAGTTTTAAATTTATTTTCAATTTTTCATTTTGAGAGTCTATTTTAAGATTGTTGAAAAAATATTTTATTTGTTATTGTGAAAAATTGCTTATCAAAATAGAGAACTAGAAAACTCGAGCGGCCAGCTAGGGGAAAAGCGTCAAAAGTTTCCCTTGTCCATATTTTGACATTTTCAAGTCCAACACAAATTTCAAACTCCCAATTGGGCTTCCAAATAAAATTTCAACTATAATTTGCTAAATAAACTTCGAATAGGATTCCAAAATAGCATTCTAAATAGAATTTTTTTTAAGTTGACTTTAATTAAAATTCTCAATTATCTTCCAAATATAATTCGTGTCACATCCTAATTCAAACAAGGACGTTTCCATTACCGACATTAGCTCGCGTTGAAGCAATTGTAGCAGCTCCAAAATGGCTTGCTTGGTTGTGAACTCTTGAATTCAGGCGTGCGCTTGGTAAGCTTCCTAACCTTGCACTAGTTAAAGCTTACCTTACAATCATGTGGGCAGTGCATCTTGCACACATACCACCATAATGTATATCTCCTACCGCTACCTATTAATGATTCGATATAGGGAAAGAAAGAAACGTCGATATTGCAATGCATCCCATCATGATAAAGCGAGTCATCCGTGATTTGATAGTTCCATTTTTCGATGATACAGGTCGATGGAAATCCCAACAGTCAAACTACTGTCTTTGTCTTTACACGAGCAAGGAAAGGTTAAGCCATCAATCCAATTTAGTTATTGGACCAAGTGAAAATGCTAACTTCCTTCAATTTTTTGGATATCAATTTTTTGGATATCGTTAAAGTGTATTCTCAAAATCCATGATTTGGTAATATGCCATTTTGACTACTGTTTTATGCTAGACCAATATATTTCTCAAAAAGCCGACGAATACTTCTATTACAAAAAAAAAAAAAAAAAAAAAAAAAAAGTTGTGATTAAAGATTTATCTTTTAGAAAGAGGGAAAGTTAGTGGTTTACTATCTACAAGTCCTCCATCCCAAATTCCAACATTGCAACCGTCTGGTTCATTGGAACTATCAAAAGGTCTCATGCTTACCTATGGTTTGATTGTCTTGGACAATGGAGACATCTTAAATTTATTCAAAAAGTTGATTTTATGTCTACATAGAATATGACTTTTATGAGTGGAATACAACTAAAAATTTTAATTTTCTAAATTTCTAAGCGATCCACGTTAAAATTTTCATTTTTATTTTTCTACTCATTTTCAATCATATATTTTTTAATAAAATAATATTTTCCTTCTTTTTTAACCATACATTCTCCATCAATCTATTATAAAAAAATACATTCTTCCAATTGGTCATAGACAGTGGGATTACAATTTAACCAGAAAATTGATTTTTTACAAGGATAAACATAACGTTTTATCAAATTATTTGCGAGACAAAATGACTAATAAAGGAATATTACCATCTCCATAAAGATAAATCTTTGATATTTTTTTATTCACCGACATTATATGTAACCGGATTTTACTCGTTACTGCCTTGCCCGCAAAAAATTGTCATATCTCGTGTAAATCCGCCTGAATAATTTGTAAGATCAGCACTACTTTTATGTATCCCGTCCAATTTACATGTATCTATACTTGATCGAATTTTTGAGTTAATGAAATTTCAAAGCGTATTCAATTCGTTCGCCTATTTTTTTCCCCCGTAAAAAGTTCTGGTTCCTCTTCCGTTTTTTTAGTTATTCTGGTTGTTTAATTCGGTATTGAATTGGGGTGTTCCCCCTTTGGATACTTTAGGGCCTTGACTTTCGTTGAATAAAATACATCGGATAAAAATTTAATCTTTTCCATTTGGATGTGTTTATTTTTCTTTCATATGTCCACAATTCTGGTGTGTTAGTTATATACTTAATTTTTGTGCCAGAGCAGTGTCTCTGTATAGGAATAAGATATTATTGACTTCACTGTATGATATATTGGCATTTGTCTCTCAAATTCTCAGTATGAGTATTTTGATACTTATGGCAGTTCATTTTTAGCATCGAAGGTAATTTAAGGCTATAAGATATATGAAAGATGTTGACCAGGATATCAATTATAGATTATATGTATAATTCAAGTTTTGCATAAGATATTCAGATCCTTCTTTTATTCATTTATATTTAATTCAGAGAGTTACAGTTGAATATCTCACGTATTTACATGTGGAGCTTCATTCTAGTCTGATTCCCAGCTGGTGCTTCCCATGGATTAAAGTGTACTTTATATATGACAGATGCGTAGAGTTGGGAGTGGGTTGCTTTTTTCTCTGGACGCTTATTGTGTTTATGTGGATGTAAGAGAGATTGAAAGACTTGATGACAGTAGATGTAGTGACATAGGCTGAAAACATGAATAATAATAAAAGGATCTTGTTTGTAATAAACGAATGGGTATTGCTTGAATTTCATTCGAACTACATGAGAAATACTAGAATCCACTAGAGAATGGAGAAACTGAAATATTATTATTTGAAAAACGACTGAATTGTTTTCAAACTCTTACACATATTTAAAAAGTCAAAACGAAATCCTAATTCGGCAGGCAAGTCTGAATATAACTAGGAAATTGAAAAAATGATGAAAATACCCCTAAACTAACTCAAAATAGAAAAAGCTAAAACGACTTCTAAATGATGAAATTTGACCCCAAAAGTTTGATGATGCTGGCCATCGTTACCCCAGCAGAACTATAGTGAACTAAAAACGCTTCCGAATGGTACTCACTTGCATAAATTTGACACCCGAACTAAAATTTACGCACATTTTCGTATGCCCTTCTTATTTATCCTCTTTTCCAACATGTTCATGATTTTCTCCTTAATATTCCACATCATGTAGGATGCAAATGAGGCATACTTTTCTGAAACTCTCCATAAATGAGAATTTGAGAGTATTGCTTTCCCCAAATTAATATTATCTTTGATGCTATTGGGTTAGAGGAATCCAATATAGGACAATTTTCCATCCTCTTTCTAACCTATTTGTTGTTCCACTTCAGAGAAAATAAAAATATTAAATAAAAGACTCTTAATGAAAGCAACAATTTGTTTCTGCAATTTGTAGAAATATTGGGCCTTTTTATGGTTTTGCCCTGGTTCTAATAATGAATTATCTTGCTTGTGCAGGGTCTTTTGTTGCAGCCGTGGTATTCCTTTGGTAATTTTATGGGAATGTTTTGAAGTTGGATAAACAAGCTGTAGTCCGTGTTCTATCCTAATGATAATATTTTATGAGTGCTTACGTGCAAAAATTGTCATGCTAATATTCTTCCCATGAAAATCTTGAAACTTGGTTTTGGTGCAAATATTGTTTTTGTTTTCCATGGGATTGAAGTTATTGTCAATTTCGGCGGGATGCACCATTTTAAACCTTGTAGGCCTCCAATATTGGAAGCAAATGTCACTTGAGAATTATAAACCAGACCGTTTGATTGTCAAAGATCTTATTAATTCCGATAATGCAAGCCATGCCTTGGAGCTGCTTCTTCGTTTATTCTCCGCCCATGCATTGGTGGCCAGTTTTGCACTTAATGTATTTATCTTTCTAATTTTATGTCTCAAGGTAAGTTTTTCCAACGTACTTGATTGATCTTCTAATTTCATAATTATTATTTAAACTTTGTTTTCTGGAAATCAAATGCATTATCATTCTGAAACTGATCTAAATTATACTCGATAATCTGAATATATGTGTTATCCTAATAGTCTGTCTTGGTGATATTATTTCATTTAGATTTATTCTTGACATTTTACATTAACAAATCGCGTCAAGATTAAGATGACATCATTTGAATGGTACACTAGATACCTATGTTATTGCTCTCCACTGCATGTACACCTCACCATAGACACCCTCCACCAAAGGAAAAAATGTAGATGAAGAAAACTTACAGTATTTTTAAGGACGAGTACGTTCTTCGACCTGAGAAGTCATTTTTGGAGGAGAAACTATATGTTGAGGGATCTGAATGAATTAAGATTACTATGAGAAAATCTGATAAAGCAGCTGGAATAAATGAACTCACCTCATGAAAGAAAATTCGGCTTCTTTTTTTACTTTACAGTAACTGGCATTCCGACATGAACTTTCTGCATACTTTTTCCTGCCTTACAATTCATTATTCTTTGTAATCTATGATGCTCAGACTCCCCTTTTCAACACGACATGACACAAGTACATGTATGGAATATTGGATGGATACAGCAGTTTTCAACCGGGTATGGCGATGTGTAGCAGCTATAGGATCCGAAGCTAGGTTGATGCAAAGCTTCAAGTTGAGGCGGCGGCACTAGGTTTTTCACCTATGGTCGCCTGAGAGAGGGTGGAGAAAGAGGGTCGGCGCTAGTGTTTCGTTCTTCTTCTCTCTTTTTGTTTTTCCTTGCCCTTTTCTTCTTTTCTTTTCTTCTTTCCCGTTTTTGGCTTTCTACCTTCTATTTGTATAAAATGAAATGGACATATTGCAATCAAGTCCCTCATATTCTATTTTATATAACATTTAGCCCTTGTTTAATCTTCATTATTTCCAAAATAAATTTTTCTTTCTTCTTTTCAACCCCACGTTCTTTAATAAAATAATATTATACGTAAACTCAAAATTTTTTCTTATTTTTTACACCCTGTTTGATCCACATTCTTACAAAAAAGTCATTTTTTCAAAACTCATTTTCAACCACACATTCTTCAATAAAATAATATTACACACAAATCTAAAAGTTTTCTTTAGCTTTTAACCACATATTTTTTATTAAATCACTATTTAAAATGCATTTTTCATTCAATAATGTGCATCAAACACGGTCTTGATTACACATTCTCCATTAATATACTATTCCAAAATGCATTCTTAGCCGAAAATGGGGCTTAAACATGCTCTTAGTAATTAACTTCCCATAATTGAAAACTAACCCTAAAATTCTATTTTATTCGTCTTTGCCCCTTAAATGTTTTTAATTGTAAAATAAATTATTCTTTGTGAACAATTGATTTTGGTCTCAAAATTAAATCTTGGGTTAGTAAAAAAATTGAAGTTTAAAAGACGTACCCATATACTCGTTTCAAAATTTTGGACTCTTTTTAACCATGTCCTCATATCATACATTTTTAGAAAATAAAAGGTCTTAACATTTAGATACATGCCCGTACCCGATACCCATACCCGGACCCGGACCCGAGTTCGAGCATCATAGTTTGCATTGTTTAATTCTTATCAAAATCTAACCATCTACTTGCATTGGCATTTCAAATAGGGATCATGATCATGTCTGTCACGACAAAGAGAAAATGGATTGATCAATGCCAATCTAACTTGGGGTTACAAGAAAAACTAGTTTTTAGCGTTTCCTTTTTCTCGTGGCAAATATGCCAGCTATTGTACTCAAGCATGTTAAGGCTTATTGGAGGCATAATTTATACGTTTTAATCAGTCATAATTTGAAATATGAGTTATTGGGACTTTTAAGAATAATATAGAGTAGCGACTGGCATGACAAGAGTGAATAAAGTTTAGTACACAAGTTCCTATTGAATTTATTTCGAAGGGCTTTAAATATTACTGATAGATACAATGCATGTAAAATGATGTATCCATGGCCTTTGTGGTCCTTTTATGCAGATGATATTCTTTTCGGAGTTATACTCGTCTGAAATTCGAAAATTATTAGAACGCCTCATTAACTACATCATCTACAAGGTAAGACATCACTGTATTCTGATTTCTGTTTATTTTTTGTTGCATTTTAATTTTTCGAGTTTTATTTACTTAGGTTTTTTCTTGTACTTAATGATGGTGATAGAGACCTCGTTTAAGTTTATATCTTTATGCCCCCGTTTTTATTTTTGAGCCGACAACTATTTGTCTATGATTGTAAGATTTTTTTGTCAAACTTGGCTTCAATTATTTCTCTTATTTCCTTGGGAAAGTATTGATAAATCATGTTACTAATGGGGATGATTGACATGATGTTTGTTAAACTTTCAGTAAAATTGAAATAGAAAGTTACTTGGTCACCCAAGGATTGAGGAATAATAATATAAAAGGTGTTTTCAATTCTTTGTCAGACATGAATTATGAATTCTGGAGTTCATATGAGGTTTGTAAACTGTAGCTAGCTATGAAATTTCTGCACCCACATTGTGGATCCTGTAGAATTTTGTAATTGAATTAAAATGAAAATGTCACAGCAGCTAGAATTGTGCTCTGGTCTAATTGAGGATACCATCTTCCGGGTCATATATTTTGACAAGCCACTAGTGGACAAAAGTAGCCTGTGAAAACTGGAAGAATGTTCTTTTTCTTTATATTGTCATGTATGGCTTTGATTACTTGAAAAATGGTTTGTTGACAGTCTTTGGTTACTGATATTTTATGGTGACATAATGTTCTTCTATTTTATTTTTATTCTATTCATTCTTACTTGTTTTAATTTTGAACAATCATCATTTGTTATTCAGAAACTAACAAGGTCTCCCTGTACAACCAATTTTAACAAGTGTCATATATACACACACACATAAATATAGTTATTGAATATCAATGCAAACATTAGTATAAACTTGAATAGCCAGCATCATTTGTTGTTGATTTAAAATAGACTTTAGTTGTTGCGATATATTAAGGTCATATGAACCTGCAAACTTGATTGTGCCAGAAGTTTTTAGAAGTAGTAGATGAGATCTTGGTGAATACTTCTGTTTGCTGAGGATTACCAATTTTTTTCATTTTTTTCTTTGGGTGGGTGGGTGAGTGCCTTTGTGATAGCAAATGTAGGAGCATCTACATATTTTGGTGGGATTGGGTTGTCGGGGGTGGGGAGAGAGCTTTGGCATTTGTTGGTCCCTTGAAAATATAGCAAGCATGGTCAATATGAGTGTGTGTGCGCGCGCATGCATGTTTGGTTTTTTTTTGGTTATAAGTAAAATGGAAATACATTCAATGCCATGCTAAATTGATTGAAATATATGAAGAAAAAAGAAAGAAGCAAATTATACATGTCTCTCTCTCTCTGTTGGTGACTGATTAATGAGTGGGCGCAGGGAATATTTCTTCCGTTAGTGGTTCCGCCAACAATATTTCAAATAGGCTTGTGGTCAACTTGGTTGGGTGTGGTTTGTTTCTTAAAGGTATTCAACTATTCACAAAAATATACAAAGCAGTTGATATTGTTGGATGCATGGGATAGCTTATTATGAAATAACATCTGCTTATTGCGCAGATGTTTCAAGCCTTAGCTAGGGATCGACTTGAGCGTTTGAATGCTTCTCCTTCTGCAACTCCATGGACATACTTCCGTGTATATTCTGCACTGTTGCTGGTTTTCTCTGTTGACTTGCTCTGGTATTTTACAATACCTTTTCTATTGCATGTATGGCTTGAAATCCACTTTGATCCTAAGCTGAAGAATAAGAATGTGTGTTGGAGCAGTAATATTTTGGATTGTATCTACTACTCAAGCAACTCTTGAGGATTATAAGTTAGTCCAAACAGTCAAAAACAAAAATGTTTCATGTTCGAAGAGGATTTCACCCTTTGATGTCTTCTTCACATATGTTTACCTTATTGGAAAAATTGGTAATTATTTATTGTACAAAAGAGTTATATTGCATGTTAATACCCTGGTGGCAATGGGTCAGTGGTCTGATATCCCTGGTGTTTCTGTTCCATGGTTTTCAAGGAAGAATGAAGGCTCGTCCTCCTGGGAGCCATTTTTTAGCCTTCTTTGGACCTGTCGACGCCGTGAGAACCAATAATGCCTAGGAAAATTTTCAATAACACTATAAGTAGACCATTTAAAGCTAAACCTGTCTGCATGTTCTTTTTCTTCCTTTCGTTCTTTTGTGGGTGGAGTACTTCCTACATTTCCCACCTAGCTAATGACGCACCGTTGGTTTCCCTGATGCCTTCAAGGTCCCTCATTTTATTGCTGGGTATTTTTATGTTTTTATATAGATTGTTGCTTTGTGAGGACAAGGTAATAAATGATAGAACAATTAACGTAATGCTGCCATACAGACATTTATTAGAATGAGTCAGTACCAGTTTTTGTGATTGGTGCAAAGAGGTACATTAATTACTGTACCATACTTGTTTAGTATGTCACCTACTGATTTCCCTAATTTCTGGCAATTAATGTTATTTAACTTTGGGATAAAGTTATTCATATACAATATTATATCACCATTAACCTTTTCAAGTTGGTATTGTTGTCTGAAGTGTCTTAAACTAAAATTTGATGTGTTGTTGTAGGATGTGGCTATGTTTTACAATAGACAGTGCAACAAGTTCATCAGTGTCTTTGTTGTTATTTTTTGAGCCTTCTAGCATTGCTTTCGAGACACTACAGGTAGCATTCAGGTTGATTAGTAGAATTTATGGCGTTACTGAATAGAAATCATGAATTTGTTGACTGTTTTCTAATTTTTATCTATAGGCCCTGGTGGTTCACGGTTTTCAGTTGCTTGAGATATGGGTGCATCACTCTGCACGAGATATTGCAAATTTCCGGTTATCTAAAATCTTCGATATATCCCCTGCAGGTGGGTCTAAGTCTTCGTTTGTACCTGTCTGTTATTGTTTTGTTTTGTTTTTTGTTTTTTGTTTTTTGTTTTTTGTTTTTTGTTTTGTTTTTTGCAGATTTCATAAGCCATTGTTCTGTTGTCATCGAAGACTTTGTACCAAATTTGGTGTTGATATTTTGTCTCTGATTTAAGAGTGTCGTTTCTTTGCAAACAAATTTGTCTCGGTAAAGCATGATATGTTTTAATTAGATAGACCTATATATCTTGGACTTGGGTACGGTTGTCGGGTTCGGGTACATATCTAGGAGTATGATATTTTTTCTTCTAAAACTTGGTATACTGGTTCATGGCTAAAAAAGATCCAAAATTTTTAACATGGGTACGTGGGTATGTCTTCCTAACATAAAATATTTTAAAATATTATATGCTAATAATTTTAGATGTATTTGTTAGGGAGTGTAGAATTAAGTGGGCTTAGCGAGTACTTACTAGAAACTATTTTATAAGGGAAAGCCCTTATTTTTGATTGATGAAAAATCTTGATCCCCTTCTTCCACTGGCCGTGTATAGGCCACATTTCATAAATTTCATAAGCTGGTCAACGATCACTCCATTGCCGTTATTTCGAGAGAGCTAATGATATCAGCCGATCGTCACTTCTCAAGAGCCCGAAGACGCCCTATTGCGTCAAAGAAGGCTGCCTCTTCTGTTTGCGTTGTATCACTTTTTTCCTCGATAGCGAGCAATACCAATTCTTCATGCCCTCAACATCTTGGTTTTATGCCTCAACATCAATTTTATTGCTTTAAAAATATTGAGCCTACTCTTTGTTTTCCTTCAAACTCTGCTTCCTCCCTTGGTGATCTTTCTTCCGTTTTTGTGCTTTGTCCACTTCTAAATTGAAGTATCAAACGCAGATCCACACCCAATATCCATGCCTGTGTCATATCCGTCTCGAAATAGGTACATGATCCAAAAAAAAAGTCTGAGCATCTTAGAGATAGACAAGGTATCTCACATTTTAGCGTGAATCTTGGTCGAACTAATAGTGAAAGCATGTTGCTTATCAAAATGTGAGATTTATTTAAAAAAAAAAAAAAAAGGCAACGCAATTTCTGTGATGGTTTAGCTTTCTTCAAATTACGCCAAATTAGGAAAAATCCATAATCCTAACATAATTGTGGTTTTGATCTTATTCTTCTTTAAGACTTAAAGGTCTTTGAATGAATTGTGATAAGTTTTACTTTCAGAATTCAGAGTATGCTTTTATTTACGTGGTTAATGTGCAGTCATTTTGGCAGGTGACTTGAGTTGTAGGCTTTGGGAGTAATAACATGGTCAATTTTATTCCATTTGGTGCAAAATGGTTAACCCAAATTATAAAATAAACCTCAACTCCTATGTTAAAGTGACAATGCCTGATGTTATGACTATTCTATATTTTCTTGTTCATATTTTATTTTCCTCGTGGAAAAAATACTTTTTCACAAGTCTTCTATGAATTGTTTTGGGACCGTCGTTTTGAATTGAAATTTATACCGATAAGAGAGCTTGTATTATTCAGTGATTATGTTCTAAGGTGGTGCTATTCTATAGGTTCGTTGTGGGAATGGAAAGGCATCCTTATTCGGAATTTGGGGTTTTTCCTGGACATGATGACACTGTTGATGGCCATTGCTCATTATCTTCATATTTGGTTGCTCCATGGCATGGCATTTCATCTTGTGGATGCTGTCCTTTTCCTGAACATTCGGGTAAATGTTTCTTTCTAATTGCTACTGCAATTATAATTTTTTCTATCCTGCTTGATCTTTTTGTTACAGTTGTTAATGTTTCAGGTTCTGCGTTGCCATACTGTTGGTCTGTTATGTTACTTATATTCACACTTTTTTGCGCTTAGGCCCTTTTAAGTTCATGCATAAAACGTGCCAAAGGTTTCATCAAATTGCGGATGGCTTTGGGGACCCTTCATGGGGCACTTCCTGATGCTACACATGAGGAGCTCCGAGCATATGATGACGAGTGTGCTATTTGTAGGGTAAATTTGACTCGCCTTTACTTCCCCATCTAATTTAATTTTTCCCATTTTTAAGCATGTTAAATATTGGGAAATGACAGGAACCAATGGCGAAAGCTAAGAAGCTGTCTTGTAATCATCTTTTTCATCTTGCATGCTTGAGATCTTGGTATGTATATTCTCTAGTAATTTCCCAAAATGCTTGTTTATCGCTGTGTGGGTGGGGAGAGAGAATTTAATTCTGTATGACATATCATTGACAGGTTAGATCAAGGTTTAACTGAGAACTACTCTTGCCCCACTTGTCGGAAGCCACTTTTTATGGACCAACCTGAAAATGGGGTAAGCTCCCGTGCTGCAGAAGTTTCAAGAGATGAGCAGCTTGCTCGTGAAATGAGTGCTGTACTTGAGCTGCCAAATCTTCCTGGCCATAGCCTGCCCTCTGGAGCATTACCTAACCGGCCACAGAATTTGGAAAATGGTGATCGGAGGTCCTTTTTTTTCTCTTAAAGCTTGAGTTACTATCTGGTATTAGATATGGTTTGCCTAATATAATTTTAATTGATATTACTTGAAGTAAGTTGTAAGAACATTTCTTCTCTGGAATAATTTGTGGTGACTGAGGACTTCAAATTATAAGAAAGCCAATAGATGCCACAACTGTGGAATTTATAACCTTCCATTTTATATTGGTTCGAATATTTAAATCAATCGCCAATACCATCTGATATAACTTAGTTTAAAATTGAATTTTCTCTTAAATGTAATGAGACGCTGAAAGGTTAAATGCTGAGCCTAGCTTTGGCAATGACTTATTGTTGGTTGAATAATAATCTTATTTGGTAGAATTTAAACTTCAGTTACCCTCTGAAAAGCTTCTAATGCTTCAACAAGGGAAATGTCAAGTGTCTCTAGTAGTTCTATGTGCTTGATAGCTATCTTGTGCCCTCTGCCATACTGAAATGGTGATGAATTTAATTATTGCCAACCACTGCTCGTGCATCTCTCTTTTTTGTTCTGCTACAAACTCTTTTTCGGTTCACTTCTTTTCAATCTAAGACGCAAAATTCGTTACTGTTCTTTTTTCTTTTCCTTTTTACTTTTCCATAGGAGGAGGACTGGAATTGAATCGAGTTGGTTGGGTTTAGATGGAGCAGGCGCTTCTGGATTTGGTCGAGTTCAGATGGTAATGAGGCAACTTGCAGCCGTAGGAGAAACTGCCCTTGAAGATGCTGCATGGGGATTGTTTCCTCCAAATCCCTCTCAGGCTGGTACATCCAGAACAGGCGCCCCTCCTCCTGGCCCTCTGCGGTATCCCGTTGGTTCTGGTGGTTTAAGTATGAGGTCACCATCACGTGTGCCGAATGATGATATAGCAAATATACTCCGCATGGCTGAAACAGTTCGGGAAGTGCTGCCCCACATACCTGATGATTTAATCTTCCAGGTAAAATTTTAATTCATTCTGAGTGAAGAAAGCTTTACGTCCTATGTGAAAATTTCATGATTAAAGTTTTTTGTCTCACAAAAAGTTTGGTTCATGTTTTTGTCAAAACCCAGTCTGATATTCGATATACGGGAACTTGCAGGATCTACAGCGGACGAATTCTGTGATGGTCTCTGTGAATAATCTTTTGCAAATGTGATTTTTAGCTACTTTTTCTTTTTTCTTTTTGTATTCTTTCCTTCAAGTTCTTGATAATGGAAGGCTGTAACTGGTGCAGGCTTAAGACGCATGAAATCGGCTTATTTGCACCTTGTTGTGTCTAATGTTGTAAGCTTTCGTTTGTTTATACAAAGGGGCTTAATAAAACCATTTCTTTAGGGAAAATGTTCAAATACCACTCTTGTAAGGAAATAAAATCATTCACTTGAAATGAATACTTGTGCGTTAAGATCTTAATGCAGCAGTGCTTTTGTCAAGTTGGGATTTGAGATTGTCTTGTTCCTTGTTAGTTAAACAGATAGTGACATTGGCCGCATTTCATGATAGTCCGAGTAATGCTACTTAGCATCACTGGTCTTAATTGCACTTATGTGATATTAAATAAGAAATACAATTAAACGAGTCATTGTATTTTTCATTGAGCTTATCACATAGCGTAGTTTAAATTGTTATTGTAGTACCAATGATTCTAAATACAGTGGTGCTACACGTACAAATGAAAAAACCAACAGAAATGGGTCAGAATACTCACACCATGTGGGGGCCCGCGCATTTTTTTTAATACACAATGGGGGGCTCGATTGTGAGTTTTCTGGTGCATTTACGTGGGGGTGATTTCTGTACAAATGGAAAAATACTCCTAAATACTATTATTTTGATGATCTTGGTGTCGTTTCTTGTGTGACCTACTTTTAATGAGTAGCTAGCAGAAATTTTCATGGCCAACTTGGACTGTCCACATTGGGTTGGCGACTTGGGTCACCTGAACTAATGATTGTGTTCAGATTAATTAATTGAAAGAAAACCTCAACTCTACCCCCATGACTTCTGTTAAAAATAAAATTTTAGTAATTTGTGTTTGGTAAAAATGAGAGTACGATATCATCAAATTCGACGTGGATCTAAAATGTTTGGATTGTCGTTTGCATGAAGATCTTAGGGTCCGTTTGATTTGACGGAATTTTTCATGGAAGCACTTTTTGACTGTTTGATATGTTAAATTTTCAACGGAAAATGTTTTCCTCCATTTTTCTAGGTACAACTCTTTGATGCACAAATGATGGAAAATGTTTTTTCACCTAATATGTGAGAAAATATTTTCCACATTTTTTTTAAGCAATGGCAACAAATTCTATCAACCATTGTAAAAAGAATTTTCATTTTTGTTGACAATTTCTATGCAAAACAAAGTCAAACGAATATGGTAGTTTTTTCTAATTGTTTAAATTTTATTTTTATTTTTTTTGTAATTGGAACAAATTCTAAACGTATTGGTATAAAAAAATATCACTTTAATGAACAATTTTTATAAAAAACGAAGTCAAACGGACACCAAACTTTCAACATTTTTCAGGTAGAAAATTATATCAATCAAACACAATTAATTACAGTTCCCAATAAAACAAATTCTAGACAATTCAATTCCCAGTAAAACATTTTCTTTTCACACATTTTCCACATTTGCAATCAAACGAACATTTATTACCTATTATCGATCTTATTAAACTTCTGTTTGGTATCGATTAAAATTAGATTTTTAATAGAATTTGATAAAAGTTGATAAAATGTGTTATTGAAAAGATGTGAGTCTCATGAAATATGTGATTAAAATTAATTGTTGACTTTAACTTGAGAATAAAATCAAATTTTAATCTGAACCAAAATGGGCTAAAGCTTACAACTTATTTTAATAAACATAGAAAGTAATAGTTCTATTCTAAGTGTCTGTTTGATACTCATTAATTTATTTTACTGTTTTTTATTTGGTCATTTTCAACAACACATTCACACAATAAAATATTCTACATGTATACCAAAATCTTTTTCCTAATTTTTAACCACACGTTCTCCTAAAACTACTATTCAAAATTCATTTTTTTTCCTAATTAATGAGAATCAAACAACCTCTAAATTCTAAATTAAAATTAAGCTTAATTATTGGTTAATTAGTTGACACATTTGATTTTTAGAGATTAAAGCGTTGGAAACGAATGTAAGAAGTCACGGTTTCGCCTTAAACCTCTCCCTCGTACGAATTCATTGCAGATATTCAAAGAATTATCCAATTGAACTTTACTAAAATAATTGAAACCCTTTGATCTCGAGCAAATTAAATTCTACGTAATTTTAAGTAAACAAGTAACTGAACTCGACTCGTTACCATTCATAGATCAATTGAGAAAATTAAATGAATAAAGCGCAATAATCAAAAAATCAAGAGTGTGGCTTAAAGCTACATCCTTTGTCCTAACTATGATTTATCCGAAAAAGTCATAATCAAATGAGAAAAGTAGTACATCATCGGGATTTCAAAGAAAAAGTAAAGAACTTGAATAACAATGTTTTGCCAAGGTCGAAATCTTCTTCTTCAATGAAACCTAGCTCTCATGGCATTGTGTTTTTCTCCCACGTAAGAATTTCTAAATTGTCAACCCTGATAATGACTAGTATTCTAATCCATAAAAATCCGTTCGTCAAAATTTTATGGGACAGACTTTTCGTTTGGGTGACACAATAATTGCCAGAGAGGCTACAGTTACAGCTATTAGGGGGCTGTAAATTTTACAGCCCCCTAATGGCTGTACAAACAGCTTTTTTCTAATTGAGGTGGTGAATAACTTGTTTGACGGCCCTTTTTTTATTTTTGAGAAGAATGAGTTTTGCAGTTGTAATTTTTTGGAAAATCCGCGGATAAAAAGTAGGGATGGGCAATGGGTCGGGTCGGGTCAGGTTTGGGCCAAACCCGACCCGACCCGACCCGAATCGGTTCGGGTCCAACTGTTTTTTTTTTTTTTTAGACTTCCCATTTTTTTCCTGAAGACTTCTCAATCCTTTAATAGGCTTAAATATAAACTTTTGTCATTTTAATAAGAAATTTTCAATGAAATGATATTTGTCATTTATACAACACAATCGACTAAAATTGAATAAATCACAAATTTTTACTAAGAATAGGTCTATAATTTGAATTTTTTCACAAACAAAAATTAAAGCTTACATCCCAAATAATTATTTTCCTGTACATTAATATTATACTACTAAAACCAAACATATTAAAAATTATTATTAAGTACAAAAAGTAAATACTAAATTATTACAGTCAACCAACACTTAAAAATATACAGTGATCCAAACTTAATAAATAAATAAAAATAGAAACACTACTAATTCAAAATTCAAACTTCTAAAAAATTAAATAATAAATAGAGTATTATAATCTTCGAATCTCGCATAGCTTTAAGTAGCATTCCTACAAAATAATATAAACGTTTAGAGAAAAAATTTAATAATAAAATCACAAAGCTCGTTGTGCACATTATTGAATACATTGTACATTTACCTGGAAAAAAATCATAAATGCATGAATCACTTGTATCTAACCTTCGTCCAATTTCTCATATACTTCAACATCTTCCATATAAAATCTCTCCATTATTGAAAACTCTTTAAGCCAATTTTGGGTACATACCAAAACCTCCACCATCCTAGGGGTTAAAGAACTACGAAATGGATCAAGGATTCTTCCTCCAGTACTAAAAGCACTTTCTGAAGCCACTGTAGATACTTGAATTGCCATAACGTCTCTTGCGAGTTTGGACAAAGTACCGTATTTATTTCCATTAACCCACCACCAGTTAAGAACATTAAAATCACTATCATCTATATCTTCACAAGCGTCCAACAAGTATCTATCAACATCATTTTTAAGTTCAACTAAATCTTTTGCTACTTTTTTTCTCTTAAACCTAGAAACACGATTAAGAGAGACCGTTGAAGTAGAACTTTCTTTAGTAGAAGAAACCACACTTGAAGAATTCATATCACTAGATACTTGATTACTTTTAGAACTTGCTTCACATCTCACATACCAATCGTAAATAGACATCATATTTTCTTTCAAAATATTTGTCATATTACGAGCAACTTCCTTATCCTCATAAATATCACCAAAACAAAAATCAGCATACTCCAATTTATATCTTGGGTCAAGTACAGTAGCAATTAACAACAACTGGTTAACATTTTCCATTTTTTCCCAATACTTGTCAAATTTTTTCTTCATGTTAATGGCCATATCACTCAAAAGATAATCACTACTTTTACTCCATTCTTCCAATTCGCTTATAAGTGAACATACTTCATGAAGATAAACATTAGAGCTCACATGCAATGAAGTACTAAACTTCAAAGTTACTTCATAGAAGCCTTGGATAAACTTCACAAAAACATAAGCATTTTCCTAGTCAGAAGTTCTAGGAGATCCACCCCTTCTTCTACCACAATCATACTCCTGAAAATAATTATCCACTGCACATCATCCTCCTCTAACCTTTCAAATGCTTTTTGGAATTTTAAAGCCGCTTCCAACATCAAATATGTGGAATTCCACCTAGTTGGTACATCCAAAAACACAAGTGATTTACAATCAATTTTTTCTTGACTCGCACACTCCTTAAACTTTTGTTCTCTAGCAGAGAAGATTTAACATATTTTACTGCATTACGAATACTAATAATTGATGCATGCGCTTCCTTCAATCCCTCACAAACAATCAAGTTAACAATATGTGCACAACACCTCATGTGCAAATATTTTCCATCCAAAACACACCCATCACTACTCCTACCAATCATCTTCCTCTTGAGATAAGAAATGGCTGTTTCATTTGCAGATGCATTGTCAACCGTGATTGTAAACACTTTCTCAATACCCCCATAAACGCAAACAATTCTCAATAGATTTACCAATAGTTTCACCTTTATGATTAGCAATCACACAAAAGTTCAAAATTCGTTTATGAAGCTTCCAATCAGAATCAACAAAGTGTGCAGTAAGAGACATATAATTAATGTTTTGAATAGAACTCCAAGTATCAGTAGTAAGAGAAACTCTCTGACGTTAGATGATCTTTCTCAATTGCAATTTTTGATCTAAATACAATTGATAAATATCTCTAACAATAGTCCTACGAGAAGGAGGATCAAAATTCGAACATGCTGCTCGACAAAATTGTCTAAACCCCTGACCTTCGACAAAGCTAAAAGGTAGCTCATCAATTATTATCATCTTAGCACATGCAAGTCTACATTCTTCTTTATTAAAGCCAACAGTTATAAGATTGTTCCCATCACCCTCAATCGGACTTTTTTCCATTTTATCTTCTATCCTTCCTGGATACTTTTTACAATGAAGAATTAAACGATTCCTTAAGGTACTAGTCCCACACTTCCTAGCCCCACAAGCATAATCCTGCCCACAATAGTTGCACGTAC
This sequence comes from Fraxinus excelsior, assembly GCA_019097785.1. Taxonomy (NCBI): domain Eukaryota; kingdom Viridiplantae; phylum Streptophyta; class Magnoliopsida; order Lamiales; family Oleaceae; genus Fraxinus; species Fraxinus excelsior. The sequence continues at coordinate 36,426,053 of CM032631.1, read as the reverse complement.
ACCTAACATTTTCATCTTTTGGATCTCCTATAATAGTGAAGTGTTCCCATACATCTGAAGATTTCCTATTTTTCCTTTTCCCTAAACATGATTGTGTAAGTGGAGGAAGGCATGTGGCACTTTTTTCTAAATTTGTTGTTGAAGGAGTTTCATCGATAGTTTCAATTTCACTATCCATATCCATATTCATATCCACATTCATATCAAACTTTTTACGAAGTAATTTTGTGCAAACTTTTTAGATCACCTAGAAAAAATAATAACAGTAAATAAGAATGTAGAACACCCGTCAATACGAAGAGAATAGCTCATGACGCATACCTAACATAGTTATCATTTGTTGTACCTTTTTCATAAATTCTTCCTCTTTGCATTTTCTTGTTTCCTGCAATGAAAACTTATATTTATAAAACTATAATAGCATTTCCAGTCAGGATGCACTAAATTCAGTATATCATGATAGGACCATGTTATCAGATTCCAAGGATATGATCAAAAGAAGATTGATTAATTTAGTTATGATACCAACTCAATGTAATCATGTTGATTTAGACACTAAGATAGTTCCATTGAGCAAGTTTAGGTGCATGCTGCTTGAGCATCTTAAACAATGATTCTGAATAAATTTTTTTGTGCAAGTTCTTAGAATTTCTTAGCATTTGCAGTCAGGATGCACTATCTTAGTGTCTAAATCACCCACTTCAAATCGATCAGAAAACCACCCACAACCAACAAATCACCCACTTCAGATTGATCAGAAAACCACCCACAAACAACCACCAACAACAACCTACAACACCACCAATAAATCATGAATTAGAAAATGCAAGGCCACATTTTTTTAAAATCAAGCCTTAAGAACAATTCCATACAATCGGGAGATATTATAAGGAACAAATTAGGGCTCAAAGATGTACACGGAAGTGTGGTTCACAAGACAGTTTCCAACTATCACTATAACAACAAACCAGTCGAGATCTTCGAGCAAGTTTCTAGTTTGCTTAAAACCCAAATGAGCTTCCTACTCATGTTATAAGCCTATAACTTACCCAAAGTGAAGATTGTAAGAGGTGCTGTGGAAAGCCAGATGAGATCAAACACATTCACAAAAATCAGATCGAGTGCAGAATCAACATATAAATACTATTTCTAAGAAAATAAATCTGAATCTACCTACCTTGATGAAGAAGTTGAGTAGAAATCACAAGAGAAGAGGGCTCTAGATCAGAGTGGGCATCGTCATTTTTTGGAAGAATCGCCGGAGAGAGATCTGGGAGGGTGGGAGGCAGGTTTTGAAAGGGAGATGAAAACACGATGAAAATAGGGTTGATAAACGGATTGGGTTGGGTTGAAAATGATTAAACCCCGACCCGACTTGACCCGACCCGACCCGACCCGACCCATTTTAAAATTAAAATTGACCCGACCCGACCCGACCCGACCGGGTCGGGTCGGTTATGCGGTTTCGGGTTTTTGGGCCCAGCCCTAATAAAAAGTAGGAAAATTTTTGAATTTACGTGAATAATATTTTATTGTGAAATATAATTGAAAGTGAGTAATGCACTTCTTTAACACCGGGAATAATATTCTATATCTAAACAAGAATGAGTCACAGATTTCTCGTCTCCAACATTTTTCTAAATAATTGGGAAATTGACGAGGCAATAATACAAATATTATTCACATTCTCCATTTTACGCACTTCTTTAACTTTGAGACAAGAATACAAAATATTGTTCTCTTTAATGTCCATTAAAACTGCATTAAGAATAACAAATTATAGCCTTTGAATTTTGAACTTTGCCTATTGAGAATCTACCTTAATTTGTAAAAGTTACTGGCATTAAAGAGCTTTAGATTTAGGAAAATCTCCAATTTCATCCTCAGATTTTCAATTTGATTATATTAACAACTGGTATTTCTGATTTGTTACATCTTAGTCCAAATGTAAAGTTTCTAAAATTAGGTGAACATTAAGTTAATATTCCATACAGAACAACTTTGCAGACCGATATTATTGGATTGTGTTAAATCCACCAATGACCACTCACCTTTATACTTACGGTCACCATGATCACCCAATTAAATTTTGTTTCACTATAGTCACTCAATTTTATACTTATTGTTACCATGACTATCCAATTTCATATAACGTTTCACAATGGCCATCCAACTTCTTTTCACTATTTTCAATTATATATATATATAATAAAAACTTATTTTAAAAAAAGTTACTTAGAAAAATAAAATAAAATAAAGTTATTATTTTTTTTAAAAAGGCATTTTTAAAATAAAAGTTAAAATTATTTTATGTAAAGTTAGCATTTTACCCTTTTTAAAATTAGTGAAAATGATGAAAAGAAGTTGAGTGGTCATGGTGAAAAATTATATGTAATTGGGAAGCTATTGTGAAATAAAATCAAATTGGATAACCATGTTGACAATAAGTATAAAGTTAGTTGGGTGGTCATTGGTGGATTTAACCCTATTGAATTTGATATGAATTAGAAGAATAAATTAACGCAACCACGATTATCATTAAGGACTAAAGTGATCGGCAAATAAAAAACTTTAAACTTGAACTTGTTCAATGGCAGTAAAATGTTAAATAATATTATAAAGAAAAAGAAATTAAAATTTTGCCCTATAATAATTGTTAGTCTCGCAATATTACGCAATAAAACAACACATCTCTATAGTTTATGGGTGGATATATACTTTGTTGGAAAATTGATTTTAATTAGTTGATTTGACCAACTTTTGACCAATTATTTTAGTGGGTCTCGTTAGTGGGGTATGGTAGGTACTCTTAATAGGAGATCACATATACAATTGTGAAGTTTAACAACATATATGAGAATGTTTCAAATGTTTGAATCCTCTAAAACATTTATGAAACTCAAGAGTTGTTTAATGCTGAAATGAATACAATAATGAGAACTCGAAAATGTTAAGGAGGTTATTGTGTTGATACTATTGTCTTGGTTTACATCAACGACTGAAAGTTCAAGATACCGCATTCACTGATTATCTAAGTAAATCCGATAGTATTCTACTACGGAAGATTCAAACCCATAAGGTACCTATCCAGATGCAATAACATTCCACTTGATTTCTCTATGAGGTCTGTAAAGTCTATTGCATTAATTTCCATTCGTGTGGAGATTGTTGGAAATTTGGTTTTAATCAGTTGGTTTAACCAACTTTTGATCAATTATTTTAGTAGATTCTGTTAGTTGGATAAAAGATTTCTTTAACCGAGTCTATTCTACTCAATGAGAAGATTAATATAATATATTTATTTTCTCAAAACCAATTTATATTGAATGAGAAATTAAGGCCAAAAAGATGATATATTTACCAAAAATTGGGTCAAGTTGGTATATATATTTTTTGGTAAAAATATTTTAATTATATTATTTTATTATTATTTAAAATAATATATTTATTTCTTCGAATTTTCTATACGTGGTATCTTCTAGAAATTAGCGGTTGAACAATTGAACTTCTATCCAAACGGGTTGTGTCTGCTTAAGATAAAACTTTTCGACTATTGTCTTTTGGACACAATTTTTCAACTTCTATATAAAGGTCATCATACCCCAAATTTTATTCATTCTAATTCAATTCCAATTTTTCTCTCTTGCAAATTATATTCATTCCTTCATAAATTTTACCATGTTTTATATTACAGTCTCGAATATTATTTTCGTGCTTGTTAGTCCTCTAGTTTTAAAGAGATAAAAAAACGTTAGTAGGTTCGCTGAGTCTTGTAATTTAGAGTGCTATTATTACAAATCGAGGTCGTTGTATCTTGAAAGGCAAATGTCGGAAGAACATCACACCAGTGCGAGTTATTATCATTTTAATGAGAAAGAGTCAAAATCTTGCCTCGACTATTATCGTTTTATTCCGTTCATTTTGAAAGTCGTTATTCTACACTGCCGTTTATTCACCGCAAAAGATTATTTTAAATTATTGCATAGTAAAATCATTATTTGTCAACATCTTTAAGACGATAATGACAAGTAATACTACATTTGTCGTACCCCCTAACAGTGCTTATGGGGAGAAACCGAAAAAATTCAAGGGAGTGAATTTTAAGAGATGGCAACAAAAAAATGCTGTTTTCTCTCACAACTCTAAATTTGGCAAAAATTTTGAGTAAAGATGCTCCAACTGTTAAGGAAGAGGAAATAGATTCTAAAAAATGAGTAGCATTCAATGCATGATTTATAGTGACTTCTTGTGCAGTGACTACATGCTCAATTGCCTTGATACCACACTATACAACGTATACAGATCGGTCAAGACACTATGAGAATCTTTGGAAAAGAAGTACAAAATGTAAGATGCCGGATTGAAGAAATTCGATGTAGGCAAATTCCTGGACTTCAGAATGACATATTCTAAAACAGTGATGGATCAAGTCCAAGAGTTGCAAATCATTTTGCACGAGATACATGCAGAAGGTATGAAACTTTGTGAGTTGTTTCAGGTCGCTGCGATTATCGAAAAATTATCACAAATGTAGAAAGATTTCAAGAACTACTTGAAACATAAACGCGAGGAAATGAGACTTAAAAATCCGATTGTAAGATTGAGAATTGAGGAAAATAATCGAAATTCAGAATAAATTTTTTTTTTTTTTGAAAAGCTGCAAATGGAGACTAAAGTCAATTTGGTGGAACCAAATACTAGCAAGAAAATGAAACACTTGGGTAATGGTAAACAAAAGAGCAAAGCTAAAAAACTCAAAGGAGATTGCTATAGCTGTGGTAAGCATGGTCACATCGCAAAGAAGATTGCTATAACTCAATAAGTAGATTAATATAATGTATTTATTTTTCTCAAAATCAATTTAGGATGAATGGAAAATTAAGGTCAAAAGATGATCACTTGAAGTTGACATAAATTGGAAAATAATAATCCCACATAGGAAAACTAAAAGAATAAAAACCTCTTTATATTGCTCAAGTTTGGGACTTAGATTTTGACCCCAAGGGGTACCAATAATTTTTGAAGGGGAGATGACCTACATGATTGTAGTTGAGCCAAAGTCCACATGTACAGGTCGTCATCGCTATCCGACCGATCGGTCGCTCGGCATGACACATGCACGAGTCACGGGTCGCGGGCTTGGGCCAATTTGGTATATATTTTATGGTAAAATAATATTCGGATTATATTATTTTATTATTATTTAAAATAATATATTTATTTATATTATTTGTTTCCTAGACTTTTCTGTACGCGACACATGGCATTTTCTAGAAATTGGTGGTTGAAAAGTTGAACTGCCTGTCCAAACGGATATAAATGTCCACATACCCCGAATTTTATTCATTCCCAATCAATTCTGATTTTTTTTCTCTTACAAATTATATTAATTCCTTTCTGCATTATTCCATATTTTGTATTTCGGTCTCGAATATTACTTTCGTACATTTTAGTCATCTAGTTTTAGAGAGATAAAAAACGTTAGTAGGTTCGTCGAATCTTGTAATTTGGAGTGCTACTATTACAAGTCGAGGTTGTTATATTGTGAGAGACGAGTGCTAGAAGTCCGTCAGTACCAATGCCGGGTATTATTGTCTTAAGAAGAAAGAGTCGAACTCTTGTCTCGACCATTATTGTTTTATTCCGTATTTCCGTTTATTTTGAAAGTCGGTACTCTGCCCAACCGTTTATTCATCGCAAAAGATTATTTTAAATTATTGTACAATAAAATCATTATTTGCCACATACTTTACATAATCATAGTTGTTATTATTTTAAAAAAAAAAAAAAATTTAAGGGGGAGTGGAAGGGACGAAATATACGAAATTTTGAATTCTTGACTTTGATTGTAGAAATATTGAAATAATCATTCTTAACTAACTACGATTGACAATTATAGTCATATTTTATCTTTGCAAAAAAATTATAGTCATATTTTGATACAACGTGAGTCGTGGTGAATGGATTTAATATAGTGGAAATTTCACCAGGTACTCTGTTTTTTTTTTTTTTTTTTTTAATTCACATTTTACTATTAAATATTATTTATAGCAAAAATATTGAAATGTTGATAGTAAAAATGATAACTTAAAAAACACCTATCTCATCAATTAATCTACTCAACGACATCAATCACTCCACCAAACACGTCCCAAATCTGCTGATTAACTTGCCAAATGAAAACCCCAAATCACAGTCTTTCTATATTTACCAAAAAAAAAATCCCAAAATCATCCGTCATGTTGAATCGTATTGAGGATTCTATCAAATTAGTAGCTTTATTCATATCAAAATCTTATATTTTCTGTCTGAAATTATGCCATAAAATCGACGTTAATATAAATTACGTATATATTAAGATGCATTCATTTATATAAGTGGATTGTCATACAATTTTAACACATAGTTTCGAGTGCTACCGAATGGAAAGGGTATATACATTACAGAATTCATATGCTCATATCACTACAATTTCATCTTGTGGTATAAATTTCTAGATTAAAATTTCAGCAAATGGATTCTGGACAAAAATTGGTTTTAAAAAAAGGAATAAAGTGAATTATTTTGGGTTGGATTAGATTATGATATGTTAAAAATTGATATAATTATATGTAATCTATGTAAAAGAAAAGTATGGAATATAATTCCAAAGTATCAGATTTCAGACTGCACACATAACGAAACTACAGGAACATCTTACTGTAGAATCTCTTTCACAATCGGCGATGATGAGAATTCCAGTTGTAATATTAATTGCCTTGTAATGATCATTTGTCGTTTGAATTTGAATTTTCATATATTCAGCATATAGAGTTAATGTCACCATTTTCTTTGCCTCTTGAAATTTTCAGTTACAGATCAAAAAAGGAAAATTTCTGATATAGTAATATAGAGATTTTAATGGAATTATGCAGTAAAATTGGTTAATAAAATAGTTGAGTAGTATAATAATACGAAATAAGCAGGGATTTATGATTTTTTCCGCAAACTTAGCCGTTCAATTTTTGTAGCACAAGGGATATTATAGCCTGTAATTAAAATAATTTTTTAGTTGAAGTTTGCAACTGTGTATACAAAAAATTTGCTATTGGATCCGATTTGACATGATTTGTAAGAAGTAAAAAAGAAATTTTGAGACCCAAAAATTGCTTTTGAATCCGATTAGTTAATTTTATATTAATGCTTCTTCTAGTTAGAAGGTTTTAGATGATGTTGACAAAATGTGATTTCTTCTAAAAACTCTTCCGAACGAGGAAACTAATATCTAAACATCAATTTAGATTGCTTATTGATCATGAAATTCTTCTATAAAAAGTAGAAGCAAAACGGAAAATCTTGCTAAATATGTTCTTAGTATACTTGTTAGAAATTGTGTGTAAGCTACGGAAGTAAAAAAAAAAAAAGTAATTCTATCTTACCTATCTAGAATCCAAATGATTGATTAAAGAAAGCAATATATTTATTTATATTTTGAGAGGAATGGTAATAAAGAACACAAATCCAATTACATGCAAATAAAACACAACACAAATTGAGCATAACACATTGCAATATTATGAGATTATGTCTCATTCGTAGAAATTAAGAAAAGATTGGTGAATCAAGCACAAGTGAAGCCAGTAGGAGGAGTCCTTCCACACACATTGAGTAGTAGACTGAGAGAAATTGGGATATTCAGATTGATTCCAAGCACGTTGGCTCTAATGGCGGTGCAAAGGCAAATCGCAGCCTCGAGGTCGGCCAATCCCGCCAGCAAGGAGCAGCAAGGGGTGGTGGGAGGGTTGCCAATAACCACTCCCACCAATCCTCCTAATAGGTTGGCGCAGACGCCTAGTTTTAAGGCATCCCTAGGACAAGTTGCCGACTGACCACCAGGTCCACCACCGGCTGCCGGTGGTGAAGGGTTGCCGCAGGTTCCTCCTCCACATGCGGTGCTTAAAACAAAGCAGAGGAGGTTCATTGCAAGAAAAAGGGTGGCTTTGGCTGGAGTTTGGGAACCCATTTTTCAGTTCTCAAAGCTTGATTTGGAATTTGGATCAAATATCTTTGTTAACGAGATGGTTTGAAGATTATGGTGTAAAGTAGGCCTTTTTATAGTAGAATTAGATGAAGAAAATGTCCAAAAATGAACAGAGAAACACTTATAAAATGACTACTTTTTCAACCGAAATTTGTAGAGGCTATATTTAGGATACAGAATTCAATGCATGAGATGCGCGGTGATCTGAACTTTCACGTTGGATCACTTGTGGATTCACTTTGAAATGATCAAAAGAACTTATTTGTGAGGAAAGATCAACAAGCCAGCATAAGTGGTTGACCCGTATGATCCACCCATGCAGGTCAGTCTATGGGAGACTTGGTTCAGAAATATCATCATTACGCCTTTGCATAGGTGTTCCCCCTTGGACGAATGCACCACTCTTGATAGCCAATCAGCATAGAGTAATGATATTCTGAAGGGCAAGCCATTAGTCACAATACCATCAAACTCCTCAGTCAATTAAATCTCTCCATATGGGGAGATGACATACTTGTCTAAGTCGACTAGGATTTATTTTTAGAGTATTTTTTGGCTACATAGGAACTATTTTGCCGACTACAATTTGAATCATTGGGTTTTCACTCAAAAAAAAAATGTAATCTTGAGCTTAGCGAAACATGCACTATTAAGAGTTAATTTAATGAACACTCACTAAATTTTGAAACTGTTACCACTTACTCACTGAACTTTAACGCGTTATCGAACACTCACTCATCTTTCCTTATGGTTACCCATCCATCACTCACTCCACTTCCATCTCTTAAAATTGACAGAAAATTACACGTGGCTAACGATTTTCTTACTTGACAAACAACCCACGTTAAATTGCCAACGTGTAATTAAACCCACGACTCTTCTCCATTTAACTCACGCTTCTCCCCCATTCTCACGACATCTCTGCCTAAATTGAAACCCTTAATTCCTAAATTGAAATCCTTAATTCCCAAATTGAAACCCCTTAATTCTCGAAACCCGAGCCGTCCGCTCCCGGCGCATCATCTCAACACCACGACAATTAAATTAACTCGCACTATTACTAATTGTTTTATTATTAACATCAATTCAAATTCGATCGACAATTATTGTTTTATTATTCATGTTTAGTACTTGGTTAAAACTATTAAAGTAAGCTCTTGTTTGGTCTCAATTTTTTAATAAAAAAAAATTTTCCCAAATTTATTTTCAACCATACATTATATAAGAATCATAACATTTATATGTTTTTAAATCACACATTGCATCAATTTTTATCAAAATTTACCAAAAATAAAATAAAATTATAGTCCAATAAAAAAGGCGCTACATGTCCAATTGATTAAAACTTTTCAAATACTAACTCGCACTATTACTAATTGTACAATCAGCAAAACCCTAATTATAATTAGTTAAAGTTGTAAGGTCATTAGTACCATATCTTCACGTGTGCGTGAAGAACTAAGGGCGGTCCATAAAATCTACTCACGGGGGGTTTTAAAATTAAAAATAAAACATAAAAAACTAGTCACGGGTGCATTATCATTATCATTACTAAAAAAGATTGCCTCTCATCAAAGCAAAAATAATTGACTAATTGAGTATCTTTGACTTCCTGCTTCCACATCAAATCTCACTTAATCGCAATATATACATATACATATATACTATACATACATATATGATAACCAAAACCCTTCATTTTTTTTTTTACTTACACACACTTTCTAATGAGTATACTAAGAGCCCGTTTAGCAAGATTTTCCATTTTGCTTCTACTTTTTGTATAAGAATTTCATGATCAATAAGCTTTTTTCATTGATGTTCAGAAATTAGCTTTCTCTTTTGGAAGAATTTTTAGAAGAAGTCACATTTCGTCAACCTCATCTGAAATTTCTTCTAACAAGAAGAAGCATTAATATAAAATTAACTAATTGGATCCAAAGGCAATTTTTGGGTCTCAAAATTTCATTTTTACTTCTTAAAAATCATGTCAAATCGGATCCAATAGCAATTTTTTTTGTATACATAGTTGCAAACTTCAACTAAAAAAAGTATTTTAATTACAATCCATAATATCCCTTGTGCTACAAAAATTGGACGACTAGCTGTTAAAGTTTGCGGAAAAATTCATAAATCCCTGCTTATTTCGTATTTACTACTCAATTATTTTATTAACCAATTTTATTGCATAATTCCATTAAAATCTCTATATTACCATATAAGAAATTTTCCTTTTTTGATCCGTAACTGAAAATTTCAAGAGGCAAAGAAAATGGTGGCATTAACTCTATATGCTGAATATATGAAAATTCAAATTCAAACGACAATGATCATTATAAGGCAATTAACATTACAACTGAGATTCTCATCATCACCGATTGTTAAAGAAATTTTACAATAAGATGTTCCCATAGTTTCGTTATGTGTGCAATTTGATACTTCGGAATTATATTCCGTACTTTTCTTTTACATAGATTACATATAATTATATCAATTTTTAACATATCATAATCTAATCCGACACAAAATAATTTACTTTATTTCATTTTTTTAAAACCAATTTATTGGGCAGTTTGAAATCGAATGCCATTTTGTCCAGAATCCATTTGCTGAAAGTTCAGATCACCGCGCATCTCATGCATTGAATTCTATATCCTAAATATAGCCTCTACAAGTTTCGGTTGAAAAAATAGTCATTTTATAAGTGTTTCTCTGTTCATTTTTGGACATTTTCTTCATCTAATTCTACTATAAAAAGGCCTACTTTACACCATAATCTTCAAACCATCTCGTTAACAAAGATATTTGATCCAAATTCCAAATCAAGCTTTGAGAACTGAAAAATGGGTTCCCAAACTCCAGCCAAAGCCACCCTTTTTCTTGCAATGAACCTCCTCTGCTTTGTTTTAAGCACCGCATGTGGAGGAGGAACCTGCGGCAACCCTTCACCACCGGCAGCCGGTGGTGGACCTGGTGGTCAGTCGGCAACTTGTCCTAGGGATGCCTTAAAACTAGGCGTCTGCGCCAACCTATTAGGAGGATTGGTGGGAGTGGTTATTGGCAACCCTCCCACCACCCCTTGCTGCTCCTTGCTGGCGGGATTGGCCGACCTCGAGGCTGCGATTTGCCTTTGCACCGCCATTAGAGCCAACGTGCTTGGAATCAATCTGAATATCCCAATTTCTCTCAGTCTACTTCTCAATGTGTGTGGAAGGACTCCTCCTACTGGCTTCACTTGTGCTTGATTCACCAATCTTTTCTTAATTTCTACGAATGAGACATAATCTCATAATATTGCAATGTGTTATGTTCAATTTGTGTTGTGTTTTATTTGCATGTAATTGGATTTGTGTTCTTTATTACCATTCCTCTCAAAATATAAATAAATAGATTGTTTTCTTTAATAAGTATATTGGCCAATGCCCACCATCATTTGGATTCTATATAGGTAAGATAGAATTACTTTTTTTTCCGTTTTGCTTCTACTTTTTGTAGAAGAATTTCATGATCAATAAGCTATTTGAATTGATGTTTAAAAACTAGCTTTCCCTTTCGGAGGAGTTTTTAGAAGAAGTCACATTTCGTCAACATCATCTAAAATTCCCTTTTAACTAGACGAAGCATTATTATAAAATTAACTAATCGGATCCAAAAGTAATCTCAAAAATTCCTTTTTACTTCTTAAAAATCATGTCAAACGGACTCTAATTATGTCACTAGGGTATAAAGACAAGGTTTCATAATTTATGTTATTTACGATTGTCTTATGATTAACTTTTAATGGTGTTATCAGAGTTGTGTAAATATTAACTTTAAGAAATTGAAAATAGTTTTTTACTGAACTTTGAAGATTTTCTTATTACGATAAATAAATCCATTGGAAAAAAATCATAAATCCCTTCTTAATATATATTATTTCGTATTATACTACTCACTTATTTTATTAACCAATTTTACTGCATAATTCCATTAAAATCTCTATATTACTATATAAGGAATTTTCCTTTTTTGATCCGTAACTGAAAATTTCAAGAGGCAAAGAAAATGGTGATATTAACTCTATGTGCTGAATATATGAAAATTCAAATTAAAACGACAAATGATCATTACAAGGCAATTAACATAGATTACATATAATTATATCAATTTTTATCATATCATAATCTAATCCAACACAAAATTATTTACTTTATTTCATTTTTTTAAAACCAATTTATTGGTCAGTTTGAAATCGAATGCCATTTTGTCCAGAATCCATTTGCTGAAATTTTAACACACAAACTTATACCACAAGATGAAATTGTAGTGATATGAGCATATGAATTCTGTAATGTATATACCCTTTCCATTGGGTAGCACTCGAAACTATTTGTTAAAATTGTATGATAATCCACTTATATAAATGAATGCATCTTAATATATATATATAATTTATATTAACGTTGATTTTATGGCATAATTTCGGAAAAAAAATATAAGATTTTGATATGAATAAAGCTACTAATTTGATAGAATCTCCAATACGATTCAAGATGATGGATGATTTTAGGATTTTTTTAGTAAATATAGGACTGCGATTTGGGGTTTTCATTTGGCAGCTTTGGGACGTGTTTGGTGGAGTGATTGAGGTCATTGAGTAGATTAATTGATGAGATAGGTGTTTTTCCGGTTATCATTTTTACTATCAAAAAAAAAAAATTGCAGTATTTTTGCTATAAATAATATTTAATAGTAAAATATGAATTAAAAAAAAAAAAAAACAGATTACCTGGTGAAATTTCCACTAAAGGTTAAAATAATTCTTAGTTAAATGTGAAATTTATCAAACTTTTCCCCTTCTTTGGACCAAACCTGGCCTACTCAACTGCCCAAGTGTCTGTGTCAGCACCCTCTCAGGCCCCATTTAAAGCCCAACTAAACTAGACAGGAATCCACCATTTACTGCCCAATTTAATTTGATCCACCAGCCCATGAATAATAAGTGTACTCTCGATTTTCCTTCACGTGAGAAAAAAAAACCGTGAGGTTAGTTTAAAAAATACCTTCAATGAACTTGTTAAGATGCGTGTTTATAAAATCATAGGCTTCCATGAAATCAAACATATAGGCCTTATCCGTTCTTTGTGACATACGCATTAGATAATTTGATCAGGAAAAAAGGTTTGTCATAGTAAATGAAAAGTCTAAAGCACAAAGCTTTTTAGCATGCCAAATTTATATATGCAAATCAAATTCATACTTATTGAAATCTCACACGACAAGCGTCTCTTGCATTGAATTCTAAGGCTTATTAGCATGAAACGTCCCTACGTTTGACAGTTAGTGTGCAAAACATCCAAACGTTTCATTTTTTTGCATTTTCGCCCCCTATTTCAACGTTTCAGTGTGGAGGGAGGATAAAGTTGAGAGATGAGGATAAATCTAAGAGAGGAGGATAAGACTGATGATTTGTAATTTATTTTTATTTTTATTTTTATTTTTTGTTTTATTTAAATATGAGGGTATATTGGTCATTTTATATTGAAAAATAGTGAAAATGACGTTTTCCGCAATGAAACGTTGAAATAAGGACGAAAATGTAAAAAGAAATAAAACGTAAGGACGTTTTACGTAAAAAGTGTCAAACGTAGGGACATTTTGTACTATTGAGCAAATACAAACATGTTTGAAACGTAGGGACGTTTTCCGCATTAAGTGTCAAACGTAAGTTTGGGAGTATAATTACAATTTATTTTTTTATTTTTCATTTCATTTTCTCTGTTTTATTTAAACTTGAGGGTATATTAGTCATTTTACATTGAAAAATAGTGAAAATGATGTTTTCCACACTGAAACGTTGAAATAATGGCGAAAATGCAAAAAAAGAAACGTTGAGATGCTTTGCACACTAACTGTCAAACGTATGAACATTTTGTGCTAATAAGTCGAATTCTAATATATCCTAGGTCTTCTCTCTAGGCTTTGCTTGAAAAAGATAGTAATTTTAGTGACTATTGTAACTCTTATATAAAATAAATACCCATTACAATAATAATAATTTTTATAATATCACAAGTTACAATTATAAGAGTTACAAATAGATTATTAGTATGTATGTACAAGTTACAAAATTTTGACTAAGAAAAAACAATATTAATAAGCCCATGTTTGTCTCTCATTATGGGAGAAAGAACGGAGTTTTGAATACTATTTTTTGGGGAATATGTGGTTAAAATTTAAAGAAATTTTATTGATTTGTGTATAGAATATTTTATTAGATGAATGTGTGATGGAGAAATGATACTGTAGCAAATAATTTAAGTTTTAAAGGATAACCAACACACCCTAAAAATATAACTTTTGTTCCGTTGAAAGAGATAGTAATTTTAACAAATTTTCTATTCAATCTAATTCTACTTTAAAAAGGTCTACTTTAATCGTCAAACCATCTCGTAAATAAAAATATTGAACCAAAACAATCATTGAGAACTGTAAAATGGGTTTCAAAACTCGAGTCAAAGCCACTCTTTTTCTTGCAACGAACCTTCTCTGCTTTCTTTTAATAACATGCAGAAACCCTTCAATAGTTAAGTGTTGCTAAAGGAGTCTATCGCAACATTTTAATAAGTGAATGTTGCTATTGATTAATATAATTGAGGTTTAGCAACATTTTATAAATAAACGTTGCAAAAAAAGTCTTTTGCAACGTTTATCAAACGTTGCCAAAAGTTTGATTTTTTGCAACGTTTATTAAACGTTGCAAAAGATCAACTTTTCGCAGCGTTTAATAAACGTTGCAAAAAGTGTCTTTCGCATAGTTTAATAAACGTTGCCAAAAATCAAACTTTTCGCATCGTTCAATAAACGTTGCAAAAAGTAAAAGGGTTAGGCAAATAGGATTGGGCCGATTTTTTTAATTGTGGACCGAGTTAACCCGACCCGCCGGAAGTCTTAGATTATATACGAACTCAAATAATCAAAAATAAAAATAAACCAAACCCTACACTAATTCACGCCTCCCTTCCCAACAAAATCCCTCCATTCCCGCCTCCCCCCATTGACGTCTCTCTTCTCGCAATATCTTTCAATCCCACTTTTTTCTTCGCCTCTCACTCAAAGACGCCACCGTCGACCCATACTTGACAGAGACAGGAGAACGAAAATGCAAATGACCTATCACGGATGAAGAGAGAAAACAGAGTTGGAGTTCGATTTGTGAGAGAAAGATGGACTGAAAGTGAAAATCTTAACAGCTGGATGGTTTTCTTGTAACAGCTGCTGACTAGGATTCTGCAAACCAGATTTTCATCTTCATTTGTAAGTTTTGATCTTGACTGCTTAATTTTTCCTCGCTTTTGCTTGGCCCATTTGCTAAAAAAATATTTGACTGAAATGTTTTATGTATTTAGGAATTTGCGATTCAGTGAAGTTTGATTTTTCTTTTGTTTTTATGTAGTTGGTGTCTGAAATATTTATAATAAACGTATCAATTTTTATGTCATTTTCAATTTTGTGGGTCAATTGTATCATATTGGTCACTAGACTTCATTTTATTTCAAGTTAGTCACTAAACTTCCATTTTATTTTAAGTTTGGTCGCTTTGTCTATTTCCGGTTGTTTGACTAACAGGAAATGTGCCAGGGCAATCTAGTTATTTGCCAACTATTTAGCAACGTTAGCTTATAGTAAAACAAATGGACATAGATGAATGACCAAATTGTCCCAAAAGTTGTAAGTTTAGTGACCAACTTGAAACAAAATTTAAGTTCAGCATTCAGTTAGGAATAAATTAAAGTTTAGTGACCAATATGTAGTTTTTCTCAAGTCCAAAGATTTTTAGAGGGTTTAACCAAATCTTTTATCCAGTTCATGTTTAACTCTGATTAATTTTAATGGTACCTTGGACTTATATCATTTTTTTGGATTATTTTGTTCTTCAAGACCGCAGTTCTTTACCTTTCATCAACAAACTAGTACTTTTATTGGAGTTGACATGCAAGTTATGAAAGCTTATTGGGCACTAGCAAGCATTTCCCTCAACCAATTCCTCTCTCTTGTTGTCTTTGTTTTGGATAGACCCTTGCGACCTTTCAATGGCAACAGGAAATGGTTTCTTGTGAATATATGGGAGGAAGAGGGATTGTATGGTAGAGAAAGATGGTTGGTGATTCATTCTCTCTCAATGTCCAATTTTTTCACGATATTGAGCCTATATAAAAAGGTTGGATGTACAGTTTCTAATAGGGAATGGTGTGAAAAGAGAGAAACTTTAGTACAAGTTGTTTGTGTCTGGAATATCATATGTTGTATTGATAGGTTGTGTTGTATCACATTCTAATAATGTATTGATTCAAAAATTTATAATAAAATTATCAATTTTTATGTCATTTTCAATTTTGTGGGTCAATTATATCATATTCTAATAATGTATTGATTCAAAAATTTATAATAAAATTATCAATTTTTATGTCATTTTCAATTTTGTGGGTCAATTGTATCACATTCTAATAATGGATTGATTCAAAAATTTATAATAAAATTATCAATTTTTATGTCATTTTCAATTTTTTGGGTCAATTACCATACAAGACTGTAAAAAAAATAAAAAAATAGGGTATACGGCAACGTTGGAAAAACGCTGCAAAATGGTCTACCGTAACGTTGAAAAAATGCTACAAAAGGATCTATCACAACATTTTAAAAAACTGCAAAAAGGGTCTACCGCAACGTTGAAAAAACGTTGCAAAAGGGTCTATCGCAACGTTTAAAAAACGCTGCAAAAAAGATTTATCGCAATGTTTAAAAAGCGCTGCAAAAAGGTTTATTGCAACGTTCAAAAAACGTTGCAAAAAGTCTTCCCTCAACGGCAACACCGACCTTCGCAACACACTCTAAAACGCTGCAAAAGGTCTATCGTAGAGTTTTTTGGCCGCTGCAAATTGTCTTTTTTGATGTAGTGTAGAAGAAGCATTATTATAAAATTAACTAATCGGATCCAAAGGCAATTTTTGGGTCTCAAAATTTCATTTTTACTTCTTAAAAATCATGTCAAATCGGATCCAATAGCAATTTTTTTGTATACATAGTTGCAAACTTCAACTAAAAAAAGTATTTTAATTACAGGCCATAATATCCCTTGTGCTACAAAAATTGAACGGCTAGCGGGTAAAGTTTGCGGAAAAATTCATAAATCCCTGCTTATTTCGTATTTACTACTCAATTATTTTATTAACCAATTTTACTGCGTAATTCCATTAAAATCTCTATATTACCATATAAGAAATTTTCCTTTTTTGATCCGTAACTGAAAATTTCAAGAGGCAAAGAAAATGGTGGCATTAACTCTATTTGTTGAATATATGAAAATTCAAATTCAAATTCAAACGACAAATGATCATTACAAGGCAATTAACATTACAACTGAGATTCTCATCATCACCGATTGTGAAAGAGGTTTTACAGTAAGGTGTTCCCATAGTTTCGCTATGTGTGCAATTTGATACTTCGGAATTATATTCCGTACTTTTCTTTTACATAGATTACATATAATTATATCAATTTTTAACATATCATAATCTAATCCGACACAAAATAATTTACTTTATTTCATTTTTTTAAAACCAATTTATTGGGCAGTTTGAAATCGAATGCCATTTTGTCCAGAATCCATTTGCTGAAAGTTCAGATCACCGCGCATCTCATGCATTGAATTCTATATCCTAAATATAGCCTCTACAAGTTTCGGTTGAAAAAATAGTCATTTTATAAGTGTTTCTCTGTTCATTTTTGGACATTTTCTTCATCTAATTCTACTATAAAAAGGCCAACTTTACACCATAATCTTCAAACCATCTCGTTAACAAAGATATTTGATCAAAATTCCAAATCAAGCTTTGAGAACTGAAAAATGGGTTCCCATACTCCAGCCAAAGCCACCCTTTTTCTTGCAGTGAACCTCCTCTGCTTTGTTTTAACCACCGCGTGTGAAGGAGGAACCTGCGGCAACCCTTCACCACCGGCAGCCGGTGGTGGACCTGGTGGTCAGTCGGCAACTTGTCCTAGGGATGCCTTAAAACTAGGCGTCTGCGCCAACCTATTAGGAGGATTGGTGGGAGTGGTTATTGGCAACCCTCCCACCACCCCTTGCTGCTCCTTGCTGGCGGGATTGGCCGACCTCGAGGCTGCGATTTGCCTTTGCACCGCCATTAGAGCCAACGTACTTGGAATCAATCTGAATATCCCAATTTCTCTCAGTCTACTTCTCAATGTGTGTGGCAGGACTCCTCCTACTGGCTTCACTTGTGCTTGATTCACCAATCTTTTCTTAATTTCTACGAATGAGACATAATCTCATAATATTGCAATGTGTTATGCTCAATTTGTGTTGTGTTTTATTTGCATGTAATTGGATTTGTGTTCTTTATTACCATTCCTCTCAAAATATAAATAAATAGATTGTTTTCCTTAATAAGTATATTGGCCAATGCCCACTATCATTTGGATTCTAGATAGGTAAGATAGAATTACTTTTCGTTTTTTACTTCCTTAACTTACACACACATGCTAATGAGTATACTAAGAGCCTGTTTAGCAAGATTTTCCGTTTTGCTTCTACTTTTTGTAGAAGAATTTCATGATCAATAAGCTATTTGAATTGATGCTTAGAAATTAGCTTCCTCGTTCGGAGGAGTTTTTAGAAGAAGTCACATTTCGTCAACATCATCTAAAATTCCGTCTAACTAGACGAAGCATTATTATAAAATTAACTAATCGGATCAAAAAGTAATCTCAAAAATTCCTTTTTACTTCTTAAAAATCATGTCAAATGGACTCTAATTATGTCACTAGGGTATAAAGACAAGGTTCCATAATTTATGTTATTTACGATTGTCTTATGATTAACTTTTAATGGTGTTATCAGAGTTGTGTAAATATTAACTTTAAGAAATTGAAAATAGTTTTTTACTGAACTTTGAAGATTTTCTTATTATGATAAATAAATCCATTGGAAAAAAATCATAAATCCCTGCTTAATATATATTATTTCGTATTATACTACTCACTTATTTTATTAACCAATTTTACTGCATAATTCCATTGAAAGCTCTATATTACTATATAAGAAATTTTCCTTTTTTTGTTCCGTAACTGAAAATTTCAAGAGGCAAAGAAAATGGTGGCATTAACTCTATATGATGAATATATGAAAATTCAAATTCAAACGATAAATGATCATTACAAAGCAATTAACATTACAACTGGGATTCTCATCATCGCCGATTGTGAAAGAGATTCTACAGTAAGGTGTTCCCGTAATTTCGTTATGTGTGCAATTTGATACTTCGGAATTATATTCCATACTTTTCTTTTACATAGATTACAATATCAATTTTTAACATATCATAATCTAATCCAACAAAAAATAATTTACTTTATTCCATTTTTCAAAACCAATTTATTGGGCAGTTTGAAATCGAATTGTCCAGAATCCATTTGCTGAAATTTTAATATACGAACTTATACCACAAGATGAAAGAAAAATGCTAATTGTACCCAGAGCACATCCCTGAAAGAAATTGCAGTGATATGAGCATATGAATTCTGTAATGTATATACCCTTTCCATTCGGTAGCACTCGAAACTGTGTTAAAATTGTATGATCATCCACTTATATAAATGAATGCATCTTAATATATATGTAATTTATATTAACGTCGATTTTATGGCATAATTTCAGACAAAAAATATAAGATTTTGATATGAATAAAGCTACTAATTTGATAGAATCTCCAATACGATTCAAGATGATGGGTTGATTTTGGGATTTTTTTTTTGGTAAATATAGAAGGACTGTGATTTGGGGTTTTCATTTGGCAAGTTAATCGGCAGATTTGGGACGTGTTTGGTGGAGTGATTGAGGTCATTGAGTAGATTAATTGATGAGATAGGTGTTTTTTCGGTTATCATTTTTACTATCAAAATTGTAGTATTTTTGCTATAAATGATATTTAATAGTAAAATATGAATTTAGATATAAAAAAAAAAAAAAAACAGAGTACCTGGTGAAATTTCCACTGAAGCTTTAAATAATTCTTAATTAAATATGAAATATATCAAACTTTTCCCCTTCTTTAGACCAAACCTGGCCTACTCAACCAAGTGTCTTTGTCAGCACCCTCTTAGGCCCCATTTAAAGCCCAACTAAACTAGACAGGAATCCACCATTTACTGCCCAATTCACTTTGATCCACCAGCCAATGAATAATAAGTGTACTCTCGATTTTCCTTCGAGCGAGAAAAAAAGCTGTTGACGTTGAAGAATGTATTGAACAAAATCCAAGTTAACTTAAGGAATGTACACAAATTTAGTTGAGTTTTAATCAAGGGATTACAAGACGATCATGCAATAATCTTGTTTCTTCTTAATTATAGGAGATATTTGAAATATGAAAGAAATTTGAGAAGTTTATATATTTCTTTTCCTTGAGAATTCGTGTCTCCCATTCTTTTGCCTCTTTGGACTTATATAGGGGAAAATACGCATGCGTGTAGTACATCAATTTTGTCAATCAAAATACCGAACTAAGCAAGTACATATGTTGGTGTAACAAGATTGGCGGCCGAGCTCAACTTTGTCAGTTGACCATGAGTTACTGGCACAAGTGGTCCCCAGCATTTAATGCATTACTTAAGAAGGGAAGCTAAGACTTTTGATTGGAGTACAGTGTGGGTGCTGATGTGAAATCTTTCCAAGTGTACTCTTCTGATTGGTAACTCGAAGATATTGTCAGTAATTTTTAATCATTTGCCACTGTTATGTCTTGAAGGACTACACAAGCTTCTCGGATAAGTCATTTGGGATCCAAGCTGATCTCACACTTTCAAGCTCACATTATCGTCCTTTCATTAAGTGTATAAATCAAAACTAAGCAACATCGGAGGTCGGTGTCAACAAAAACCACGAGGTTAGTTTAAAAAATACCTTCAATGAACTTGTTAAGATGCGTGTTTATAAAATCATAGGCTTCCATGAAATCAAAGATATAGGCATTATCAGTTCTTTGTGACATACGCATTAGATTATTTGATCAAAAAAAAAGGTTTGTCATAGTAAATGAAAAGTCTAAAGCACGATGCTTTTTGGCCTGCCAAATTTATATATGCAAATCAAATTCCTAATTATTGAAATCTCACACGACAAGCGTCTCTTGCATTTAATTCTAATATATCCTAGGTCTTCTCTCTAGGCTTTGCTTGAAAAAGATAGTAATTTTAGTGACTATTGTAACTCTTATATAAAATAAATACCCATTACAATAATAATAATAATTTTGATAATATCACAAGTTACAATTATAAGAGTTACAAATAGATTATTAGTATTTATGTACAAGTTACAAAATTTTGACTAAGAAAAAACAATATTAATAAAAATATAACTTTTGTTCCGTTGAAAAAGATAGTAATTTTGAAAGTTTTTCTGTTCAATCTAATTCTACTTTAAAAATGTCTACTTTAATCGTCAATCGTTAATAGTCAAACCATCTCGTTAACAAAAATATTAAACAAAAACAATCATTGAGAACTGAAAAATGGGTTTCAAAACTCCAGTCAAAGCCACTCTTTTTCTTGCAACGAACCTTCTCTGCTTTGTTTTAATAACATGCAGCAACCCTTCACCACCAACTCTTCCACCGCCGACTGCTGGTGGTCATTCGGTAAATTGTCCAAGAGATGCCTTAGAACTCGGCATCTGCGCCAATTTATTAGGAGGATTGATTGGAGCGTTGATTGGGGACCCTCTCACCACCCCTTGCTGCACCTAACTAGCGGGGCTCGCTGAACTCGAGGCGGCAGTTTGCCTTTGCACCGCCATTAGAGCCAACGTGCTAGGCATCAATTTTAATGTACAAGTTTCGCTCAATGTACTTCTTTATCTGTGTGGAAGAACACCTCCTACTGGTTTCACTTGTGCCTGATTGAACAATCTTCTCTTAGATATGATGTTGAATTTGTGCAACGTTTTATTTGCACGTAACTGGAATTGTTCTTTGTTACCATGCATTGCTATCAAAATACAATTATAAATGAAGTGTTTTGTCTAATGAACAAATTTAAAGATGATCTATTCCCCCTTTTTTTCCTTCTATTTTTGGCAAAATGTTACGGCTAAATTACTTTTGTTGATCTCATTTCTTGCACGGATAACATGGCCAATAGATTTGGTTCCACTCATATAATGCATAGACTTTTTTGGTCTAAGTGTATTATCTAGGGAGAGTTTGTTAAATAACATAGCCAAACAATGTAGTTGGTTAAAGAACATTTCTCAATGTTTGTTGTGAAATGACTCTCAATTACAAAATACAATAAACAAATATTATCAAATGTCCAAAACATTCCCATCATGGAAAAAACACAAACACCCATTTCAATCCAAATCGCATCAACGTGCTCTCCCTGTGCTTGCTACCCTAAAATCTTGTTATTCATTATGTTCTTCAATTATCTTCTCCAATGTTTTGAGCATTTGAACAAGAATTTTAGTTTCTATATTATCTACATTGAAATTTCCATTATATTTGAAAAAAAAAAAATGTATTTTTAGAAATATCATGTACATTAGTCCTTTTATAATATGAAATGATATTTTAGTTGATTTTTTTGCATTTGGTATATTTCTGTACTGCCCGCAGCTATTGGGCCATTTGTGGTATAGAACGGTACTCCAGCCATTTTATGTAGTGTAGAACGACACTAGTCATTATCTTCCATATAAAATGACAATATAAACATTATATGTTATGATCTATCCGTTTTTTATAATACAATGTGGTTATTTTGATAATTTAAATATGGTATTATTTTCATATTATTTTGATATATACTTGAGTAAATTATTTAACTTTTTTATTTTATTTTGCAGCTATGAATTCTATAGAAATGATATGGGTACATATATGCTATATTGTTAAGATTAAAAAGATTGAAAAAGGAAAATGGACAAGGAGTTATGTAGGGAATGTTGTAGAAAATGTGGATATTCTTTATGTTCCAACTAACATTTCGTATATAGAGCTATACAACAAAGTGAAAGAATTTGTTAACGTGAGCTCAAAGTTATATGAAATTGGGATTATGTCTCTTAACTTTGGTATGTCTAAGTTTTCAATTCCACGACAAAGGATTACTTGTAACATGAAAGTGAAGTGGTTTCTTTCTATTTGTAAAAAAATCCTCTTTGCGTGACAATTTCGACCAAAGTTGTAGATGAATGTGATAGTGTAAGAGAGTTTGAAATAGATGGTGGAGTAGAAACTAATGGTGAAGTAGAAAATGGAGATGTGAGCAATCGAAATGAAGTTGTGCAATATGATGGTGATTATGGAAATGATAACGTAGAAGGAAACTCTATGGAATGGGATAACTTGAACATAAGTCAAGGTAGTTTCGAAAAATAAGATTTCCAAAATAAATATCCTCGTAAAGATGAAAACAATGTTGATTTCTCAATGTAAGATGACATTATTGGTACTTTACCAGAAGTTGTGAGTTTTATTCCATATAGATCATCAGTTAAGATTTTGGAAAACGAGGTTGTACATGACAAGGAATTATATCCAACTAAAAGTGCTTTGATATTAAAAATCAAGCTCCTTGCTATGAAGTACCATTTTGAATTCAAAGCAAAGAAATCAAATAAGAGTGTGTATACAATCGTTTGTGTTGAGAAAAGTTACAACTGGCTTTTACGGACAACAAGGATAGCTGAATCTGAGATTTTTCAAATTCGAAAATATTATGGCCATCACACTTGCTCCATGAGTGTTCATCGCAGGGATAGTAGGCATGTTACCTATTTGATAATTGGAAAGCATGTAGCTCCAAAGTATCAGGATGCCAACATATTGTAGATACCAAGAAACATCATCAATGACGTTCGTCGAGAGTTTGACATAACTTTAAAATCTCACAAGGCGTACATGGACAAATAATTTGCTTACAAAGAGGTTCGAGGTAGCCATGACGATACTATATGAAGTTACCATTGTATTGTCACGTTTTGGAGAGGAAAAAATCTTGGCATACATTTTAGTTGGCCATTCGAAGGCCGCTTCAATCAAGTTTACCAAATAGCAATATCAAGACCAGTACTGTACATTTTAATTGCAAGTTAAGTTCTAGCAAAATATAATGAAGTCTAATCAAATTGATGTAGATATTACCATGAAGTCCTCAACATAGACAACCATTAACTATTATATGTGTGATAGCCTAGTTTGCTTGAGCCCCATAATATATACTCTCAATTCAACTTCAACTTGCAGTTTCAATGCTATAATATAATCAAAATAAAATATAAGAAGAATTAAAGCACGTAACATGTAATTTCTATTTGCTTACTCAAGCCTGGAGGGCACCCCCACTTTGACTTTTTGAGTAAGAACATACTCTTTTGAAACTGAGAGTATTTTTATTTTGCTTCCCAAGACTTACCATATAGACGAGGAAATTTTCACAATGTTGATAAAAGCAAATTATATTAAAGAAAAATTAGAGAAACTTTACAAGCAACACATACATCTAATTATCTAGCATTTAAAGAGATTCCAGCCATGTCCCAAATTCATACCAACGCACACTAACTGTAAAAAATTATTATATAAATAAGGTAGATAACTTACTCCTATTGCGTTCGCTTCCACCTAGGAATTCTACAATTTTCACAAGTTTGTAGTTGAATATTTCATAGTTCCTAACTCTTCAAGTTTCTGAAACTATGCCCATAAACAATTGATGCTTCCCAATCAATTGAACTTGACGGAATGCAGTCGATTTTACTGATTTTACAGTGAAGTTAAAGACGATAAAAGGGGAAGAAAGAAACCGTTCATTTCAATAAAAAAAAAAATGGAGAATAGGGTTTTATAGATGGTGAAATGAGAGGAAGTGGTGATTTTTGAGTTAATAGATGAAGGGCAATTTTGTCATTTTACCATTTAATAAATTTTGATTTTTTTAAAATATGATTCAAAGGCCATTTGTCCAACCTGGCTAACTGGCCAAATTTCCCTATTATCTATGTTGTTTGCTTCTGAAGAGATTGTCTTGGCGTTGAGTATTCTGCATTCGTTGAATTTGTGTCCTTTGATCTTCTTCGATTGGGTAGCGATTACGTAGCACAGAACTTGTGCCAATTAGTTTAAGACCCATGTTGTATTTTTTCTTGGATATGGTTGTTTTTTTTTTTTCGGGAAACTGGCTACATGGAAAAAAAGCAAAAAAAAAAAAAAAAAATGTTCCAACATGGATCTGAACTAAGTTGATATATATGCTATCAAACTTTTGATGTCCACCCAATTAATTATCGACATGTCATTTTAAATTAATATGCCATCAATTTGGTGTGTTGCAATGAAATTAATAAGGATAAATTTGATATAATATATTACTTTAAAAATGATGTATCAATAATTAATTGAATGAATAACAAGTTTGACAACAAAAATTGGACAATGAATCTCAGCTCATTTGAACTGTCTTGTCCACCCCTCTCCATCCGCCTCTACACATAGTCATGGGTGGAAGCAGGGGGTGGCTTGGGGGTCACGTGACCCCCCAACTTTGCTCCATTTTTTACCATTAAATTGTCTATGTTTTTGTTTCATTTTTCAAAGTCATTATGAGATGTGAAACAAAATTGAAGTATTGCATTTTTAATACTATTTCGAAGTGTTCAAGGTTTAGTTTTCTACGTCGTTAATAGCGTATGAAACAATCAATCGTAGCAAATGTTACAACTTGTCAAAGTAGGCCATTCAAAATTAGTATTTCGAAATTTTCAATAACTTGCGAACTTTAAAAATTCTCAAACGATCGTACGTTAATTGAATCTACAAATTTGTTATGTAATCTCAATGTTTATTTCAAGAACTACATTATTGACATATCGAATTGTACAAACAAATATCGAAAATAATCAAAGATGCGTCAAACGTGAGTCTTAAAAAACGGCGTCTAACTCGCATTTTCTTTAAAAAAATCCAATCATTTCATTAACATTTATTATTTTTGTGACACAAATTTCTCAATGTAATTTTCATTATTTTATATGGAATATGACATATAAAATTTTCGAAATTTTACATCCTAAAAAGTCACATCTCACGTAAATTTTCAGATGCGAAATTACATAGGGTATGCTTTTTTGGGTTGTAAATTTTCGATTGTAAAATTTTTCTCAACTTATTTGCAAGTTTGATTGTGCCCTGATAAGTGCGTTTTCCAACATTTATTTTGCCACAGAACGTGACTAATTGTTGATTATGTTTGAATATGATTAAATTCTGCTTAATTTCGTTTTGTGGCACTATATTGATGGATGTGCCAGAACTCAGAAGAAAGAATACGAAAAGGACCTAAACGGAGGAAAACAAAAGTTCAGCGACTAAAGTGAAAATAGCTGAAAGATGACCCAAAGCATGAATCGAGAATGTAAATGATTTAAGTACTAATTTGATGAGTACAAATGATGTTAGAAGAAGGAGAATGAAGAAAAGAAGTCAAAATGGGAGAAAACAACATTCATGGACCAAATTAACATAAATGGAAGTTGCTATCTTCCATGCGGCCGCATGGTAGAATTGACCATGCGGTCACACGCATGAACACAGGGAAGACGGTGGGCCATTTTTCTTGAACCATGCAGTTGAATGGCTCATAACCATGCGTCCGCATGATTATTTCCCGACACAAAAAATCTGATTTTCGTATTTCGTTCAAACACTTTAGGAAACGAATATTGGGATGAATATAAAAGCTAAAGACCGTCAAATACGAGGGGGAAGGCATTCTAACTAAGAGAAAAACCCTAGAACATATATTGAAGGAGATCTTGAGGCAAAAACTACAAGGAGAAACACAAGATTTACGGGTTTTCAAGCATAATATATATCCGGTGATATCTTTTCTTCAATTATCTATGTGTTTTATTATCTTCTGCATGTTAGGCTAGATTTTATGTACTAGGAGAATGATGAACCATGTGATGTAATCTTTTAATTCCTAGTTTTACAATTTTTGACATTAAACATGTTGTTTGAATTTGAATGATTTATATGCAATTAGTTTTCTCTACAATTATGTATGCAAATGATTGTGTGAAATTGGTGGCATATTTCATGCATTCGAGAGAAAAGAAATAGACTTGACAAGATATAAATTATCGTAGGGTCCGATAGGGAATAGAGATATACCGCTATGCCTTACGTGAGTCTCTAAGTGTTCACAAAAATTCATACATTCTTGTATATTTGTATTCGTCATAAGAATATATGTGGGTTGTATATGAGAATGGGTTCAACATTACTTCATAGAGATTGTTGGATAGAATAGAAACATTGATTCTTCAAACTTCAACCGTGTTGTCAATTTGTAAAATTGGGATTGAAAGATGTCATTGCATGGGGATTCATGATCCTAGTGCGCCTATCATTCATTGAATTTAATAACTCATTTTATAACATTATTTTTTATTTTAGTTCACTTAGTTTACTTGCAACCACTTTAGTGAATTAGTTTAGTCATAATTTTCACTACAACATAAACGCAATATTTTCTTGATTTGATTAAGGTCAAGGTAGAAAAATTGAACTAAATCAATCCACGTGGGAACGATATCTGGAACTCTGAAGTCCACTTTATTATTTGTTACGAACCGTATACTTGCGGTGATTTTTATTTACCGGGGAATTGAATTTTAGTTTAATTTTATTTATTTAGACATTAATTCGAACTTATCTTTAATTTTTATTTTGATTTTACGTGTTTTATTTTATTTAGCCTTTCTACTTAGGTTGATCTAACTGCTACTGAGTCATTCCCTTAGGTTTTGTATGCTAAGGTCGCTGGACGGTGAACTGCTATTAGCTAATTTAGAGATTGAACGAACCTTTCATCGCGGGTTAAGGAAAGCTAGAGTAGTACAACAGGAAAACCAAGAACAAATACCAATGACAAATCAACAAATTAGGAATGACAAAAAAATCCATTCAACATGATACCCGTGGGCCCCGCCCTGAATGAGACAGGGATCACCCGCCTAATCGGGTAAATGTGACGGAGATGGGGCAAAAGTCATTACCCCGAAGCGGGTACGGGAAACATAGTCCCCGGCCCATTACCTATCTCATTTAAAATCAATTTAAATTTTAAATTTTTTTATCGAACAAAAATAATAAATTTATCATCATTTTTAAAGAGAATATAAGTTACTTTTAACAAATTAGTAAAAAAGTAATAATATTTATTAAGGAGATAAAAAATAAATAAATAAAAATTAAAAAGAAAAATAAATAGGGCGATAAATGGGGCAAGAGACTTGCTCCGCCCCGATCTCGCTTTAATTGGATATAAGAATGAGGTAAAGTAATAAAAATACTCGATGAGACAGGGGTGGGAATGGCCGACCCATCCCATATCGGCCCCGTTGCCATCCCTACAACAGATTGAACCAATGAGAAATCTGACAGTTTCAGACAATGCAGAGGAAGGAGATGATGGGAACACCTTACATGGGGATTTCTTGTCACCATTCATTGTCCGAAGTCAATCCAGTATTGATTCGAGCAACTGAACTTCCAGCTGAAAACTAATGTCATCCAAATCTTCCAAAATATGCATCAATTCTACGTGTTGGCTAATGAGAATCCACACACATATATCCCGGTTCTTGGATATGTGTCAACACTTTAGGTACCAATGAATATCAAAAGATGCTATCAGGTTGAGGTTGCTCCCACATACCCTACGGGATAAGACATTCGAATGGTTGGATTCACTTCCTATGGCGAGCATAACTACTTGGAACGATTTGGCTTATAAATTATGCACTAAATTCTTCTCAACAACCAAAGTAATAAGAATGAGGCATGAAATATCAATCTTCAGTTAGGGCGAGTCTGAGTCATTTTATAAGGCTTGGAATAGGTTTAAAAACATGCTAAAGAAATGTCTTCAACATGGGTTTGATATAAAGACATAGATCAAATTTTTTTTATATAGGATCGCTTCCTTCTTTTCATCATCCAATGGCTCCATAATCACAAGAACTATTGCTAGAACATGGGAATTGTTTGAGATAATGGCCAACACTTCAGCTATGTGGTCTTCTGAGCGTGTGGGTACAAAGAAATCAGTCGGAGTTTACGAGGTTGACACCTACTCAGCCTTATATGCTAAAATTGATTCCTTGTTTCACAAAGTAGAGAGTATATCACAACCTACAAGTGCAACACAAGCAAGAAAGCTGAATTGTGAAAACTGTAGAGCGGAACATAGTATAGCTGAGTGCCCAATTATTTCACAATTAAGAACCTGCAGACACAAGTGGGACAAATATCACTTTCTATGACATGAAGAGCTCCAGGTACACTGTCGAGTAACACTGAAGTGAATCCTAGAGAACATGTCTAAGCCATTACCACAAGAAGCAGGGTTCAATAACCTAAAATACTCGTGAAGATTCCCGGTGAAAATAAAGAAATAGTGCCACCTTCTGATCAAACCAGAAACATCTATAAAAGAGACATTAGATACAACGCGGGCTAAAGCAACCACACGCACAAATCCACATGAACCCCTAATTCATTTTCCCCAAAGTTTAAAAAACAGAAGATGGACCCGCTAGGGTTGGACAAAACTCACGAACCAAACTAAACTTGAACCAAATCGAGTGGTTCTTCATAAGTTAAATACCCGAATGGGTATTTGAATCGAGAACCGATGAATTTTGTTCGGTTCTTGATTCTAGAGCAAGAAACGAATCTAAATAATTTTTTTACTTTTTTATATTGAATTAATTAAATTAATTTAATTTTTTTATAAACAAATTAGCAAATTAACTAATTTAGTGATTAATGCTCCAACTTCCAATCCAAGTCCATGCCTAACTAGCCCAACCCAACCCAACCCAACCCAATTTCTAAATTCAATTTTTTGACCCAATTATTAATTTCATTTTTAACCAAAGATCTATGTTTCTTTAAGTCTTTATCCTTCCACTTCCAATTTCATTCTTTTATTTGGTAAGCACATGTCCACAAATCTCAAATTATTTGATAAATTGAAAACATACATCTACATGCCCAAATCGAATTCGCTGACTGCCGAGTTCGATTTCTCATCTCCAACTGCCCATTGAAGCTACGAAAGAACATATAATTAATTGTATTTATGTAATGTTACTGTAAATATTAAAAAAAATTATGGTACGGAACCGAATCGAACCCGAACGATTTCATAATTATATTTGGATCTAACGGTTCCATTTAGTAAATATCCGAAAATTTAGGTTTTGAACCGGACCATGTCCAGCCCTAGCACCATCAATACATGAAGTTTATGGAGGTCTTCAAGAAGCTGTTAACCCAAGAATAACTAACCAAGAGGGGGGTGAATTGGTTTTCAAAACTTTTTCGACACTTAGTCTCAAAACAATTCAACACACAAGATATAATTGCAAAGTATAAAACAATAAGTAAATATGCAAATATGTTATCTTAATTCAAGTATGATATTGCACAATGTAAATAGCAATTTAAAGTAAAGTGCAATAATGTAAAGATAACAAATCGATTTAATGGGGTTCGATCTAATGCAATGATCTACGTCCTCGTTACCAAGCTCTCCGTCACGAGCAATGTCAATTTGTATTATAATGGTAACTTACAACAAGGAGTACCGATCATTTACAATGTTGAGCTTTCCGGGACCTCAACACGACCCACACTATCGAGCTTTACGGGACCTCGATATGACCCACACGGTGACTTACAACAAGGCGCATCAAACCTTATACAATGTTGATCTTTAAGGGACTACAACCGACCCAAACTACAAATGAATTTTACAATACAAATCTTCTCTTCTTATCGAATGATAAAATCAAGGTTGAGTACAAGAAGAAAAGAGGCAAACACTTTAATAGATGGCAAATGAATTAAGCTCAAGTGTTGATATTGTAAAGTTTGATAAAAGATGGATGATGAAATAATTTGTATTGTTATCAAAGTTTCCACCAATAATCTCTCTTAACAAAATAACACAAGTTGAGTATGAGGAGAGATTTACACTTCAATACAAGTGTTGGTAAAGAAAATTTTTATCAAGAGTTTGAAAATAGATGAGATTGAAAAGTTTCTTTGCAAAATCTAATTCTTGATGAAATGGATAAAACAAGTTTGAATCAATCAAGAATTCTTTGTAAATGAGATAGAATTTAAATCCAAGTTAAGCTCAAAGATTTTCAATAAATAACTCTCTCAATTTTCTCTCCAAAGTTGTACAAATTGAATGCAAATAGAGTTGGTATTTATAGCACTCAAATTGGCCAAAACACTGTCCATCCGGACGAGCCATCCGGACGTCCGGTTCAGAATCGGATGACCAACTTACCGTTAGAGTTACTTTGTCAGAACGGTCAAAAAAGTGACCGTTGAGATGAACCAGATGTCCAGTTCATCCATCCGGACGTCCGGATGGACAGAAAACATTTTTGACCAACGGACGCCTTATCCGGACAGCTTTCAGTATTTTACTCATATCTTTTTCTCCTGATATCCGATTAAGGTGATTCAAAATGGGTTGGAAAGCTAACTCAAAGGGCTACAACTGTGATTCAGAAATCATCTTCAAATTAGATCATCTTCCGTGTCAAAAATCTATCTCAATATGAGATTGAAAACCGGAGTATAACTTTTTGATTGAAAGTTGAAGTGTGATCTTTTGAGGGACGTTTGAAAATGATTTTTCAAGGTTTTTGATATATTACAAATGTTCATTTTTCCAAGATCATTCTCATGTCAAAATAATTTATGCAAGTGATGAATTTATGAGAAATACTTGAGCTTTATGCACTTACTAAACATTGACGAGTTCTACCTTTATATATATAAATGAGGTTCGATAAATAACTCTATCTTCAATGTTCTTGATCTCTTCGAGCCTCTCTTTGACTTGTATCTCGAATGATTTGTCTTGAATGCTCGTTTAACCTTCACTTGTACTTTATTTGAGTGTGAATAATAATCTTTATAACTTTGAAAACTTAAACACTCAATTTAATTTGTTTGTAAACAAGATGGGCTTGTTTGTTATAATCAAAACATTAAGGTCATGATCAATCATAGGTCAACAGAAGCTTCACATTACTATCTTGTTAGCTGAAACACTTGCACAGATACCCAGTTACGTCAAATTTTTAAAGGACATCCTATCCAACAAACGTAAGAATACAGTGCGAGAATTCAGAAAAAAGTTTCCTCCAACTAAAAGATCCAAAGAGTTTTATTATACCCTGCGCTACTGAAAATTATTATTTTGATAAAGCTTTATGTGATTTGAGTGCTAGTATTAATCTAATGCCACTTTATGTTTTTAGAAAACTTGGATTGGGCGAAGCTAAACTAACCAAAACATAATGATTTCAAAAATTGAGACAAAAACATAGAAAGATTTGGTCCCAAAGTTGGGGGGTCACATGACCCACGTCCATCCCTGTATGTGGTGACATTAATGGCGGTAGTTCATTGGTGAATAAGTTATAATACAAAAAATTACATATTGTAATAGTAGAATACATATTTCTTGTATTGATGGGGGTGACGGTTGTAGTGATGGTGGTAAGATGAGATAGTGGTGATTTTGGAATTGTCGTAATTTGTGATTGTGAGATAGTGGTACAACAATTTTAAGTTACAGTTATAACAAAATAAATACTCTATAGCTACGTTAAAATTTAAATTGTAAAGTAACATAGTACTTTTCTTATAAAGTGATGTAACAAAATTAAATACTCTATAGCAACAATAACACAATGTAAGTTAAAATTTAAATTGTAAAGTAACATAGTACTTTTCTTATAAAGTGATTTAGATATCATTTTAGACACGCATTAATTGGGTTAATAACCAAGTTTCAAGTGTCATCAAATTCATGGTCCTAGCTCTCATAAATTTAGTGTGTGTTTCATTGTCAATATTTTCTATAAAAAAAAATGTATTTTTTCTATCTAATTTCATACTTTTGTGTTGTTTGATTGACAATTTTTTCTATAAAAAAATATTTTCCTACTTTTGATCACGTGATCATATTTTTCTTAAAAATAAGGAAAATATTTTCTTTAGGGAGAGATAATTTTTATTTTTCAGGTAATTCATTATCTCCCATCTATTCCCCCCATCTATCCACCAATAAAATATGGACAAACAGAATATTTTTTATGTTGAAAAATAAACCAAACCAACACATCTTTCTATATATAAAAAGTGCATATTTAACGGAATTTGTTGGTTTAACGGAAAAACTAACGGAAATTCTTGATTTAACGGAAAAACTAACGGAATTTTTTTAATTTAAAAATCTTTTAACTCCATAATTGGGCTTCAAAATTTATAATTCTAAAGCCCATGTAGAAGTATTGGATGTCATGCTTATTTTATAGATACACTTCTCTCCAAAGGTTTCATAAACTTCCAATGTGGGATTGTGTATTTTATATATGCTCTTAACTCCAATAGTTTTATAAATTTCCAATGTGGGATAGTGACAAAAAAAATGTTAAAATGCTCATCAAAATCATTTTAAAATGTATGTCTAATTGACTAATTTGATTTTGAATTACAACTAATTAAATTGTAATATTCACTTTCATTCTTTCATTTATTTAATTTTCAAATTTAATTTAAATTGCACTTGATTATTAATATATTAATGTTAGATATTATTTTCTATAAGTTTAAAATATTTTAATTTAACAAAGTAAACTATTTTAACATATTTATTTTTAATTTTTAGTGTTGGGACTAATTGTAGGATATATAATGAATCTAATTAGTAAAGATAGATTTACTTTAAATTATTTTTATGTATTTATTGCATTCGGTTCGACCCCAGTTGAATTCCCACAAATTTCAGTCGGAATCATTCTCGATTGTGAATCAAAATCCTTCATCTCCATTTTCAGATATCGGAATTATCAAATTCGCAACTTTTCGTATAAATCCTATGATTAATGCTCATGTTTAGTTCCTTAATTAATAAAAAAATTAAAATTCTCCTAACACTATTAAGCAATATTATAGTATTATATTAAATGTTTAGTAAGTATTATTTTTAAATATTAGATGATTTTATGATATAGTAAAAAATCTATTTTTTTATAATATAGAAAAAAACTATTTTTTAAAATAAAAATATATTTAATGTCTTAAAAATAATTAAAATAATATTAAAAATACGAAACGTATTATGACGCTTATTCTTCGTATTGACACGCATAAACTTATGATTCTTGATTCTCAATATCGACATCTCGCAACACATTACGCCTTTTAGAACATTATTAATAAATGAATGGAAAATACACAAAACTTTGTACTACTACATTTTAGTCATTAGGAAAAAATGAAACTAAAAAACAAAATGGATGTGGATATTATCAATTTAAAAATGCTAATAGTTTATTTGGTAAGGTACATTGAACTCAATGAAGAAAAAATATTTATTTATTTAGTTTTGTATTATAATGTTATCTATTATTTTATTATGTATAAAAAGTTCATGATTAAATACAAAATTTAATATAATATAATAGTACGAAACACAAACTTATACATTTTAATTTAGAATTTAATACTATTCAAATTAAAATTAATATATCACAATGTGTAATTATTTATCAATTACATAAACATTACATCATTAATTATTTAATGAACCAAAAAAATTATATATAACTAAGCAAACGTGCATTGCACGTTGCTTAAACCTAGTTTATTATTAATTTCATACAAATAAGTTTTAGAGAATTGAATTACCTATAATTTATTTTCTTTTCATTCAAATTTCATTCTTGCAATCAAAAGTACCCTTATTTGAATTTGAATTATCTCATCTAAAATCAATTGTTATTTAATGAAGGTGGGCGCTAAACCTTTTTATAGCATTCGATCACTATTACTTAAGTGATTGGCTTAAGGGTGATCTTGTTGCTCCTCCATAAATATATGTGAAAAAAATCCCTCCAAAAGTTGCATCTAAAAAAGCTGCTGAAAAAAATTGTCAATTTGTACCGCCACAATGAATATACGTCAGCATTATAACTCCCAATAACCGCTGCCGGAAAGAGTATAACCGTCGCGCCCCTTAGGGGAGGCACTTACTAGTCATAAGAAAACGAACCAGAAACTCTGGAAAATTACTGCAAAAATGTCTAAAAGATCCGACATTCTGCTGAAGAAACTGCAGGAACTAGAATCCGAATTTCACCAGGTAATCCGCCTTCCACCGGAAACACCAAGCCGCCATTTGATCTCCGAAGGGATTGAGCAGCGTTTCGTGTTCTTGAAGAATCTTTTATCTGCGGAGATTTCATCTCAGCCGTCGAAACCTCACCACTTGCACCACATTGCAGAGAGACTCGTCGGCCTCGAGGCCGCCTTTAGGGACTGGGATGAATCAAGAAACTATTTGGAATTGAACAATTATAATTTTGATACTTCGTCAGTATGTTCTGAATGCACTCGGACGTGTAATTTGAATGGTGATGCAGAGGCTGTGTGTGAATCGGATTCCTCAACTGACGGCTTCCCGGCCGAGTTTCTTGAGAAGGTTATGGACGAAAAGGCGCCAGAGAAGATGAAGACAGAGGGGAGAATTTCGGTGATTGGAAAGTATTGTGGAATGCTCACTTGTGGGATGATTCTTGGGGCTCTTTGCATGAGGTCTTTCATGGTACAGTATGATTTTGTTGAACAAAATTTAGGGTTCCTTCCTCCGACGTAGTATGATTAAACTGACAGTTTATACTAGGTTTTTGTTGTACTTTGAATTAATTGTAAGAAAATATTGCATAATTGACACACGAATTTGAATATCATTTGCATGACGTACCATTTTACTGTTTTTTGTTTGTATGCATTTGAATTATTATAAAGATTTTTATCAATAGAAAACGCTTTAGGTTGTGAATTTTATACGGTCATAAAGTTTCGAAATTAACATTAAAATTATTTTTAACAATATGCAAAAAGAATATGCATATCTTGAAAGGTTTTGTTTCATTGAATCAAAGCCAACTATATACTTATAGGAAAATAGACATTTTCCTTTAGCAACCCCTAGTGCCTATTTTCTTCTAGAATCTATATTTTTAGTTTTCTGTACGTTAAAATCGACTCAAAAGAAAGTATTATTGCACAAAGCAAAAAACAAAGTAGGGTAAAACCATGGGCGGACACAGAAGTTTAAAATTAGGGGAGGCACAATCGAACTTTCAAAAAAGTTGTGAGAAATTTTATAATTAAAAATTTACGTCCAAAAAAACTATACCCCATATAATTTTGCATCTAAAAATTTACACGGGATATAACTTTTTCGGATGTAAAAGCTCGAAATTTTTTGATGTCATATTCCATATAAAAATTCCTAATAAAATGATGAAAACTAAAATGATGAAAAATTTGTATCGTAAAAATAATAAATGTTAATAAAATAATTAAATTTTTTTAAAGAAAATGCGAATTAGACGTTTTTCTTTAAGACATCATTTGACGCATCTTTAACTATTTTCGATATCTGTTTGGACTATTTGATATGTCTATAATGTAGTTCTCGAAATAAGTTTTGAAATAACATAAATAATTTATAAATTCGATTAGTGTACGATCATCGGATAATTTTTAAAGTTAACATGTTATCGAAATTTTCGAAATACTAATTTTGAACGGCTTACTTTGACAAGTCGTAACATTTGCTACGATTGATCGTTTCGTACGCCATTAACGACGTAGAAAATTAGACCGTGAACACTTCGAAATGATATTAAGAATGTAATATTTTGATTTCGTTTCAAATCTCATAATGTCTTCCAAGATTGTAACAAAAACATAGAATATTTAATAGTGAAAAAACAAAAAATAGAAGCAAAGTTGGGGGCCACGTGCCCCCTAAGCCAACCCTAGATCCGCCCATGGGTGAAACCCACTAATGTAAGTAAATTAATAATAATGAAGTCTTTTATTCTTATATGTACACTAAAATCTGAATTATTTAATTTAGTCGAAACTAGGGGGACCTCCATTGCGAAACCGGGGATTTCTCCCAGTAGGAAACGTCCCTTGTTTCGTAGTAAACTTGGGGGAGAGATACAGTTTTTTTTAACAAATTTATATAGGTAAGAAAAAGTTGAATGCCAAAAATGTCAATAAATTTTAAATTTAACTGCATTAGTCCTCCGACTTCAAGTTCTAGCCCCACAAAGAAATTCCGTCCAAAATTTCTAACAAGTGTCCTACATCGACAATAGATTAATTGAGGGAGTGACATCCCAACTGATATTGTTTTAACGCTTAATAAACCAACTAGGGCAAGACCAACTACTTTCATAATCAAGTACAATAACAAGTTTGGGATCATTTTTCTCACATATTGTCAAGTCTTATTTACATACACTAGAATTTCTAAAAAGTTTGAGGTGTGAAAAAACAGGCACAAGATCATCATTTAAAGAAAAAAACACCTTTAACCTTGCATCATTCATCGAAATTAGAGTATGCAGTGGAGAGACTCGTATATGAATAAAGCCTTTAGGTTGGGAGATATAAAAAAATTCTTCGTCTAGATGTTCCTATATTATTCAACTCTTCTGTTTACTTTTCTTATCCAAAGAAGAAAATAAAATAGATAATTTCTATAGGACCATGCTAGAGGTACTTCCTCTTTTATTACATGGATGACTTAAAGGACAAATGGAGCTCCCTATTGGAGATCAGCCGCCCCTCCAATAGGGGGGCTCAATTTGTCCTTTAAGTCATCCATGTAGTAAAAGAGTTTGTATATATAGTTTAATCCATTTGTATATACTAAGGAACTCACGTCGCACTATTATATAGATTGCAAATCCATAACCTCGTTTTTAAAGACCGGGAACCTATATCTACACTCCTGCAAAGGTTGAGGACCATAGCCTTAATTTTCCCATTCATTTATTTGTTGCATGTGCCCATGTGGGGTCCAGAACAGGGTGGCTACTATTGTCCAACCAATCAATCTGAGTTTCTAACAGTAAATTGGGCCTAACTCTCGCCAACTACAAAAATCCAGCTGGCCTAAAAAAGACAAGAAAAATGGTCCCACAAAAACGTGGCCACGTCAATTTTTACAATGCTTAGGCTAGAATGACGCGCATTCCGTGCTCGAAGTCGCCATCCACGTGTATCTGACTCAAAAACACTTTTGTAGTAAATAATTAATAAAATAACATGGCTCATAAACAACTGCTTTTTATGTCATTGCGCACGAGTTATACACGTCACCAAATTTAAATAAGTAGACTTTGACCTACTATCTATTTTATAAAAAAAATAATTATTAAATAAATGTTTGACAGACTTTTCATCAACCTTATTTTCTGAAGAGTAATATTATTCATCCTCAATGAAGTTATAAACACAATCTATGTAACTTTAAGTGATAGGTTAAATGAAAGATGAAATTAGATAAACTATTTAATTTTATCTATCATTTAATGCCACATTAACGCCACATAAACTGTGTTTTTAACCCCAGTCTCAAACATTGTTTGCTACAGTAAACAATATCCACCACATATAAAATTCGATTTAAGAAAGAGCATCTCATGGGAAAAAAATATTATACGAACTTGACCTTTTTACATTACTCGATCCTTCTAAGAAATTTCTTCTTCTTATTATTGTTGTTGTTGTGACAAAAAAAAATAGGGGTGCTAAGTGGGCAAGCGGTACGACAAGCAACAATTTTCTCTTGTGAATTGTTTATCAGCTTGCATGAGTGGGCTCAAAAATCAAGCGAGTTCAACTCGCCATAATAAGTAATTTATACCATTTTTTTAGTGAAAAACTATGTCATAACAAATAAAATAGACTAAGGGTCCGTTTGATTATAATTTTGGAATTTAGGTGAAAAGAAAATGAATTCCTGGGAATTGAATTGTCTAAAATTTGTTTTACTAATAATTGTAATTAATTGTTTTTTATTGATATAATTTTCCACTTGAAAAATGTTGAAAGTTTGGTGTCCATTTATCTTTGTTTTTATGAAGATTGTCCATTAAAGTGATAATTATTTTTACTATTGGGTCTAGAATTTGTTCTAATTGCAAAAAAGTAAATAAAAAAAATTATCATACCGAATATCATTCGTTTGGCTTTATTTTGAATGAAAATTGTCAATAAAAGTGATAAATTCTTTTACTATTGTGTCTAAAAAAATTTCCAACTGTAAAAAATAAAAAAAAAAGAAAAAAGAAAGAAGAAA
This sequence comes from Fraxinus excelsior, assembly GCA_019097785.1. Classification (NCBI taxonomy): domain Eukaryota; kingdom Viridiplantae; phylum Streptophyta; class Magnoliopsida; order Lamiales; family Oleaceae; genus Fraxinus; species Fraxinus excelsior. The sequence continues at coordinate 36,386,698 of CM032631.1, read as the reverse complement.
GAAGAAGAAGCAAGTTGGAAAACCATGGGAAAATGAATTCCACAAAAAACAAAAAAATGTGCACATGTGAGTGGAAACCAAGAAAAACAATTCTAGGGAAGACTTTGCAATCAAATAAGCCAAAACTTGGAAAATGGAAATAAGTTCTTACTTCAATGAAAATTTTCCATATCAAAGAGGACATAAGAGTAGGTGGAGTCACACTTCAATTAAAAGACTTGCGCATTTAGTACCCCCCGACAAAAATAGTTTGAGCCTATTTAAGTAAAATGAAATTTTGAATAATAATTTTTTCTAGAAAATGTATGATTAAGACAATGTTTGATCTACATTCTTCTCAAAATTCATTCTTTTAAAACTCATTTTCAATAACGCATTCTTCAATAAAATAATATTAGAAACAAATTAAAATTTTTTTTTCTTATTTTTTAACCATATATTTTTCATCACATCATAAAATCCATTCATTTCTCAAAAAATGAGCATCAAACACCCCTAAAAATTAGAAAAAAAAAAAAAATTGAATTTAGGTTTAAAATATTTTATCACGTGCACGAAAATGAATTGATAAAAAAAGAAGAGTTTTGAAATAATAATACTCAAACAAGGGCCGAAACAGCGTTGTGGGGTTGATTTTTTCCACAAGGAATCTGTCTTAATATTGCTCATATTTTCCACGCTCTCTGCCAGCATTTTCTTGTTCAGGTTTCAAGAAAGGTAACTTTCATTTCCTTTTTTTTTTCCTTGAAGGCTGTGAATCTGCATTTGCAAAATTTTTAACCAATTTTGGTTTCTTATTGGGTTTTCTGAATTGGGGTCAAGAAAATCAGCTGCATTTGTATACTTGCATGTATGTATGTAGGGACGTGTGATTATATTTGTTTTTCTTTTCGTATTTTATGCGATTGCTATTGCTATTTATTTAATTTTCTTTTGTTTGTATTGAAGGATTATTAAGCATTGGTGCTGTATAATTTTTTATTTTATTTCATTTAATATCTGAAACGGGTATGTTTTTGAAGATTATTCAGAGATAGAAAAATCTTGGTTTCTAATTTGAAATTTATGTTTGGTTCCTTAAGAAACTTGCCAAGTCTCAATTTTTAATTTAATTATAACTCTACTTCCTCTGTCTTCTAAAGAAATCCAGTTCTCGTTCCCATTTGGGGAATGACATTTTTGATGGAATTCTCAAAGTAACTGTGTGCGTGTTATTGCATAATTTTTTGGCTAAATTAACATTGTTATCCTATTAAGGTATTACATATTGTATTTTCTAACTCTTGAGTTGGATGATAATTTGGTAGTGTTGGATTTGAAATTGAATATTAGTTATTACTGTATTTCTCCCAACGGCAAGACAGAAACTGAACAATGATTCTATTTTGTTTGCCAATGAGCTTTATTTGTGTACTAGTTCATATTTGCTTTCCCCTTCATTTTTAAATATTGTCCTTTTCAAGCCTATTATTTTCCAGCTGAGTCACTGTACAACGACATGAATGGAATCTTAATTGCTTTCATAGTTTTCAATCCACGAAAAAAGTTACTCATTGTACAAATATTTTAAGCATTATTTTACTACTATTGGTGCAAGAGAGGACAATGAAAGAAGGTTCAGAGGTAAATTTTGTTAACTTAAGCATTTATAGCAGATCCATTGGTCACACCAGATTATGAATAATGTTAAGTGTACATTGTGGGGTTGACATCTTTGCGTACATTCCATTAGAGTTCAAAAAATGTTGTGCGGGAAAGTGTTTTTTTTTTTTTTTTTTAACTGTCAAATCATGTGTCGCTATGTGACACAATGTCAAAAATGATGTAAAAAAAGATGTACATATAGCATGATTGCCAGATTATTTGATAGCTACAATAGTGTGGGGACGCCTCATTTTTTTCGTTTTTGTTTCAAAAATCATGGTTTAGTTGCATTGTGAATTTTAATGTGTTCGGTCCCTATATTTAATTTTCCCATGCTACCGTGTAGGGCCATTTTATGCAGTTGCATATGGCATTGTTTCCTCTATGATTTTTCCTCAATGATACTGCCCACTGGGTACCAAAGTTTTCTATACTAAATATCAGTTAGTGCTCCAATCTTTTAGGCCCTGAGATTTTGTCTGAATAATCACTCATGAACGTTTAAATCCACAGGTTCGTCCGTTTATTGCTTTAATATATTTTTGCTTCCAACAAAGATATTCGATGAAGTTTTATATCTGCCTTCTTGAGTAACCAGTGACGATTCTCTACTCACTTGACAAGAAATAGACATTCATTATTGCATCTGCCCTCTTTACAGATGTCAATCATCTTCTGTAGATGAACATTTGTTGCCAATTATGGAACGTAATCTCCATCCCTGGTTTAGACCATTCAAACGCACACTTCATCCGAAGGCTGTCAAAGGATTAATGTTATAAGTTCTACCTGTCATAGAAAACTTAAAATAAACCTGATTGATGAGCAAGTAATGCCTAGATTTACATATTTCCTCAACTTGCTCTTTTTATTGATTACTTGCACCTTCTGTTGATTTGACTCTCAAGGAGATCCCTTCGGCCATTTCTCATTAGATCTTGGATTTTTTTCTTGTTCTTTTATTTTAGCTCTTCACTCTTCTTTCTTTGATTCGTGAAGCTTTGAGAAATGATTAACACTATTATTAAATTAAGCTGAGATATATGTGTTAGCAGAAAAGATTACACCACATATACAATTGCATTACCGTCATCATGTATCTCACCACGTCATTTAAGAGGAAGATAGGATGTTGAAAAAAGATTTTGACTTGGATTACGATGACTGTGTTGGTCTTCAATTTCCTTCCTCCAATTGGTAACATCTTTTTATGATTGTTATTTTTCAGGTATCTTTTGATTGATTGACGGCTTTGTAGACAGCATCGATAAAATTACTCGAAAGAGGTGGTTTATTTGACTAAAGAGCTGATTTTTACTGGCTGAAACAGTACTTATCTTTGTTTGTTGGCCAATAAATCTGCATGGATCTGAAACCTAATCATACATCGCCTGTTCTTACTGACTCTGCTCCGATGAATAACTCGAGATTAGGCATCAATTCATCTCTTCTTCCGTACTCTCCCACTGGTTCAGTATTTTCTCGCTCTCTCTCCCTTGCAATCCCAAGGAGAAGGCCTGGAATACTTGATGAAGTTCGGTCAAGTGTGTTGGATGCCATGAAATCATCATCTCCGACTCATACCACATTAACTAAAGATTCCAGCACGGATTTAACATTTAGTGATGGCGACGTTGCTTATCGCAATTGGATGGTAATTTCCTCATGTTTGATATTTTCCTCAAGTGTTAGCTTTGATTTTAGACGAGGCAAGAGTTTACATGTCCTGTTTGGTTCTGTAGATAAAGTATCCATCAGCACTTGCATCATTTGAGCAAATAGCAAATGTTGCAAAAGGAAAGCGAATAGCCTTGTTCTTGGACTATGATGGGACTTTATCCCCAATCGTAGACAACCCAGATCATGCTTTCATGTCAAATGCAGTAAGATTCTATTCATACGGCTCTTTTAGGCATGGGAAGGCATATATTACAAAATTGTCATTTGTCCCCTTCCCTTTGAGTTCTTTCTGAAACTACGTAACTTGTTTACAGATGCGTGATGCTGTAAGAAATGCATCAAATTATTTTCCAACGGCAATAATTAGTGGGAGAAGCCGTGATAAGGTGATTGATTTACTTCTTTTTGATTCTTAATGCGTCGATATCATTGCTCCAACTTTAAGTGTTGACATACTTGCATAGATGTATATTGAATGTTTTCTTTTTCTTCTCATATTCCACTTTTTCAGGTTTATGAGTTCTTAGGACTGACAGAACTTTACTATGCTGGAAGTCATGGGATGGACATTATGGGCCCTGTTCGGTCCATTTCCAACGACTATGCGAACTGTATTAGGTCATCTAAGAAGCAGGTAATTATATGAGATATCTTTCTTGCAGGAATCTTTTATCTCAGTTATTTATCAAGAGAAACTTAATCATTTTTTACCTGTGGGTAAGTAGGGCAAAGAGGTTAATTTGTTCCAGCCTGCTAGTGAATTCTTGCATATGATTGACGAGGTATGTAAATGTCACCATACATTTATATTATCTTGGAAGAAATATTAATTTATCTGAAGGTTTTTACTCATGCCCAAGTCAGGTTTTTAGATCCCTGGTCGAAACTATGAAAGGTGTAACTGGTGCAAAAGTTGAGAACAACAAATTCTGTGTTTCTGTACACTACCGTAATGTACACGAAAAGGTACGTTCTCTGTTTCTTGGAATTAATATTTCCGATGAAATGCTTTTTTGTCATTGTCATTTCTGATTAAAGTGTGCTGTACTTTCATCTGCTTTCCTTAAAACAATCACAGAGTTGGAAAGTAGTTGGTCAATATATTGAAGAAATTTTGGAAAACTATCCTCGACTGCGGCTGACACATGGTCGAAAGGTATTGCTTCTATAACAAGCTTAAAACTTCTGTATATCTTATAACTCACAAGTTCCTGCTTTTCACTGGTACAATTGTTCTATCTTCTCGTTTAGGTTTTAGAAATTCGTCCAGTGCTTGACTGGGACAAGGGTAAGGCAGTCGAGTTTCTACTTGAATCACTTGGTAAGTGAAAAATATTGACCTTGTCACGAATGTGCTCTCTTTTCCTTAAAAGGTTTCTAATAGAGATAATGCGCATTTAAGGTAAATGTTAACATATCAAGAGCAGATTGCCAATAGGCTGACCTTTATGTGCTTTCAGTGTGCAGTTGTAGACTTGACAGCACTAGATAGTATAAAAAACGAGATTCGAACTTTTTTGTTTTCTTCCTTATCCCCTGTTTGTCTACCATTATTTTAGAACTCTTTTTTTCTCAAACTCATTTTCAACCACACATTCTCACACTCAAATATTTTGCACGTAAACTCAAAACTTATTCTACTTTTTAACCATACATTCTTAAAAAATTTACTTTTTTAAAAACTCGTTCTCACTCAATAAGGGTAGACAAACAAGGGCTTAATATGTCCACTGTTATCCAATCCTCCCTCCAAACACTGAGTGGCATAGTTAATCAGAAATCACAAGAAATCTAACTGATTGACGTGTTGTAGGTTTTGCGAGAGGGTAATCGAGGTTATGGTATATTAGTTTCTTCCACACCAAAGGAAAGCAATGCATTTTACTCTCTCAGGGATCCATCAGAGGTACCAACAATTTGTGGACAGTTTCATTTTGCTTCTAGTTTTGAAGACGATTCTGAACCTTGGAAAAATAATTTCTCTCTGTAATAACACATGCAGGTCCTGGAATTTCTCAACAACTTGGTGAAATGGAGGAACACGAAGTACTCTAGGATTCTACTGTGATACAGGAAGGGAGTACACTTTTGGATTAACAAGTATACAAGAAAATTCTTATGTTGTCTTTTAAAAAATAAAAAAATTAAGAGTTTCACGTGAGTTTAGGAGAAGTGTCTATTGAAGCATATCCTGAGGCAGCAATAGGAGCAATAATTTGTTCTCCTCAGCTGTTTTTTCCCTACATCCTTTCGTCTCTCATCCTATTTTCGGCTGCACAAATATGCTGCCGCACGTATGTGGTTTGTTCGGTGAGGAATTGTACAGTACTAGATTGTATTGAAGAAGAAAAGATAGTTAAAATTTTGTTCATTGTATTTTTTTATGCATTAGTGCAAATGCAATCTAAATCAAGGAAGAGAAGAAAAATGTGCAAAAAAGTATAGTTTGAAATTAGCATAAATATGATCTCGAAAAAGCATAAATGCAAACACTACAATAATATTCGGAAAAATAAAATTGGAAAATATTTTTCAAACGAAATGCCATTGCTTGGGTCAGCTGTTTAGGGATCACATCAGCAAATAAATAGAGATTAGCAGTGACATGTAAATTTTATTTTAATTTCAACTTAATTTTAAACTATCTAAACATTTAGTTTAGATAGTTTCAAATTTCACAATTTCAACCATCGTTTAATTGGCTGTAGTATAAAACAGGGTTTCCACGTAATCTCGACATATTATGTTAATTTACTTCTACACCACATTTTGAAAATATTAAAATAAGAATTTTAATCTTTTAATCTAAAGACAATGCAATAACCATCGTTTTATCATTTTCATCAAGGGTGTCACGTATCGATTACATGAAAGATTATTTGGATTTTTTTATGTTCCTAATGCGTTGGAGCGCCCCCCGACAATTTTATACCTAGTTCTGTATAAGATCACCTAAATTATATATGATCCTCGACTTTCTCCACTATAATGTAGACAATTTCTGTATGTTAGAGAGAACGAATAACAAGTTCGAGACAACATATATCAACTCAATAAGGAGTTTTATGAAACTAGAGAAATGAACGAGGATAAATGAAAAAAAAGGAAACTTGTTGATGCTTACAAAAGATAAATTTGCTGTCTCTCTCAAACTCCCAACTGAAGACAAAGTGACACTATACCTATTGAAGGGAATAAATGGCACAATGATGCATATATGACCCATTGGGCCTAAACTATTAGTGGCCCAGTTGCTGAATAGCCTAGTTTATTTAGCTGTTGCAAAAACATGTTTTCTGAGATGCTTGAAACCGTGTTATAACCTACCTGATTTTGAACGCTCGGGATGTCACCAAGTGCAATCACCACAACCGTTGGATGAAGGGCACTTTAGGCGACTCCTTAAAGGGTTTCTAGGGTTTGAGATATTTTTTTTGGCCTCTATCGTTCTTCTCTCTCTCGTGCTGCGCCGTTTTCAAAGCTTTCTTCTTCCTTCTTTCAACAGAAATCAAAAGACTCTTTTGGTCTTTGTTATTCTTCACTCATAGTTGTAATCTTGTGTGATTTCATTTACTTTGGGTGTTGGTTCTTGTATGAACCGTGAGTGTTGAGGAAGAGAGATCTCATTCGTGATTCTTTGGGGTTAAGTCTGAGTGTCATCCTTGTAATCTTTACCTTGGGGCTTGATTTGAGTTCTATTGTGGTTATCCTTGAGGATTGAGAAGCTAAAACTGAAGAATCGAAACCTGTGGATTTCGGCCATACTAAAAAGCTACGGTTCCTTCTATTTTACAGTTTCTTGTATCAAATTTGTACAACTTATTAGTTCTTACAATTTCAGTTTCGATTGTGTTCGAATATTGTAGTTTCTTGCATCTTGCAATATATACTTTACAGTTCATTTTTTTGTTCAGTTCATAATTTGCACATGTATATTTGGTTGAATGCTTGAGCTAATTTGTGAATCTCCTCCCAACACCTATGTATGTCTGTCTAACAATTTTTACAATCCTATTTCAGAATTCATTGACCATTTGATCAACACCTCGTAGTTAGTTGGGTAATAGACATTAATTTGTTTCATACTCATCATTGAACTTTACACAATGTTTCATTTAAATCATCCACTAAGTTTTTTGAGTATTTCATGTGAAAATCTTTCTTAGTTTATTCTGAATTTAACAATATAATATAGATATTGTGATTTGATCGATAAAATGTAAATTCAACAATTTAAACAAGAAATTACATATATAATTAAATCTTAAATATGAAGATGTTAAATTTGTAAAATTTAATCCAACATGGGATATCAAAATTCGAATACCAAACTACTAAAATAACATGAACGGAAAATTAACATAAAATTTATCCTTAAAATAAAAATTTGCAATAATCATTTCAAATTTATTTATTTATTTTAATTGGCGACCAATGAGCATCACTTGGTTAATCTTCCACACGTCCACACAACTCCTTCTAATCTGAAAGGTTATTGTAATAGTGAGTATTTTGAAAACACTCAGTAACAATACATGCATATTCTTATTAACATGATATAAATATAAAAAATGACATAACATACCAATATTCTTAGATTTAGAGCAAACTGGTCGCGATATCCAATAGCTCAAAGAATTTCTTAAGAATTCTCATATCCCGTAGAATTTAACATATTGACTTAACGGTCTCTCCCAAAGAATTTAATATAGAAATTGACTTAACGACCTTAGAGTATTTCATGCCAAAATCTATAAAAATATCAAGAAAATAAGAATTTACCACTGGCACAAAAGTATTCTTACCTTAACTAACACCAATATTTTGAAAATGTGGTTTGAAATGATAATATACAAATAAACAGAGTGCATGTATAAAAATGAACTTGTGAATATTTTTTTCTAAAACACTTTCACCCATATAACTCACACGTAACGTTCAAAGAAACTCAAAAGTTTTTAGATTAATTAAGAATTAATTAAATTAAACTCTCTAGTTATTATCAAGTTAATGGGTAATTAGATTTAATTATAATATATCTTTTCAATTCTCCAAAACCGTACTGCATTGAATTGATTATTTTATTATTATTTATATTTTGTTTATTAATAAAATATAAAATTTAGAATACTTTCTTTCTGTCAAAATAACTCGAGTATAACTACTCTAAAAATATTTATTTTTTAGCTCAATTTATACTTTTTATTTATTTAACACAAGCTACAAAATGAGTATAATACCGTTATATTTTTATCAACTTCTAAAATACTTAAATATTCGATCCAAATAATTTACGATAAATTTTAAAAGTGCACGTAAGCAAATAGATCATTTACGTAAATAAGTGGGTTGAATTTATTGTTTCAATTTTTGGACTTTAGTCTGACGAACAAGGTAGACATGGGCTATTTATTTGCTAAATGTCCAACCTTAAATTTAGCATATATAAAAATATAATTAAATATTCGGGGAGTTACACCAAAATCTGTACTTGGCCACTATAGATGGTGTGACCCGGTGTTTGTAATGCACCTAATGTTACTCTTTCTGTTGGAAAATTATAACATATATAAGGCCACACGTAATATATTAAAATGTGTGGTGCTATTATTTAAAGAAAAATAGTCAATTATAGTGATCCTCTAAAGATGAATTTTGACCAATGGGTATTATGTTTCATGGAATTAAAGTGTAGAGACTGGAAGTTTGTTTTAAATTGTTGAAGGGGCCGATTTGAAACAAATGAAAGATAATGACCTTTCATTATCTTATTATTATATTAGGGTCATAGTCCTCAATTATTGGTGTTCTTGAGATTCTTTGTATCCCCATCAACAAAGAATGAAATTGAGGAGAAGATCACCAATCAATTGGAAGATCTAACCCTTTCAGGCAAACAATCATAAATCTATGAATCAATGTATGCTTCCACTTTTATTTTGTTGTTCACATTGATTTCAACATGGAGTGATTTTAAAGATTATATATGAAAAAATGATTTGTTTGAGTATATGGATTGAATCGATAATCATTTTCTAGTCTAGGCCAATGAGATGTCCTTTCAGGTGATTGATAACTTGGCATGTGTTTCAATCTTATTTTGTGCCCATAAAATTTTGAATGAGTCAACCCTATGTCCTAAACTTAGGAAAAAGCCCATTATCCCGACTCAATGGGACAAAGCCCCTCTATTGGTGTGCCGCACACCAATAGGGGGGCGTCGTTGGCGCCCCGTCCTTGTCCCGATCATTAAGCCGGGACAAAAAGCGTGGTCCCTAAACATATATGTTCATGTCTTAGATCTGTAAGCAGGTTATTGTATTGTATTATCTAGTCACATGGCCTTTGTCGTGGTTTCTTTGTATGTAGGACACATTTATGCTGTTGTTTTTTCTGCGAGTGTTCACTGAACCTCAACCATGTCCAGCCCCCAAAAAATCATGGCAACAATCCACTCGTTCATCTTATGTGTCTACACCCTCTATTCCGAATGTTATGGGTGGGTTAAACGTGAAGTCCCAAACATAAGTTGAGCCCACTACAACTATTTGATGGACCTATTAACTTTGGACAACTGCCACCAATTGCCATACAAGAGAGGTTTTGATTTAACTTTTTTTTTTTTAATCTATTGAATTTTTAGACGCTTCAAAATTTTGGATTTAAATTTTGTATGAATATACATTTTGGAGTACAATTAATAATGATTCTTGGAGTTGTTTAATATTGTCATCTTCTATCTTATTTTGTGGTTGATTTGTGCAAATTACTGTACAAATAAGAAAAATGTAAAATTAGAAAAATTGTAAAATAACTTATGGCAACGGTTAAAAAATGGTGCAAAAAATAAAGATATAAGCATAAACAACAAGCAAAAAAAGGTTGCAAAAGGTTATTAGCAACGCTCAAAAGATATTGCGGAAAAATTATTAGCAACGCCAAAAAAACGTTGAAAAAAGGTTATGACAACACTTAAAAAATGTTGGCGTATCATTTTACTCTACGACAATATCGAGGTTTGCAACATACTCAAAAGCGTTGCAAAAGGTTTTCGACAACGTTTTTTAAACGTTGCAAAAGATTGTTTTTGTTGTAGTGTGGGAATGATTGCCCCGATTTCGATTTGCTCCATTATCATTCCTACTCAAAATAGCTTAGCCATGTTTGGTATAACTTAAAATTTTGATAAAAATATAAGTAAAAATCAACAATTAATTTCAATCGCACAGAACCCCTAAATTTTCAATCATATATTTCATCATTTTTATCAAAATTTACTAACAATCTAATTTTTAACTATCCTTAACTGAGGCTGAATGAAGTTGTCTCCTCACATCAAAGAGGATAATCAAAAGCAATTGAATTATGTTGTGGACATGTGCAATTTGGTTCATTAATGTGGATGTTTCATCCAATCAAGTGCAGGTGATAGATGGCTGTAGAACATTGGTTGGTTGGCTGGTTCATGTCAAAATAATGAATTAATGGACCTACTGCCTCGCCATTGACGATCATTACTAATGCTGGTCAACATTGTTCATTAAACACTCGCAAGTTGACTGCATATAATTGAAATTAGATGTTATGATAAGTTTGCATTGATACACAAATTAATAAGAAAAGAAAATTTGAAAACTAATCTAAATATTAGAGCCTTGAGGGCAAACTATGGTAAAGTGAGAAGACGAAATTTTAGGTTTTATGAAACTCGTTCTCTTTATCAAAATGATATGCTTGCCCCAAAATATAGTGGATCGAAGTTAATACATATATGACATTATGAAATTCTAAAGAATCTAATTGTGTTGTATCTTTAGTGAATCTAGCTATGGAACAAGTAGAGTGGTGAAAATAATTAGAACATTAGACTTAAGTGTCAAAAAAAAAAAAATGATTAGGATCATTTCCTAAAATTAGGTTTTGGTTCACAGAGCGAGAGATTCTTTACTTTGAGGAGCACCTTTAAATTAATTTATAGAGTTTAAGTTTTTCTTTAACATGTAAATAATCACCTTACAGATTAATGGTATGTTTGTGTCGGATTATAATATGATTTTAATCTAAGTCAAAGTCAAAGTCAAACAATCAATATTAATCACATCTTTCATGGGTCACACATCTTTTCAACCACATATTTCAAAATTTTCTATCACAATCCACTAAAAATCTAATTTTAATCCCCACCAAACACCCTCTAAATGATGGATATGATGGAAAAAAGAATTCAAAATGAGGTAGAAACACTAAAATATAGTTGAAGAAGAAGAAAAACACCCTCAGAACTGAAACATGAACCTCAAAATGAAACCTGAAACACCTATCCCTGATCGATGTAGAAGAAACTGAAAATACAAATATGTAAGAGTAATTATGAGCTTCTAAGTGATTCAACTGCTATAAGTCTTGAGGCCATGAGAGAAGAAATGCAGTCCTTAAATCAAAATTAGACTTGGAAATTGGTGGAAAACCCTAAAAATCAGAAGTTAATTCATTATAAGTGGGTTTATAAGCTAAAATAAGGAATAATTCAATCTGAACATCTTAGGTATATTATCGAAGAACTAGATGTTAAAACAACATTTCTTGATGGGGAAGTTGAGGAAATAAGTCCATGGACGATAATAAACAAAGCTGTAGGCAATACTGTAAGAGATTCGATGCTTATGCGGTTAAAATTGGTTTCAAAAGAAGCGAATATGATGCATGTCTATATTTCAATAACACAGAGAAACTCCGTGAAGTTTACTTATTGTAATATGTTGACGATATGTTTATTGCTAGTCGTAGAAGAGCGAAATCTGTAACTATACAACTAGTTGACCTTGTATTTCATAGTAAAATAGTAATGTCATTGTGTCAACAGCAACAAAAACAATATCATTTCTGTGTTAACATGTTTATCTAATAACATATGATTAGGAATTATCTAATTACAAAGTTGACATAAATGAAGATACAACTTAAGATAGAGTAAGTATATTAATATTACTCATAATATTCATATTTCAACTCATAATATTCATAATTTTCATTATAAAATGAGAGAATAATATAACAAGATAATACAATTAGGAGAGACAAAACTCAAGATTATGTCTAATTCATTATATTAATAATGACTCATATTTATAGAGTTTCAATGGGAGTTGCGATCTAAATTAAATACTTTTTCCTATGGTAAGTAGGAAAAACATCTAGATTTCTAGATAATACCAACTAATTATTCATTATTATCCATTTTTTTACAACAATCTTATGATTTTTATTTTTTTCAATGAACTACACTTTTTTTGCGGGTTTTATCTTTGAACCACCTTATTTGCGATTGTACTTGAGCTTAGTAATATTACTTTTGGAAAAAATTATGATTACATCAGTTTTTTTATCTTGAAATGTCTTACTGACGTAGCGGAAGATTATAAGAAAGATGAACAACCTCACAAAGATGAGAGAAAACTCACGAAAATGTTATTCCATTCAATAAGCTGCTGTCTCAAAGACTTACAATGCTTTAAGTAGTAAAATCCTAGCAAAATTCGAAAAATAAATAATAAAAATAAAAAAACGATATTTTTTCATAAATGGAAAAATTTGAGCTAACAACTTAAATGGAAACTCCTAAGATTCAGAATCGTCCTCCAACAAACGGAATATGAATCCGAATCTTATTGAATGAGATATTACCAAAATAAAAATTATTATAAACAGCAAAAACGCTTAATCAAGGGCCTAAACGATGAAATCTGTCCAAAATCCGACGTGCGTCATGGCTGGAGGCAATAAGTTGTGATCATTAACCCGTTTCCAATCTAATTAGGTTAGCAATTCGTCAAAAACGGACAAATCCAAAATTATCATGAAATCATTTTTTTCCTTTGCGATTTCACCTCGTCATAAACTCTAACTCCTTACGCACTTCATCTTTTAATAATACTTTTTTTGTGTTTTGCCATAACTTTTCAAAGAAAGCGACTGAACTTTTTTTTTCCACGAACTTTAATGATTTCTCAAGGTAAAATAAAAGACAAAATATTTCCAACTTCGTTGGGCATGAACCGTTTATCATTGTTGAAGTCAAGTCCGTAAATAAACATGTGTCATCTAGACAAACCATACACGTCCTTTTCACTTATTGTCACGCGTACTCGATAACTTTACCGTCCGAAAGTAGACACTATTTACAAATAGTCTCCATGTTTAATATGAAGTTGACCCTATCACATGGAGCACGTGACAGATGGTTCAGAGAATGCTCCATCACGCTGTTAGGTGTAAAACTTTACTTTTTTCTTCTTTTAGGTAGAATGGTCTGTTTGAGCGTGTGAATAATATACATACAAACATATATGTATATATATTTCTCTATCGACAATGGCACTTTAAACCTAGTAGGCTCTACGGCTTGGCTTGTGATTTGGTAATTCAACAAATTCGAACACAAAAGAACCGTTGTTATTACTTAAGAGTGTTTTTTATAAAGTCTTTCAAGTTGGTCAAACATCATTTTTATACGCACCCCACCCCACTCAATCCAACCCAACCCACCCACCATTATGACAAAATGTTATCAACTCGTGTACAGTCATCTAATTCTTACTTGTAGCATGTAATGTCTTCCATTCACAATCATTCAAGCTAATCTCCCTCTCCAATCTAATGGCCACCCACTTTTCCCGGACGCCGCCATATGATCTTGAGAACTCTACCTCCTACACTCCCATCCCCGACAAACCCGCCGCCGCCTCCGCTCCGGCTGGCCACTGGAAGCTTTTCGCCGCCATTCTCGTTTCATCTTTTCTCTTACTCTCGTTAGTTCTTCTGTCTGTTAACCTACAACCGGATCCTCAGACCAAAGTCAATGGCACCAATCAAGAAAACTTCTCAACTCCCAAATCCATAATTCCGACAGCTCGAACTTCACAGCTGTCAAGAGGGGTGTCGCAGGGGGTATCGGAGAAGACTTTCCAGCTGGCGGGCGGTGAAAATGCAACCTATGCGTGGACTAATGTTATGCTGTCTTGGCAACGAACGGCTTACCATTTTCAACCAGAGAATAACTGGATGAATGGTAATTTTTTATTTTTTTTTTCCCTTTTTTAAAACTTTTCTTTTAATCATTCTGATTTATCTTTTTTAATTTGTCCGATTCTTGTGCCAAATTTTGTGGGATGAATCTCGTGCCTTCTTCTACAGATCCAAATGGTACGTCTTCACAATCTTTTATCTTTGCGTTTTGAATATAAACAAAGATTCTGAATTTTAGAACTCAAGTAATTAGATATAATTATAGATTTTAATTGAAAATTTAGTTCCATTTTGTATAATTACATGATGTCGTTCACAAATCTTATCAAAATTTAGATGTCAAAAAAATTATTGATTGAGTACTATTATTGGTTCAAGAATTGAAAAAAAATGTGTGGTCGGCTTGTATTTACGACAGTGCTTGTGGGTACTATTATGATCTTGTGTTCCTAATTGGAATAATTGTTTGGACGGTCAATAGGGCCCACAATATTTAGTTAACGAATCGCTGTGTCTGATTTAGGGAACTCTAGCACGTGCACATATATTTTTAAAAAAATATTATGTTTTAAAAAAGCTGGACAATTGATACATGCAGTCAAAGTTATAATTTATTACTACTTATTATAAATTAAAAATAATATTACTTTTTACAGAAGTGCTATGCAATTCAACTTGCATGCATGTCTACGTAGAATTAGAAATTTTGACGGTAAAGACTTGAATTGTGACTGTACAATACAGGTCCGCTATATCACAAGGGATGGTACCATTTGTTCTATCAATACAATCCAGATTCAGCTGTATGGGGTAATATTTCATGGGGCCATGCCGTATCAAAGGATCTTATCCATTGGCTCCACCTACCCTTTGCAATGGTCCCTGATCATTGGTACGATATCAATGGAGTCTGGAGCGGGTCCGCCACAATCCTTCCTGACGGTCAGATTGTCATGCTTTACACCGGGGACACATATGATGTTGTGCAGGTGCAGTGTTTAGCGTACCCTGCCAACCTATCTGATCCGCTTCTCCTTGATTGGGTCAAGTATTCGGGTAATCCGGTTCTGGTTCCCCCACCTGGTATTGGAGGAAAGGACTTTAGGGACCCGACTACCGCTTGGCTTACCCCGGATGGTGATAAATGGCGGATCATGATTGGATCCAAGGTTAATACAACGGGTATTTCTCTTGTGTATGAAACTGTTGATTTCAAAAGTTATGATATGCTAGATGGTTATTTGCATGCGGTTCCGGGTACGGGTATGTGGGAGTGTGTGGACTTTTTCCCGGTTTCGATGACGGAGGTAAACGGGTTGGACACATCTGTAAACGGGCCGGGTGTTAAGCATGTGCTGAAAGCAAGTTTGGACGATGACAAGAATGATTATTATGCACTTGGTGTATATGACACGTTTGAGAATAAGTGGATACCGGATGACCCGGAATTTGATGTGGGTATTGGGTTAAGATATGACTATGGAAAATATTATGCTTCGAAGACATTTTATGATCAGATTAAGCAGAGGAGAGTTTTGTGGGGTTGGATTAGAGAAACTGATAGTGAAGATGATGATGTTTTAAAGGGATGGGCAAGTGTACAGGTACAAATTACTTGACTTCTTCATAATTTTGATAATTAATTTATTGTTCATGCATATTTGATTCATGATTTATCCGAAATTTTTGGTTTAGTTCATGTTTGTGGTACAAAGATTACTAAGATTCCCTTACTTTCAGTCGATTCCTAGAACCATTGTGTTCGACCAGAAGACAGGTAGTAATATAATTCAATGGCCTGTGGGCGAAGTGGAAGAATTGAGATCAGAAAGTGTCGAATTTGATAATGTGAAGCTTGTACCGGGATCCATTGTTCCTCTTAGAGTTGACACACCTTCACAGGTTTGGTACCTTACTCTGTAAAGGATGATTGGAAAATTTTCACTCGAAACCATTATGTTTACATAGGATTTGTTTTGTGTTTGGTGCAGTTGGACATAGTTGCCTCATTTGAAATTGATAAGGATGCATTTGAAGGAACGGTTGAAGCTAATGTTGATACTAGTTACAGTTGCCCAACAAGTGGTGGTGCTGCTAATAGGGGGAAATTGGGACCATTTGGCATTATCGTTCTTGCTGTTGAAGCGCTATCAGAGGGAACCCCTATCTACTTCTACGTTACCAAAGGGGCTAATGGAAAGGTTGAAACCCATTTTTGTGCTGATGAATTGAGGTATGATTTGTAGCCTATTGTCCAAGTCTATATAGTCCTCCTTTATTACACGAGTTACTTTCCGAGGTTGATGCATATTTTTCCCCACTGGTTACCTCACCTTCATCACATTTTTGCATTGTTAACCAGCATCTAAAAACTTGATCTGAACGAAATTTGGTTTAGAAGCAATTTGTTATGTTGTGATCATAAGCAAGTTATGCCTTTAACTTGTTAGAACCACCCTTTTATAACTTTGTATTCCCATGCAGATCATCAGAGGCTGCTGATGTTGCTAAAGTAGTATATGGGAGCAAAGTCCCTGTCATTGATGGTGAAAAATACTCACTGAGATCATTGGTACGTGATTAGTTAATGTATTTTTCTCCTCGATTCCTTCCTTTCTAGTTTCTCATTGCACTTCTTTAGTTTACGTGACTGTTTATGATATTACCAATCAAGCACGTTGGTAGAGAAACCTAATACTTGTGCACACACAGTTTAGTTCTTGAAATTTCGAAAAATCTGTGTTTTAAATCACCGTTGTATGTTCACATAGCTGCAAGTTCTCACTTTTGGCTCAAATTACCTTGCAATGATCAAATTTTAATGCATAAAACCACTATGTGTGCATAATATACTCCTGAAGGTTAGCCATCGGGACAAGATAAAATTTATGGCAACAACCCATCTTGATTTTATCCATTTCAATTTGAAAATTCGTTTTTCTCAAAACAAATTCAGGTTGATCACTCCATCGTGGAGAGCTTTGCTCAAGGAGGCAGAACAGTTATAACTTCGCGAATATATCCAACAAAGGCCATTAATGGAGCTGCACGAGTTTTCTTGTTTAACAATGCTACTGGAGTGAGTGTCACAGCATCTGGGACGATGTGGAACATGGATTCTGCTGATATCCGTCGCTTCCCCTTCAATCAGTTCTGACCCGTTCCAGATATTGTTCTTCGATGGATATATGCCCAGGATCAGTCTGAACAAGTTGAGGTGGTCTCATTCTTCCGCCGGATTACTTTCCGATTGAAGAAGCGCATCCAGCAGCAATATATTATTATCTATGGTTATTGTGATCTAATATTGCCGTGTAGGGATGGATTTTGTGGAGTTCTGTTTACTCTACCGAGAGAAAAGAAGTGCATTTTATCTGGTATAGATTCTTGCTGCTATGTAATGAAGCGTGCCGTCTTCAAGGTTCAAGAGTGTTCGCGCTAGTCCGAATTCAAATCAAATTTGATATTTTGGCTAATTTATGCTCCCTATTTCCTCTTCAGTAAAATTTCAGATATGTTTGGTACGTAATATTAAGAAGTTAACGTGACCATTAAATGCTTTAATTCTCGAAATTCAATTGCCAGCAATTAGGTCGATGAATCTCGATTTAATAGTAATTACTAATTAGGTCACTCCGTTCGTGCAACATTAGACGAAGTTACAGAAATTGATGGCATGAACTTGGGTTAATTACAATAGTGGTCACCAAATTTTTGCTTCAACTGTAATTAGGTCACTGAAATTGAATTTAACAACAATTAAAGCACTTTAATTTGACAATATTACTTTGTTATTTGTTGTGTTTATTCTTACTTGTTTAACTACAATCTTTTTGTTAATATCCAAGAACGATTAATTGAAAATAGGTAACAAGTAACAACTAGTAGATATTCAGAGAGAGAGAGAGTTAATTATATCAACACAAACACGAGAACAATAGTGACAATCATAGTTATCAAACATGATTCTATTATTAACCTGGCCACCGAATTACTCATTGAACCGACGATTCATTGGTCGAACGACGGGTCATTGCTTAAAAATTAATTAAAGTTTTAAAATTATTTTGTCACCAATTATTTTTGTGTCCACAAATTATTAATATTTTAAAAGTTGGAGCTTAATGGATCAAAACATAGTGGTCAATCACGCCAACATGTTATCTAAAAAATCGTCAATTTAGTCATTGTTTGAACCTATTTTATTAAAAATTCATTTTTTCAAAACTCGTTTTCAACCACAAATTCTCAAATAAAATAATTTACACGTAAATTAAAAAAATTTACATTATTTTTTAACCACACATTCTCTAAAATATAATATTTTAAAATACATTTTTTCGCTCAAACAAGGGCTTACTCGAATTTGACTGATTCTTAACTAGGTCGTATCAATACATGTTCCATGAGTTGATCGAGGCTGGCCCACATTTCATAACCATGATAGAAACTATGAAAAGTGCAATAAATGAAATTGGAGCCAACACAATTAGTTTATCACCAACCCAGGCAACTTACAAAAATATCCCTAAGATTAGGGGTCTTTTAAAAATAATATGAAAAGTGTTTTGAAAAAAAAAAAAAAACATTGTATTGAATTAAAAGTGACGTACAATCTCACTTTTAAAAGTTAATAAAAAGTGATCTGCAATGTAACATTTATTAAAAGGAAAATGATTGGTAATGGACACCCTTATGTGCCCCCTATGATTGTGTAACACAATCCTTATTAAAAAGTAATGTTTTTATTTAAAAAAGTGTGAACTTAGTGACAAACTGTAACGTCCCAAAATTTTATCGACTTAAACTCTGGGGTGTTATCGATTCATTTCTTAATGCGGAATCATTTAAGTAAAACTTTGAAATCCTAAATTTATTTAAAGCATTCAAACATCAACTTAAACATAATGTCAATAAATCTAAATATTTAATGACAATAAAGAAAACACAACATGTCGTAACATAATTTATTGTCAAATATTTTGCTTGAAAATTTATTACTTGGCAATCCGCACGTATTGTTTCAGAGTTTTCAAAACAGATATTGAAAATGGTTAGCAAAGAGCCCCCACCCCCAACCCCACCCCCACTTCCTAGATTGGTGGGACCCAAACAAATAGGATGCAGATGCACACAATTTCAAATGGTCATGAAACCAAGCAGATAAGGTGGGAGAACACTGAACTGAGCGTTGGCAAGATCACAATACCAAGAAGCCATGGCAAATTCGCAAATACTTTCTTTTTCTCCCATTTCAACTCCACCTTCAATAGTTGATTATAAAAATAAAAACTGTTTTTTTCTGCATAATTACAAAAAAATTTGCGGAAAAACCCAGAAAAGGGCCTCTTTTAAGATTCAAGCAGCAAAGCTTCCTGCTGGAGTATGTTTTTCTTTTTCTATTTCTCGTTTCCTTCTTCATTTCATATTTTAATGCACCAGCCGGCTCTGTCTTTGAGAGCGAACCAATGTGAATAGGGATGACAAAAAAGCTCGCCGGCTCGAGCTTGGCTCGGAAAAAGCTCGAGCTTGGCCCGGCTCGGGCTCGGTTACAACGAGTCAAGGCTCGGACCGAGCCTCATTTTTTTGGCCAAGCTTTGCTCGGCTCGGGCTCAAAAAAGCTCGAGTTGAGCCCGAGCTTTTTTCTTTAATTTATAATACGTATAAATCGTACAAATTTTAAAAAATGTAGATTTGACATTAAAAAAAATTTAAAAAATCGAGCCGGCTCGGGCCGAGCCTTTTTTTTTTTACCGGGCTCGACTCGGGCCAAAAAAAGCTCGAGCCAAACCCGAGCTTTTTTTCTCGACTCGGGCTCGGCTCGTTGACATCTCTAAATGTGAATCTTAGGATTCTTAAGATCGAATTTTTCATTTTTTTTAAATTTATTTCTGTTAGTAATTAAGACTTAATTTTCAACGTTTATATGAATTAATTTTTGTTTTCAGATGGAATTGCCAAAGCAGCAACCAAAATTCAATGTCCCGTTTCTTGGATTCACTCAAACGGCTGAGATTTGGAACTCTAGAGCTTGTATGGTTGGTCTCATTGGGACTTTTATTGTTGAATTGGTCAGTCTGTTGCATATTCTTGTCAATTACCTTTAAGGAAATATTCTTCTATTTTTTCTACTGATTTATTCTAATTTTTTGCTCGTAAATTCTCAGATTCTGAACAAGGGAATACTTCAGATAATTGGTTTGGATGTTGGCAAAGGTCTTGATCTACCTCTATGAAAATTCAGGCTATGAGAAATTGTATCGAAAGACAATCTCGTTCAACTGTTCAAGATATTCACCAGTAATCGGAAAATTTATTTTGTATGAATATATTATTGGCTTGTGTATGGTTTTTTTCTTCTCTGACGCGTTAAAAGTAAGAAAAAATTATTGATGTAATGAAAATTATTATTTTATTGAAAAATGTGTGATTTAGCTCCTGTTTGGTATATATTAAAATTTTTATTTTCATTTTTCTACTCATTTTCAACCGTATATTCTTTAATAAAATAATATTTTCTGTTACTTCAATAATTTTTCCTTCTTTTTCAACCTCACATTCTTCATCAATCTACTATTCTAAAATACATTCTTTCAAAATAATGTGACTCAAACAAACTTTGAAAATGAGTTTTGAAAGAATGTATTTTGACAGAATTTGTGTCAAGCAGGGGCTTAGTATTCAAGTAAATTAGGGCGTGTTCGGTAGATATTAAAATCCAATTAAAATTAAAAATATAGTCGTTATTGGGTCCTACTCGTCTAATAAAAGTCAACAATAATTACTAATTTTTCAATTTTACTCCGATTTTAATCTCTACCAAACATCAATGAATCAAATATTTTAAGAAAATAAATATCTAATTCAACATCTTATATAATTTTACAGAATTTTTCAAATTTTAAATTGTGAAGCATATAGCATAGCCATCCAAAAGATGACAAATTTCTCCTAAATATAAAATATAATTATATATGGAGATATTATATCAAGAAAAAGTTGGTATAACTACAATGATGGTATTCTATACCATACTATGAACTTGTAGTCATACCCGAATTTCGTACATTCAAACCAAAGCATATTACACTGATTCTTCCTACAATTAAATCATCTAATAATTATAACATTTTCAACACTAATATAAAGATTAATTATTGTTATTTATTTTTATTTGCCGTTTTTAACTATAATACGAGACTACGTAAGCTATGTACACAAAGAATCTATTTAAAACTTTATCAAACACTTTGTGAAACAAACCCTAAATAAACGTATTCACTTTCTCGTAGTTTAGTTTTTTCATTTAAATGCGATTCAACGTGATATCAACACATTAACATCTTGAATTTAAATCTCATCGCTAACCGTTTATAAAAATTGTGGAGATATTAAAAACTTTAACATAGTTAGTTAGAACTGCACGCGAGGAGACAAATCCCTTGTTTGGTTTTTTAGTATATTCTAATAAAAGTTGATAAAATATATGATTAAAAATTTATAAGTCACATAAAATACGTAATATTACTCGTTAATTTTAACTTTTTAAACTATAAAAACAGCCCAACTTAACATCACATGCAAATTCTAAATGATTTGAGAGGAAAGAAAGGGGAACGTGCCCCTTTTAGCTGCCATATTACGTTCAATATCATAAATCAGCTTCTTGTGAACAAAAGTAGAAAACATCACGAGTAAGGAAAGATTTGACAGAATACAATGGGACAAACAGCACTACATTGTCTTTGACACCACTCTAATGTTGTTTTCCAACTACAGTTTCTCCAAGAATATATATATATATATATTTTCTAATGTTGTCCTTAATTTGTTCCATACTCGTCACCTAATCTACCAAACACCCAATCTATACCTCTATAAAACCTCAATGCCTGAAAGTTGAATCTTCAGTCATCAATCCCAACCCTTCTTTCTGAGAAGAGATAAGAGGAGAGATAGAATTATGGGTGTCTATACAATTCAATTACTGCTGGCTTCATTGGGATTCTTCATCACATTGTGTCTTCTTCCTCAGCATGCACGAGGCATAACCAGGCATTACGAGTTTAATGTATGTCATTATAACGTGATTTTGCCCCTATATGAGTCTATCCGTCCATGCTTAAAAGCCAGCTTTTTAGTTGCTTTTTTTTTTTTTTTTTTTTTAAGTAGCACGTCTAAAAAGTCTGCTTTTAATCATGACAGCATCCTCTATCTTGTACGTGTACCTGTTGATTTCACATTTACATTTCTTGTTGCGTTTTTTGACTTGATCTCTTGTAGATCACAATGCAAAGCGTGACACGACTGTGCCACACAAAAAGCGTGGTCACTGTAAACGGGCAATTTCCTGGACCTCGCATTGTAGCTAGCGAGGGTGACCGTCTACTTATCAAAGTCACAAATCATGTTCCCAACAATATCTCCATCCATTGGTAATACTCTTAGCTCATTTTCTTCCTTTTACTATTTATTCTTGATTTATGCGTGCAAATTGCAATTGCACAATGAGATAGGGGCAATGTGATCTTCTCTGATTCATCCCAATTTGATCAAATGTTCTCCAAGGGACTTTCCTTTTACTTTAATTTCAATCAAAGAAAGGGAAATTGATTTCACTGTATTACTACAGGCATGGAATTCGACAGCTGCGTAGTGGATGGGCCGATGGACCTGCGTATATAACACAGTGTCCCATTCAAACTGGGCAGAGTTATGTGTACAATTTCACTATAATTGGCCAAAGGGGAACCCTTTGGTGGCATGCACATATTTCATGGCTAAGATCAACTGTTTATGGTCCTCTAATCATTCTTCCCAACCATAATGTGCCTTATCCATTTCAAAAACCTTACAAGGAAGTCCCCATCATATTTGGTAATCACCAATTTTATCGAACACCCTTAATACTCGCTCGTGTTGCAATTTTGAATGCTCGACTCAATAGTGCTAACAAACTTGTCGCGTGCATTTCTCTTTGAATTTTAAACATGTCTATGACTATGTAACGTGCAGGAGAATGGTTCAATACTGATCCTGAGGCCATAATTAGCCAAGCTTTAAAAACAGGTGGTGGTCCAAATGTTTCTGATGCCTATACTATCAACGGATTGCCAGGGCCCTTGTACAACTGCTCCACAAAAGGTACCAAACCGAACCAAATTTTAACTCGACAGACAATACGATGGATAAGATTTTTTTATTTTTTATTTTATACTGTAGAGTATTACATTTTCTTCATGTCATATGCTTGTTCTTGACAGATACATTCAAGCTGAAGGTTAAGCCTGGAAAAACTTACCTCCTCCGTATGATCAATGCTGCACTCAATGACGAGCTTTTCTTCAGTATTGCAAACCATACTCTCACAGTTGTTGAAGCTGATGCAATTTATGTTAAACCCTTTGAAACTGACACAATTCTTATTACCCCTGGACAAACCACAAATGTTCTTCTAACAACAAAACCTAGTTTTCCAGGTGCCACTTTTCTTATGACTGCTAGACCATATGTTACTGGACAAGGCACTTTTGACAACTCCACAGTTGCTGGAATTCTAGAATATGAGTCTCCAACTCATTCTAGCTTCTCCATCAAGAATCTTCCCCTCTTCAAGCCAACTTTACCCCCTCTAAATGACACGTCCTTCGCCACAAATTTCATGAAAAAACTGCATAGTTTAGCCAGTCGGGAGTTCCCCGCTAATGTCCCTGACAGAGTGGATCAACGTTTCTTTTTCACAGTCGGCCTCGGGACAAGCCCTTGTGAGAAAAATCAGACATGTCAAGGACCAAATGGGACCAAATTTGCAGCATCAGTTAATAATATATCTTTTGTACAACCAAACACGGCTTTACTCCAATCCCATTTCTTTGGCCAATCCAAAGGTGTATACAGCCCTGATTTTCCAATCAGTCCATTCCACTGGTTCAACTACACTGGAATCCCTCCCAACAATACCATGGTTGGAAATGGGACAAAAGTTATGGTTTTGCCATTTAATACTAGTGTTGAGCTCATCATGCAGGATACTAGCATTCTTGGTGCTGAGAGTCACCCTCTTCATTTGCATGGCTTTAATTTCTTTGTTGTTGGACAAGGATTTGGAAACTATGATCCTAACAAGGACCCTAAAAACTTCAATCTTGTTGATCCAATTGAAAGGAACACGGTTGGCGTGCCCTCAGGTGGATGGGTTGCAATTCGGTTTTTAGCAGATAATCCAGGTCGGTGTAGGACTATCTTTCTCTATATGTTTAAGTTTTTAGATGAAATAGTTCAACTTTTTAACTTTATTTTGGCGGTATGTGCATATTGCCCAAATAAGCTGAAAAAAAATAGTTTCTTTTTAACCGAGCAAACATTAAATTAGTAGAACCTAATAATGTCTAATCTAGGTTACTAAACATGCAAATAAAGTACACGACTCATATTAACCTAACAATGTCACAATCTTGACAGGAATTTCCTGTTTTTGCTACCTTTTGGAGAATTTTATTTCTTGATTCGATTTGATAATTATGATCCCCTCAATCGCGTGTTAATAGGTGTATGGTTCATGCATTGTCACCTGGAAGTGCACACAAGCTGGGGTTTGAAATTGGCATGGCTTGTCTTGGATGGAAAGCTTCCCAATCAAAAGCTCCTTCCTCCACCGTCGGATCTTCCCAAATGCTGATGATTTTGAATTTTAATTTCACTGGCCCTTGGGATTATTTCTTTGTTTTTTCTCCTCTTTCCATTTTTTAATTGTTTTTTCCCCTTAAAAACAGGCCCTTTCCAGTTTTGGCACTGACTTGATTCATTTGTTCATTTATTTTGGCCAATCTGAAAGTGAAGTGACTATTGGATAATCTTTTGTAATTAATGTCATAAACAGTTCAATAAATTTATGAAAGTGTCTATCGTTTGATTTTGTTAGCATTCAATCTGATGTATTATATTCCTTCTTAATAAACTAATCAGTTCTATTTTACTTTATTACCCTACAAGTCTTATTCTTTGATCATAAAAGTATGTCCATTAAAAAGTTAAATTCTAGCTAAAATCAATTTAAAGAAAACATTTTTTTGAAAAATAAACTTGTTCCGTCCAGCCACCTCCTTTCAAGGACGTTTAATTGACATGTGTATTAATAGTTGTGACCAACTACTTAATTGGGAGACATGCGTGAATGAATAATGCACATGTTAATTAAACAATGACAAACAATACAGAATTACATATTCCAAAATACTAGAAAATTTCTTGCTATTCTACACCTACCCCTGAATTGGCCATCAGAGACGGGGAAGAACATGAGTAGGGGTAGGATTAAGGATGTCAGTCCGGCTGGCCAGTTCGACTCGAAAAGGCTCGAGCCGAAATGCTTATGAAGATGGCAGCCAACACATGTCCCATGTTGACATGACTGACCCTTTCTATTGATTGCAACTGTTCAATCAATCATTTCAAGAAGATCTTAGGTACTTTAAAATTTCCAATCGTAGGTCATCATTTGCCATGGTTGAACTTTGGGCTATTGAGCCTCAATTTGAGGTATAGGCTTTAGAGCATTGGTTTGAACAAATAGTGTTTCAATGTTGGAAATATAACGATAGTTTCTTCTTGTTTTATAAGTTTTTTTAAGAATGTTTTTGATTTCATATTAGTAAATAAATAAATAAAAATCGCATTTATTTCGACACTAAGTAGAGTTTATTATCAAAATAATTAATTTATATTTAACTTTATATGACCCTTCTTCTCTAAAACACTAGTTTCTGATTCCACCATTACGCGGAATATTCGGCCGTCGCCTTCCCTCTGTATGTAGTAAATAAATTTGGCATCTACTTTGCAGACTGCGAGAATGAAAAAACGAAGAAAACTAGTCAATCTATTTGATGGATCATTTCTCGCCTCGCACTCAACTTGTATAACATCGAGTGTTGAGAATTATCTTAAAATGTCAATTTTGTTAGGAAGAGCTAAGATTCTTGTGTATTGGTCATTGTTTTCCCATATAAGTCTAACCAATGCATAATTTTACTCTAATGTGTCTTATAAGATGATGACTCGTTGCAAAAAAAACTGATCTTGTAATCCAAATGCTTGTTGGAGTTTTAAACGGAACGAATTCTTGTTTAAGATTTTTAGAGCACGATACCTAATACCATATTAATTCGTGATATTTCATATTCAATTTATTACTTGACTCAGTAGGATACGTGCGTCCGAAACAATACAATAATTCTTTAAACATATATTTATAATATTCATACCATCATTTCATCAAGAGCAGTCGAAAATCAATCGAAACCTCTAGCATTTTGAGAAAACCCGAAGGAAATCTCACATTTCATTTCATCAAGACCCGTAGGTCAATTAGCATTTCATGGAATAAATCATGTAAAAATAATTATAATATTGTAAGTTCAAAAATCAATTGTACATAAGTATCCTACTGAGTCAAATTACTCATTCCTTCAAAATTCAATGTTTCCGGTAGATCGATCTACGTGGATGGTGATTGAGCGGTGTGCAGGTTGCCAAGTAATAAATTTTCAAGCAAAACATTTGACAATAAATTATATTATGACATGTTGTGTTTTCTTTATTGCCATTAAATGTTTAGATTTATTGACATTATGTTTAAATTGATGTTTGAATGCTTTAAATAAATTTAGGATTTCAAAGTTTTACTTAAGTGATTCCGCATTAAGAAATGATATCGATAACACCCCAGAGTTTAAGTCGATAAAATTTTGGGGCGTTACACAAACACTACTTAAAAAAATGACAAAACACCAATCAAAACCTATGTTTGTCACTTATAAAAATGATAGAGATTAAAAAAAGTAACAAACAATAAAAAAAAATGAATTAATTGTCTCAATGGTCACTGAACTTATATCTATGTCTTTGATTGCTAACTAAAGTTTAAGATGTCGAGTTTTGACAACTAAACTTATCAAATGTTGGACGTTACTTACTAGAATAACATCTATTTCAAATCTTTAACTAAATTGGTGATGTGGCTAACGGAATGCATATGTGGTGCCCATCACACCAGTAACAAATTGTCACATCTCGATTGCTTACGAAACTTTGAAAAATGCCTTCGATTCTCACTAAATTTTGAAAAACGTCTTCGATTGTTCACTGAAATTTGAGGTGATCGAATTTTAGTTATTATACTTATAAAAGTGACATCGGCCTAGTGTTTGCTAAAAAATGTGTACTAGCAGTACACGGGTCACCTAAAAGTAATAAAGTGGACAAACGAGTCCGGTTTGTTCATCTCACGAGAAACGATTACTTAATTACATTTACACGATAGTTATATTTAATTTTGACATGTTTTTGTAGAATTCTAAATTATTTTCATTATTTGAAAAGTTCAAATTTAATGTGTGTTCCGTTATTAAAATTAAATTAAAATTTGAATTTTGCAACAAAATACACAAAATCTCGAGTTGGGAGATTTTGGAGTTTTGGGGATTTGTTTTAGTTTATGGCGTAATTAATACAGGGATTTGTGTGATGTTTAATTAATTTAGGGTATTAATTTAATTGGGTCAATTTTTGGAGCATTTGGCCTACTGTCCTCTTAAAGTTTCTCCTCGAAGTTGTACAAACAAAGCCCATTTTCTTTAGTTATGTTCTTGTTGGACAATATATAGCCCATTTGGGTATAATCATATTCACACGGTTGTAAAACTATAAACAATATTTAATTTTATTAGGATATCTAGATAAGAATTACTTATTTTATCTTTTTAATTTTGTAGCTCTTATTGGAACATAGACACACACATATATATACATGAATGATCTAAAGAGCACATGTGTTCAATTTGGTCATGTAATGGAATAAACCTAACCCTCAAAACTCAATATAAAATTTAAATGCTCAACTTGACTTTTTTACAAACCAAATTTAATTGACAAGTCACTCACAAAGTGGATGACCAACTCATGGAAAATTCTAGGGATAGTGGATTATGAGACAACCTATAGTCATTGTGTCCCAATGTAGTGATCACCCTTCTAATATTCAGTAATTAGTATAAATATACTAATTATTTAATGGAGGACCCTTTTTTCTACTAATTTTTTTTTTTTTGACAAATATAAATTTATCACATTAAAATATATTATGAAATAAGCAGAAGATAATTGACAATATGAAATAAATCAAATACGAGCTTGTTTCAGCCCTATTTTTGTCAAAATAATAATAATAATAATAATGCATTTTTTTAGTGTATTTATGGGAAATGCGTGGTTAAAAAATAAGAATAAATTTTAAATTTTTGTGTAATATTATTTTATTGAAAAATGTGATTGAATTGTGGTTAAAACACTATTCAAGAATGTACTCACTTTTTTTATTTTTTATTTTCAAAAAATGAGGCTCAAACAATTACTAGAACAAAAACACAAAATTTTTACATGGAAACCCAAGACGGGAAAAATACTATAAGCAAAGTATGATTATTTCACTATAATCAATAATGAATGTTGTTTACAAAAGATCTCAATACGCAAGGCTATATCAGTGTTGTATTATGTTTACAAGTCGTGGTTGTTATTTATAAACCCTAAACATAGAGGTATAGAAGAATTGGAATATTGAAAAACGTGTTAAAATGCAAAACGGATTTGAATCGGATGACACTGTTGCTCCAGCGCTAGACGGGTGCTAAGCAACTGCGACTCTGTTGCTCAAGCGGTAGGCTCGTGCTAAGCGAGCGTCAGTTTCACTACTTTGAACGCTCGAGCGGAAATCAGGTGCTCCATGAGCGAGAATGCACTGAGATGTTCTCCCTTGTCCATAATTTGACATCTTCAAGTCCTCTTCAACCAAAACTTCAATTCCCAACAAAATTTAGGTCATACTTCAACACTTTTTTACCAAGCATTCTCTTAAAAATCACTATTCAAACCATTGTTATTCTCAAATAATGATTGTCAAACAGGAGTTTAAATATATCTACAACTTTTAACTTCCTTCTCACAAAAGATGGCTGGCCATTCGTCAAGACCCAAGATTCTGCTAGATATTTCAGCAGCGAAATTTGATACCCACATCGGGAGTTCAATTTTAGTGCCTCAAACATAAAGGAGAGCTATTTTTGGGTGTGATATATTTCTTTTGGTAGTGCAATTCGTTTGACACCAAAGTATATTCACACGAATTGATCGGAATGTAAATTATCTCTATAACTGCACACGTTACTTCAATTAATTTGTATTATTCAACCAATTCTCTATTGGGTTAATTTCACAAATGGTCCCTGAAATTACCTGAAAATTTCAAAACGGTCCTGAAGTTTCAAAGTTTCAGAAACGGTCACTGAAGTTTGAAATTTCTTTCACAAACGGTCATTGAATTTTCAGATTTTTTGGGCAAGTTTGAGGCAATTTTTCGGCAACTTTCGACCACCAAAACCACCGATTTCGGATACCGTTGGAAAGCCCACGATATCCTCTTCAATTACCACCAAAAATCTCCCCAAAACTCCAAGTGATTTGGCCAGAATAAACCCACGAAGTCGGCAATCAAAAATTATGAAAATCTGCCTAGAGTTTCAAATGTTTTTGGACAAGTTGGCGGCATTTTTTCGGTAACTTCCGACCACCAAAACCGCTAATTTCGAATACCGTTGGAAAGCCCACAATATCATCTTCAATTATAACCAAAAATCTCCCCATAATTCTAAGAGATTCGGCCAAAATAAACCCACGAAATCAGCTACCAAAAAAGTCCGAAAATCTGCCCAGTTTGGGTAGCTGACTTCGTGGGTTTATTCCGGTCGAATCACTTAGAGTTTTGGGGAGATTTTTGGTGGTAATTGAAGAGGACGTTGTGGGCTTTCCAATGGAATCCAAAATCGATGTTTTGGTAGTCGAAAGTTGCCGAAAAATTGCCTCAAACTTGCCTAAAAAATCTGAAAATTTGGGCAGATTTTCACAATTTTCGGTTGCCGTTTCGTAGATTTATTTCGGCTGAATCACTTTGAGTTTTGGAGAGATTTTTGGATTGAAGAGGATATCGTGGGCTTTCCAACGGTATCCGAAATCGGCGGTTTGGGGGTCGGAAGTTGTCGAAAAATTACATCAAATTTGGCCAAAAAATATAAAAATTCAGTGACCGTTTGTGAATGAAATTTCAAATTTCAGTGACCGTTTATGAAACTTTGAAATTTCAGTGATCGTTTTAAAATTTTCAGATAATTTCAATGATCATATGTGAAATTAACTCATTCTTTATTCAGTTTGTCCATATTTGCGTGTCTATTCTTCTGTAGCATGACGATTGTGACTTGTAAATTTATTCTTTGGCAGGATCAATGCAGCCAATTGGACTGACACATTTACTTTTTATTTTAAATAATATTTTAGACAATAATAGAATTATTTATCAAATTTGCTTTTTGTTTTCTCATTAC
Source organism: Fraxinus excelsior (assembly GCA_019097785.1). Taxonomy (NCBI): domain Eukaryota; kingdom Viridiplantae; phylum Streptophyta; class Magnoliopsida; order Lamiales; family Oleaceae; genus Fraxinus; species Fraxinus excelsior. The sequence continues at coordinate 36,355,913 of CM032631.1, read as the reverse complement.
AACTTTATTTGTTACAATTATTATATTCTTCTCTTTCTGATTTGTTTAATCCAACCGATTCTACCCGTTAGCTCTTTTCTTTTCTTTTCATTCTTTTTAAGCAATCTCTTTATGTTCTTATCAAGTGAGTGATTGTACGAATATTTATTGTATTAATTGATAACTAAAAACTCTATATGATTTTAAAAATCTACACCAATTTAAACACGTAAAAGTAAAACAGACTTCCATATATGACGTTTCAAATGCAGTGACTGCACGTAGTCTCTTTTATCGGGAATTTCGAATTCTTACATAGTTTCAATATTAAATTTGGATAATAAACAAAGGAAAAATGCTTAAAATACTCGTGTAGTCTCAAAGTTGATTGACTTAAACCTTGGGGATAAGTTATTTTATGAAGTCGTAGCAAGACTTTGACTAAAATAGATTTTTTTTTTCTTTTTTCTTTTGTGAATTTCTTTCTTTTTTCTTGACCAAATTAATAATTTAACCCCCCTTATCATGTATTGTTTTATACAAAGAATAACATAGATAGATATTTGGGAAAATAAATGTTTCACGAAGTAGAAATGTTTAAGTCAATTCATTATGAAATATTAATGATATTGGGTCGGTCCAGTCCAACATTTTAAGTTATATGAAAGTAACCAAGGTCGATTGCTAGACCAGGATTTACTTTGTCAAAAATAGACCAAAAGTCGTGGATGACTAGAGAAACTCAAGATAAGACTAGACGAGATGAGACATATATGTAAATTGGAGTATGTGTTGATAGGATAGCATAAGAAGGCGAGATCGATTGAGAAGACCAACATTTTGTTTTTGTAATATTTGGGTCCTATCGATTTACCCTTTTGTTTAATTAAACACTTTTTTTTTTTGTTAAAAATGTAACTTTATCTTTATATTTAATGAAACAAAAATAAATAAATAGCTAAAATAAAAGTCAAAATATATAATGACCCTTCCATGTGTAAACCGAATCATTGCACCTACCTATATTTTCTTAATCGTATATTTAAATATTTAATTGTGCATTATCTCGGCTTAAATCACGTTTTAAAGTTTACTTTGATTAAATTGGAAAAATTTAAATAATATAAATAGTTTGTATAATTAAGGAATATGGCATTTGCTTATTTAATTTACGTTGTTAAGAATTTTTTTAGCCGGCGATGCAAAACAAAGTTAAGCCAATAGCCAAGTGCCAGCTGTAATTTTACTTGAAGGAAAAACATCGGTCAAACAAATTATGAATTTAAAGGGTGGGGCCCTTAGCCTAAAAGTGGGGACAGAGACAAATGGAAGCGTATCAATTTAGGAGATAATGGTGTTGTTAAGCGGGACCCACATATAATGTATGTGGTACGTGGGGCCTAGCTATTTTGCATATGGGAACTGCATAGACACCGGTACAAAAACGGTTGACCATCATCATTGGCCGTCACCGGCAACAGCAGGTTGCCGGTTTAAAATCAATTTCCAAAATGAAGAATTCGTTAATCTAAGAATATGTTCGGCAGATATTTTTTTAAATGAAAAAAAAGTTTTTGAAAGAATGTTGAGCTAACAAGTAGAAAAAAATTAGGGATAATTGTCGTAAAAGTTTCAAACTTTTAAAATACCAGCAAATTTTTTTCAAACTTTTTATTTAGGTCATGTTTGGTACAAATTAAAATTAGATTTTAATATAAATCAAAGTCAAACAATTAATATTAACTACATCTTTCATGGGTCCCACAACTTTTCAATCAAACATTTCAAAAACTTCTATCACAATCTATTAAAAATTTAATTTTAATCTCTACCAAACACCCTCTTAATACAGCCGTCACCATTACATCTCCAACCGTTACATGTGAGGTCATTTTGACGATTTTCATCTAAAATACTGTCAGTTGAACATCAAAATTAAGTTTGACAACATTTTAATCAATCTTTTTCTATTTATCACATTAAATAATTAAAAAACTTAAATAAAAAAATAAAAAGAAAATGTATCTTCTACTTCTTATTCTCCCCCCCACCCCACCCTCACCCCCACAACCAAAATTAGAAAAATAAATTCGTTACCACCATCAACCACCACCGCTTGCTACCGTGATTCTGGCTAATTGGAAGAAGCATCATGACTTTCGACGAGAGGCAGCCCCCTAATTTTGAACATGAAATCGACATCAAATTCGAAATAATCTTAACTTCATCTTCCATGGAATAGCACAGCCCAATGTCAGTGACGACACCTCAAGTTAGCCCTGTTATAATATCAGAGAGAAAAATAACAAGGACTTAAATAATATGAGACAAACTACTTTTATTGCTTGCTGCAGAACTTAAGTAAAAACTTACAAACTGATGCTCTTTATATAGAGCTAATCCCCAACTGATAATAACATGAAACAAGGAGAAAAGCATCCACTAAGTCCTAGAAAATGGCAACGTTCAGCAGCCAACCTCCTGCTGACTTGGTAAACAAGAAAAACCATGTTCACCACTAAAAAACAAACTAAACACTAATAGCAAACTCCTATATTCTAGGACACTAAACAATAGACTTAATAACTTAAATTAAATAAATAAAACATAGTCAAATAAGACCACGTGACTCAACATTCCCTCCCTTAAACTGAAAGTTTGCCAACATTCAGTTTAATCCAACTTGTCAACGCCAAGCAGCTTTCTCAGCTTCCGAAATGCAGCCAACTTGAGGGACTTGGTAAAAATATCAGCAACTTGATCTTCACTTTTGCAATGGATGAGATCAATGACTCCTTCCTTTGTAAGATCCCTTAAGAAGTGAAACTTCACATCTATATGCTTGCTTCTTCCATGTAGAACAGGATTTTTGGAGAGCTTTATTGCTGAACTGTTATCGCAATAAATTGTAGTAGCTCCTTGTTGCTTGAGATGAAGCTCTTCAAGAATTTTCCTCAACCAAATAGCTTGACAAGCACAAGCTGTTGCGGCAACGAACTCTGCTTCAGTTGTTGATAAAGTAACAATTGCTTGCTTCTTTGAAGACCACGAAACAGCTCCAGAACCCATCATAAAAACATATCCAGACGTGCTTCTTCTATCATCTAGATCTCCAGCATAGTCACTATCAGTAAAGCCGACTAAATCTGACTTTTCACCCTTCTGGTAGAACAACCCAAAATCAGTTGTACCTTGCAAGTACCGAAAGATTCTCTTTGCAGCAAGAAGATGTATCTCCCTTGGACATTCCATATACCTGCTAATAAGACTTACAGCATGCATTATATCAGGCCTTGTTGCAGTCAAATACATCAAGCTTCCCACAATTTGCTTGTATAGAGTACTGTCCACATTTCTTCCTTCAACATCTTTCATCAGCTTCAAACCAAACTCAATTGGTGTACTGACAGAATTACAATTCTTCATCTGAAACTTGTTTAAAATTTCTCGCACATATTTCTTTTGAGAAATAAAAATACCAGCAGGAGTTTGCACCACTTCTATGCCAAGAAAATAGTGCATCATTCCAAGGTCAGACATATCAAATTCAAGCATCATGGAGTGCTTAAATTCTTCAAACATGGCACTATGATTTCCAGTATAAATCAAGTCATCCACATATAAGCAAACAATGAGCATTTTTCCTCCATCTCCAATTTTAATAAAAAGTGTATGCTCATATGGACATTTATGAAAACCTTCCTTAAAAAAATAAGCTTCAATACGGCTATACCAAGCCCGTGGAGCTTGTTTTAATCCATAGAGAGCCTTTTTTAATTTATACACTTTATGCTCATTTCCAGTCTTAATATAACCAGGAGGTTGATCAATAAATACCTCTTCTTCCAAGTCTCCATGTAAGAATGCCGATTTCACGTCCAACTGGAAGATAGGCCATGAATTTTGCGCAGCCAAGGCAATCACCAATCTAATTGTGTCATGCCTTGCCACTGGAGCAAAAACTTCTTTATAATCGATGCCAAATTTTTGTTTATAACCTTTTGCTACCAAACGCGCCTTGAACTTGTCAACTTCACCATTCTCCTTCAACTTTGTCTTGTACACCCACTTTACACCAATAGTCTTTTGCCCTTTTGGAAGTTCTGTCAACTCCCAAGTATCATTTCTTTTAATGGCTGCGATTTCAGCATCCATCGCCTTTTGCCACTTTGGTTCTTTAACGGCATCTTCAAAAGTTACTGGGTCACAATCTGAAAATAGAGCAAAATAAGTAAGGGGGTCTTCAATTTGGTCAATCCCCGTTACCTCATAATCAGTCATCCATGCAGGCTTTCTTCTAACTCGTCGAGATTGTAGTCCATCTTCTGTTTCAGAGGCTGAAATACGTTGATTGACTACTGGTTGTTGCTCATTTTCTACAGTTTGTGCATTTTCCAAAGGCTGCCACATTTCTTCTCCATTTTCTCCATCAAAATCAGCTTGTATTTGTTGACCAGCATCGTTTTCATCCCAAATCCAGAATTGCTCTTCATCAAAAATCACGTCACGACTAATGACAATTTTCTTAGTGATAGGATTGTACAATTTGTACGCTTTTGACTGCTCACAAACACCAAGAAAAATGCATTTTTCTCCTTTGTCATCAAGCTTTCTTCTTTTTTGATCCGGAATGTGGGCATATGCAATACAACCAAAGATTCTAAAGTGGTCAACACTTGGTCTTCGTCCATTCCAGGCTTCTTCAGGTGTCACATTCTGGACAGCAAGTGTAGGACTTCTATTCAGTACATGAATGCTCCAGTTGACAGCTTCGGGCCAAAAACTTCTTGGAATCCCGCTTTTTGCCAAAATAGTTCGCACCATGTTCAAAATTGTACGATTCTTCCTCTCCGAAACACCATTTTGCTGTGGCGTATAGGCTGCTGTAAGTTGCTTCCGAATTCCTTGTTCCTCACAAAAACTTACAAATTCTTGTGAATTATATTCCCCACCACGATCACTGTGAAGTATCTTTATAGGCGTGTCTGCCTCTTTTTCAACCAACAATTTGAAGTTTATGAAGGCTGAAAATGCCTCAGACTTCTCCTGCAAAAAATAAACGCAAGTCCTTCGACTATAATCATCAATGAACGTTATAAAATAACGTTTACCACCGTTTGATGTCGGACTAATGGGCCCGCATATATCGGAGTGAACCAGCTCCAGCACCTTCTTTGCTCTCCATGATTTTCCTTTCGGAAAATGATCTCGATGCTGCTTGCCAACAACACACTCTTCACATACTTGAGAAGGATTTTGAATTTGTGGAAGACCCGTCACCATTTTCTTTTGCTGCAGAGTTTTTAGACCACCAAAATTCAAATGTCCATAGCGAAAATGCCACAGCCAAGCTTCATTCTTCAAACATACAGAGAAACATGATTGAGTGGTGTTGTCGAGATATAGCGGAAACATCCGATTTATCGTCATGTTTACTTGAGCAATTAAGCCCCATTTTTCATCTTGAATGCGACAAACTCCATCTTTGATAGAAATCTCATATCCCTTCTCTTGGAGCTGCCCAACGCTTAGCAAGTTGGTTTTCAAATCTGGAACAAAGAACACATTAGAGATAATCTGATTGGAGTTTTCTTTGGTGTGGATTTTTACACTTCCTTTCCCCATAACAGAAATTTTAGAGTTGTCGCCAAAGGTTACGGTGTTGCGGAATGATTCGTCCAAATCTGAAAACATTGACTTGTCTCCACACATATGGTTGCTGCTGCCGGTGTCTAAATACCACAAGTTCTGGTGAACTTCTTCCTTCACATGACAAGCCATCAAGAGAGAAACTTCTTCTTCTTTCTCAACAAAATTTGATTTTGCACCACTATTTTTGTTGAAATAAGTTCTACACTCAGATTTGTAATGGCCATACTTGTGACATCTATAACATTCAATATTTGACCTGTCTACAAATTTTGGTTTATAACTATTTGAATGATTGTTGTCACGGCTTTTTGCTTTCCATTTGGAATCAGTAGCATGATCTTCATCTGATTTGTGGTGCATTTCTTTATCCTTCCATCTCCATTTCCCACGTCCTGGACCTTTTGGACTGGCTGATGCCTTTAATGCTTGTTCTTCTTTATCTTGCTGGACAATTTTTTTTTCATGAACCAGTAAAGAACTCTGCAACTCATCAATTGAAAGTGCATCAACTTCTTTCGATTCTTCGATAGAACAAACAACAAAATTGAATTTCGGTGTCATTGATCGAAGAATCTTCTCAACGATGGTGACATCTTCCATCTTCTCGCCATGTATCCGCATCTTGTTAGCAATTGCCATTGTTCTTGATAAGTAATCCGAAACCGATTCTCCTGACTTCATACGCAAGTTCTCAAATTCGATCCGAAGTCCTTGAAGCTGCACACGCTTTGCCTTCGCGTTCCCTTGATGTTTCTTCTTCATGGAGTCCCAAATTTGCTTGGAGGTATCTTTGCTAAGAATCGTCTCCAAGGTTGCTCGATCAATGGCTTGAAAAAGGTAGTTTTTTGCCTTCAAGTCCTTGAGCTTCAATGCCTCCAAATTAGATCTCTCCGCATCCGACAACACAATTCCTTCGGTTGGTTCAGCTATTCCAGATTCAACAACTTGCCAAAATTCCTTAGACCTCAAGAAGTTCTCCATCAACATGCTCCAATGATCATAATGACCATCAAATCGAGGAATGGCTGGTTGCACAAATGTTGCCTCATATGCCATTGCTTTTGCTGCTGCAAAATCAGAAACAGGATAGAAGTTAAAAAGACAAGCTACGACTGTATACTCTCAACCTCACTTCCCTGTGTTTCCCTTGGCCTTATCCTTCTATTTTACTCTCTCACTTTTTTTTTTTTTTTTAACCAGGCTCTGATACCACTGTTATAATATCAGAGAGAAAAATAACAAGGACTTAAATAATATGAGACAAACTACTTTTATTGCTTGCTGCAGAACTTAAGTAAAAACTTACAAACTGATGCTCTTTATATAGAGCTAATCCCCAACTGATAATAACATGAAACAAGGAGAAAAGCATCCACTAAGTCCTAGAAAATGGCAACGTTCAGCAGCCAACCTCCTGCTGACTTGGTAAACAAGAAAAACCATGTTCACCACTAAAAAACAAACTAAACACTAATAGCAAACTCCTATATTCTAGGACACTAAACAATAGACTTAATAACTTAAATTAAATAAATAAAACATAGTCAAATAAGACCACGTGACTCAACAAGCCCTCCATTCAATATTGTGTCGCCGCCAACAATCCCACACCACTTTCCTACTAGAGGATTCCCTCTTTAGCACCAACATTCTGGTGGAGACTTCCATCTTCCTCATTGTGGCTCCTCCGTCGCAACCTCCTTGACTTCCCACTTCACCATCGTCTACATGGAGGATGCCATGGAGACTTCCTTCTACACCGTGGTTACTTCTTCTGATTATTTCTTGATCATTTGGTAGCAACGTAGAAGGAGACGTTGCATTTTTTGAGGTATCGAAATTACCACAAGATGCAATTTTTCTTTTGGGGATCTTGGAGTTGATTCAAAAAAAATTCTGGAAGAGTGAACGAATTGAAAGCTTTCAGTTCTTGCTTAAATCTTCTTCCATTTGGTTTGTTTTGAAAATTCATTGAAACACTCACCATATACAGATCTATGGAAGTGGCGCAAGGGTCGACGTCAACAATTGAAGATAGCTCTGTGATTTTAATTTTTACAAGTGGTTTGGTGGTGAGGTGAGGGGTGGAGGGTGGGTAAAATGGAGAGATTTTTTTTTTTTTTTTTTTTTTTTTTATTGTTAATGTGATAAATAGAAAGTTACTATTTTACCTTTTTAAAATTGATTAAATTTTGATAAAACTAAATTTTGATGGTCAACTGACGATATTTTAGATGGAAACCGTTCAAAAGGGTCTCACGTGCAATGATTGGAAAGATAAGAGGTGGCAACTGCAACAAATGAAATATTTGGGAAAAATTTGATAGTATTTTAAAGGTTTGAGGCTTCTGCTGCACTTATCCCAAAAAACATGAATCTTATAAAATGCTTCGTTGAAGATTATTTTCAAAAACCTCTTTCAAACAAGCTTCTAGCTTTATTAGTGAAATTGAGCATAAATAGAAAAATAGTTAATGGTTTGTTATGTATTTAGCGTCTGTTTGAGCCCCATTTTTTATGCTAGAAATGAATTTTAAAATAGTGTTTTGTTGGAAAATGCATGGCTAAAAAATAAGAAAAAAATTCGGGTTTGTATATAATATTATTTTATTGAAAAATGTACAAATAAGAGAAAAAATGTATTTTGAAAATAATGAATATCAAATAAGGGCTTAATGTCTTTATTATGGTAGTTAATGATTACATTAAATAGATTTGATAAACATTTTATCACAAAAGAGTAATGTTTTTAATTATTATAATGATGAAATATTGGTGATGGAATAATTTAGGCGGAATAATAGAATATGATAGTTTAATTTTCATGAGAAAATGAGGGATTGAACTGTAATATTTTATTATTCTACTCAAATCACTACCGTTCCATCATTATAATAATGAATAGCATTATTCATCACAAAATAACCTTTTTCCCCCTTATATCAAGATTTGAGAAGAAAATATTGAAATTTTTTTCATGTAGTGGATTAAATTTCCGCACGTCGGGAAGGTTTTTCTATGTGAGCACTATTTTCGAGCGTTAAAATATTCTATCATTTTAAAAAATATATATAATAAAATAAAACAACGATTATCATGCTAATTATATGATAGAGAACACAAAACATTTCTTTCTTCATCGTCAATCTATATAGTCATGAATGAAGTGAGTATGACCACATGAAACATGATTCCGGGTCTAATACATTTATAGCATAATCATGTATGAGATTTAACATCATATTTTTGAATTATTTCAAAGCACTTTTTAAATATTTTTTAGGATCTGCGGGACTTTTGAAAAATCAAAAGTTATTTTTAAATTTCTTTTTTAAATATTTTCTTTAGCTAAAAGTATTTTTAGAGAAAGTTGACATGAGGTAATTTTATGATGAAACTCTTCTAAAATAAGCAGAAACTTTGTCAAACGGACTTTTTTTATAATATTAAATGAATGCTATTATTGAAAAAAAGAACAGAAGTATAAAATGACCGAGTATTAATTAGCCCTTGCTTGAGCACCATTACTTGAAAAAAAAAATGATTTTCGAATAGTGTTTTTTGAAGAATATATGGTTAAAAATAAGGAGAATTTTTGGATTTACGTGTAATATTATTTTGTTGAGAGAATGTGTAATTGATAAAAAGAGAGAAAAATGAATTAAAATTTAATGGGAGCCAAATATGAGTTTAAATTAGAGCTTGTTTGGTGCACATTTTGGGAGTAATAATACATTTTTATTGTTGATGTGACGAGGAATATATGATTGAAAATTTATTGATGTGATAGAAAATATTATTTTATTGAAAAATGTGTGGTTAAAAATGAGTAGAAAAATGAGAATGAAAAAATTAAGCCCTTGGTGATTTGATCACATTACAATTTCACATTCTTTAATTAAATAATATTACACGCAAATTTAGAATTTTTGCTTATTTTTTAATTATACATTCTTCATCATAACACTATTTCAAAAAGCATTTTTTACCCAATAATAATAATAATAATAAAATCCATCAAACAAGCCCTAACTCTTATGTGGATTTTTTGTTGTCATTAATAATTGAATAAAGCTAAGTTTACAACATTTGTTGACAACAATGGTTGACAATCATGTGTTGTCAAAATCATAATATGTAATGTAGAAAACAGTTTTTTTTAAATGGATGAATATGATAATACCAAATAAAATATTGTCAATCAATGTTGTACATGTAATATTGTTCTAATACACTGTAAAAGAAATTAGTTTTATCAAAGACTTGTAGAATAAGTTTCCTCAAAGCATTCAATAAATATCATAGTCATACGCTTAACTTATAATCAACGCATCTGAAAAATGTAGCAAAGCAAACTAATCAAATACAAAGATGATTTAGAGACCGCACCCATAAGTTGAAGTATAACTAAGCCTATATTTGACACCCATTTTGGGAGAAAAAATGGTTTTTGAATAGTAATTGATGGAAGAATGTGTGGTTAAAAAGTAAGGAGAATTTTTGGGTTTATGTGTAATATTATTTTATTGATAGAATGTATGGTTGAAATGAAGAAAGAGAAAAAAAAATGAGAATAGAATGGGAATGAAAAAAAAAATGGGTGTCAAACATAGGCTAAAATATGATAATTATACGTGTTATAAATCATGTGCTAATTTTTTAATTATTTTATGTCCAGATAAATGTTTTTTGGGAGATTGTGAATTTTCAAATCGGTGTCAATTCTTAACTCCTTTTCGAGGTGTTCTTTATCATCTCAATATTTTGAAGGTCAAGATCGTGACCCTGAAAAGTACAAAAAGACTAATTTAATCTTCGTCATGCTTCATTGAGGAACGTAATTGAGAGGATATTTGGTATATTTAAATCACGATTTACAATTTTCAAAATTGTTCTTCCATTTCTATATAGTAAACAAGCGGAGCTCATATTAGCTTGTGTAGGATTACACAAATCTCTTTGCGAAGAGTGTCGTTCCGATGAATTTCCTGTTGAACCTGATAATAAAGATACTTCATCTTTTCTGGTGAATGAAGGGGAAGATTTTGGACCCTTTTTGAGAGTCAAGAACAAGAAAGAGAGAGTGCTAATGCATAGAAGGCTACTATAGCAACTGATATGTGGAATGAGAATAGGAATATTTGAATTTTTTTGTTGAACATAACTAAATACAATTAATTTTTTTTGGTATTTTAATTATTTGTTAATCCATTTTATATGACTCGAAAAAAATTTAATTTTTATTTTTTACACGCGAAATTTGATCTATTACTTTGCATTTTCAATTATATGAGTTATGAATTATTTGAGCATATAAGAAATTGTTTAAAATATTACATTATATATGCTTAATATTTTATTTTAAAATATAAGTCGTTAAAAGTTTTTGATGAAAGTTTACGGAAGACTTTTATTAATTCTTACCAAATTTATAAAAATCATTTAAAAGTATACAAAATTCATAAAAGTCACCGACTTAACAAATCTTTAAAAATCCCATTGAATACACCCCCCTCCCCCCCCCCCCCCCCCCCCCCCCAAATCTTCATTATCATTGCTGTCAGTGGTATATAATTAATAAGGAAGACAGATTCATTGACGGACTGACTGTGGCTGGTTTAATAAGTAACCGGTAAAGGAATAACGCACATCACGCCACGCATTTCTAGAACAAAGAATAGAAATTCCAAAGTGGCATTTAGGGTGAAATACACAAACGCCGCAAACTCAGCCACTCTCTCTCACTTCCCTCCGAAGAAAAAGTGGAATTGGGAAACTCTTTCCGTGTTTGTGTGCATTTGTGGAAATTCTTTATATTCTTTTATGTGAAAAGGCGAAGTTTTTTGAGAGTAGAGTTGTGTTTTGTGTGTGTGAAAACTGAATACTACACCATACAGTATTCTTATTTGTTTTGCGGTCTGAATCAGTAATGGAGTCGTTGCATTGGATTTGCATTGCTCTGTTTTTCGGTCTCTGTTTTGGTGCCGACCCATTTGCCAACTATGAGTTGGAACTCTCTTATATTACTGCTTCCCCACTCGGAGTTCCTCAGCAGGTCTGTTTTTTTATTCCTCTATCTGAATATGATTTTTACAGTTATAATTTTTCCTTTTGTTATGGGTTGTGTTTAGTTTGATCTTTTGAAAAGTAGTGAAATCAGGATTTTATTTTGTGCGTTTATACGATTTCCATTGCTTCTTTTGTTGGGTTCTTGCTTTCTACCAACTTCTATGTTCTATTCATTTTTTGGCTGTACTTCTAACAAGAAAGTCAAATCTGCTCTGTTTCCATTTCTCTCTGTACTATTGTATTTGTAGCACAGTTCAACCAAATTATGCTTCGATGCTTTTGTTATTTGTTTTTGTCCTTTCAATTTTCATGAAGCTGTTAGAAATATTAATCAAGTTTTAGTGAAATTCAATTTTCCTGCAATCTTGTTAATAGATATACTTATTGAATAGGTAAAATTGGATTGATTCCCTAATAATTCATTGGAAAAAATTATAAATTATTTATAAATGGTTAAACTTTATTTACAACCACATGTCCGCCACTCATTTTTATCTATTTACAAATTAAACCATTTATAAATTCTTTCCAAATTGAGACTAATCATATTTGTCATTTCATTTTGCTTTTCTTGAGGTTTTAGTTTTTAGCAGAGTTATAAGTTAATCCGTCCTTCATTGCAATTTGCAGGTCATAGCTGTTAATGGGAAGTTTCCAGGTCCGGTTATCAACGTCACGACGAATTACAATGTCATCGTAAATGTTATGAACAAATTGGACGAAAATATTCTAATGACATGGTATGTTCTTTTAGAGGATAAAATGTTTTCTACTTGATATTTGCAGGACTGTATTCTGATCATTTTTAAACTCTTTTGGATTGAATTGTCGTGATTTGATAGGTCGGGGATTCAGATGCGTCGGTCTTCATGGCAAGACGGGGTTCTGGGCACAAATTGCCCCATCCCTCCAAAGTGGAACTGGACCTACCAGTTTCAGGTCAAGGATCAGATTGGTAGTTTCTTTTACTTCCCATCATTGAACATGCAGAGAGCATCCGGGGGATTCGGCCCATTTATCATCATGAATCGTAATATTATACCAATTCCTTTTAGTATGCCTGATGGGGATATAGTCATCATGATTGGCGATTGGTATACTCACAACCATACGGTAGGTACTCTTGGGGGATCACTGTCTTAATGCTGTTTGTTCGCTTTGTTAACATCTATAATGTTTTAAACATTAGGCTCTTCGGAAGGCCCTTGATGGTGGAAAAGCTTTGGGAATGCCAGATGGAGTTCTTATCAATGGGAAAGGACCATACAGATACAACAACACGTTTGTTCCAGATGGCATTGATTATGAGACCATTAATGTTGATCCAGGTTAAATTCTTAGATATTGCTGTGCATTCCAGTTTACTGGGAGTCGTTTCTTTCTGTCTGTTCTCTCTGTGTTGTATTAACTGTCTGCTGAATGTCTGAATCTGTGAATTTTCACATATAACTTGGATTAAAATTTGATTTTTTCTCCATCCTTTTCAAGTTCACCGTAGGTTACTTCACTGTGATCTTTCTTAACCAGCTCAGCAAACATGGATTTATGAATTTTCGAATCTAATCTCTAGTTTAACGACGTTGTGATATCCCATTATTTAATACTTCTCTTGGTGATTTCTGCGGTGTGTTCAGAACATACCTCTCAATTTACCCTTCACCCTCTTTTAAGTAACTGTTGTGGTGGTGACTGTCAATTTGTGGTTCTAGAAAAGAGCATTTTTTGGGTTGCCTGACCTGATAACATTACAGTCATGTATAAATAACTATATATTTTTAAACATGATATACTTCTCTGCATTTTTAATCCTCATGGTCTTAATTGCCAGAACTGGAAAATTGCAGGCAAAACTTACCGTATACGGGTGCACAATGTTGGAGTCTCCACTTGTTTGAATTTTCGGATTCAGAACCATAATTTGCTTTTGGCGGAAACCGAGGGTTATTACACCTCGCAACAGAACTATACTAGCTTGGATATCCATGTTGGGCAGTCATACTCGTTTTTGGTGACCATGGATCAGAATGCAAGTAGCGACTATTATATTGTGGCAAGTGCAAGGTTTGTTAATCAGTCTCTCTGGCAAAGAGTCACTGGTGTTGCCGTTTTGCACTATTCCAACTCAAAAGGAAAGGCAGCTGGTCCTCTCCCAGACCCTCCAAATGATGTTTACGACACATCATATTCTCTGAATCAGGCAATGTCCATCAGGTGTGTATGGTTTTCTTGACCTTCTTTATGCATATCAAATTTGTAATATCTTAGTTGAAATGTACATGATATTGAAATTGGTGATTTGGTACAATGCTAGATAATAGATATTAGTTTATTTAAGCAATGTATTACATTGCTGCAATTATCAGGACAAATATTAAGAGTACATGACGGTATTAAATAAATAAACAAGTTAAGGTTTTTGCAACACAATTTGCCACGACTTTCTTATCCTGGTTTGTCATCATAAATCTATCCTAATTAACATGTTTTTATTATGCAAATTGATCAGGCAAAATGTATCTGCCAGTGGAGCTCGTCCTAATCCACAGGGTTCCTTCCATTATGGTTCAATCAACGTTACCGATGTTTATTTGCTCCAGAGTCTACCACCTACAACTATTGATGGGAAGCTCCGAGCTTCATTCAATAGGATTTCATTTGTCAATCCCGATACACCAATACGGCTTGCAGATGTCTACAAAGTGAAAGGTGCTTACAAGCTTGACTTTCCAACTAAGCCACTGGACAGGCCACCCAGGATAGATAGATCTATTATTAACGCTACGTACAAGGGGTTCATTGAGATCATTTTGCAGAATAATGACAGTGTCGTTCAGAGCTTCCACTTGGATGGTTATTCGTTTTTTGTGGTCGGGTATAGTCTGCACCTTAAATAGAATTTGCATGTAGTGTATGGGGTCTTGTTTGTGTTAATAATAATCATTGCTAAATTAATACTTCATAGGATGGGTTACGGTATATGGACGGAGAACAACAGAGGATCATACAACAGGTGGGACGCAATATCTCGCTCTACTGTTCAGGTAGGTGCACAATTCTCTTATTAACACATCATTTCTGAAAAGGCGTGGACTAAACTAAAAATGTGAATTTGTGCCTTACCGTGGCATGTTTCCTTGTGTTCCTAACTTGTGTTTTCCGGTCACAGGTTTTTCCGGGAGGATGGACCGCAGTCTATGCATCTCTTGACAATGTTGGTGTCTGGAATTTAAGAGCAGATAATCTTGACCGATGGTATCTTGGCCAGGAAACATACATGAGAATTGTCAATCCTGAAGATACAAGCAACAAAACAGAGTTTCCTGTGCCAGATAATGCTCTATATTGTGGTGCACTTAGCAGCAAGCAAAAGTATTGCTCCATAACTTTCCTCCCCCACCCGCCCCTTCCACGTCTTTTTCTCTCTCTTATACTGAAGTGCTGTTGCACCTTTGTTACTTGCAGGCCTCAGAAAACTTCGTCAGCAGCCATTATACATGGTTGCTCAAAGCTATACTTTGCCCTGCTCGCAGTACTACTTTCTGCTGCAATTTCCATCTTATGATGAACCTTACTTCCGGATGGTGGCGAATATAGGAATTAGAGCAAATATTTAATGTGTAATGAAAAGTTAGAAGAATTCACCGTGTTGTGGGGAAGTTTGGGGAGGATACTGGATCAGTTTTTTCATCTCTTTGAACATTTGCTATACAGTTTTGTGTAGGGAGTCAAATTGTGCAGAAGTTTGGAATACAACGTTTGTTTGATCATCGTACATTATTCTTTATGCATCTGAGTTGATCGCTACATTTTGCCAATTGTTACTCATTTATGATGCTGTCTTTTGCTTAACTGTAATGTTATTTTCTTTCATGACCTCGTTTCTTAAGTTTGTTTTAACTATGTCAAAGAACTTAGTATGGAACAACACTAAACGTGAGGAATTGGACCTCCAAATTGCATCGAATATTCCATCCCTTTAAAAACTTGGATATCTTCAGTCGGATTATCTGGTTTGCTTTAAAAGACGAGGAATAGGGTCTCCAAATTGCATTGGTCCTCCATCCCCATAAAAGCTTGGCTGTTTCCAGCTTGATTATCCAATTCGCTCTAAAGATAAGGCATGGTTACGAGGTAATACACTAGAGCTAGACACATGTAATTTTTTTTTTTTTTAATTGCACGTCGGTCCACATGATCCAATAAATTCAAAAATAATCATTATAAGAAGTTAAACAAGAATGCATTGAAGGGTTTGAATCTCAACTGTAATAAATGTATCGTTGATTTAAAAAATTTCACACAATATTCAAATGGCTTCAACTCTATAGCGTAACATGTCTCATTTTAGGATAATAACTTAGGGCTGAGCTCCTCAACTTTTATGTAATGGGTCTTCAATCTTTAAAAATAAGGTATTGGAATTTGTAAATCTGAGTTTTCATGTGAAGAATTTTGTCAATTTAGATGCTAAAGTCCCACGAGATTTTGAATTGACTTGAAAATAAATGTTTTGAGTGCTTTGCCGTGAGCTATGTGAAATTTTCGTGCGATTACATCGTCTGAACTGATGGTTGGTCACTTGGGGACCAATTGACCAATTCAAATAGATAGGAGAATTGAAATTTTATTTTTGAAAGTTAATACCTATAGTAACACAATGTGAAAGGTTGGGGATTCAGCTATAATGAGTTTAAGAAAAAAATTGAAATAATGATAGACAATCATGGGCTAAGTAGATTTCACTTTACAATTTCATTTTTCCCTTCATTTTAGAGATAATAGTCCAAATGGTTACTGAACTTTGCAAAAGGTCTACAAGGGGTAATTGAATTTTAAAAATCAACTCATTCATAACTAAACTTTACATTTTGTTATCTCGTTAATCACTAAACTCAAATTCTGTCAAACAATTGACGAAAGCTGACGTGGCTTGATGTGTCAATTGCCGAGTGTCTAATCTACTGCATATATGGATTTTATTGGTTAAAAACAAGTGTAAAAAGAAAGAAAAAATCAACCCGTTCCTTGGAAGAAAATCCCCAATCCCCAATCTTCAAATACGTAAAACTAAATTATTGTAGGAATTAATAAAGAATTTGAAGAAAAGGAAGAAATGAGAGTTGTTCCATGTTTCCAAAAAGTGAGAAATGTGTGTATCTGGACGATTTCAAGAAATTGGCATATTAAGGGGGGGGGCAATTTAATGAGGTTATATTAGTAAAGGAACACAACAAAATATTCTACATTTGAAAATATGTCTATATATTTGGGACAAGAGAAAAAGGAAACTCAACCTATATAATTGGGACATAGGAAGTATTATTTTTAAATGTATTTCAATTAATAAAATTCACTTGTGTAGTTGATTTGACACTCAACAGCGACATATCAAGTCACATATGTAGCCACGTCAACACTCCGTCAATTTTTGAATGGAATTTGAACTTAGTGACTAATGAGAGTACAAAATGCAAAGTTTAGTGGTGAATTGGACTATTTTTATAGTTCAATAACCCCTTCTTGACCTTTAGCAATGTTTTGTGATCATTTGGACTATTATCCATTTTATTTCGTGTTCTGCTTGAAAATAATGTTTTCCACTTTATTTCGTGTCTGGTATTTAATAAATGTATAACCATGGATTTAACAAATAGCAGCTGTTTTTATTTTAGCAAAAGTTGTTGTTTTTTTTTTGTCCTTCTTAAGAGGCCAAAACGTGTCAGAATTATTTTCTGTCGATTTAGAGAGAGAGAGAGAGAGAAGTGTTTTCTCTTTTTAGTCTTATACAAATATTATGAAATCCCAAGAATAACTAACCAAGATGTGGTGAATTGATTTTTAAAACTTTTTCGAAAAATTTATCTAAATTCAAACATGTAAAGACTAAGTAGATTAATTCAAATAATAAACGCAATTATAAAAATGATAAGTAAAAGGGATGGATAATGCAAACGATATAATTGTGGAGGTTCGATGTAAAACAATGATCTACGTCCTCCGTTACCAAACTCTCCGGCATGAGCAATGCCTTTTCACTATTGAAACATTAACTTATAATACAATCTAACCATTTAAAACACTTTCTGTGACTTACAAACAAGAAGTACCAATCCTTATACAATGTTGAGATTTACGGGACATCAACAAGACCCACACTATTGAGCTTTACGGGACCTCAATATGACCCACACGGTGACTTACACAGTCAGAACGGTCAAATTTTAGACC
Organism: Fraxinus excelsior; assembly: GCA_019097785.1. Taxonomy (NCBI): domain Eukaryota; kingdom Viridiplantae; phylum Streptophyta; class Magnoliopsida; order Lamiales; family Oleaceae; genus Fraxinus; species Fraxinus excelsior. The sequence continues at coordinate 36,337,985 of CM032631.1, read as the reverse complement.
GTTGCGGTGACTTACAAACAAAAAGTACCGATTCTTATACAATGTTGAGATTTACGGGACATCAACACGATCCACACTATTGAGCTTTACGGGGCCTCAATATGATCCACACGGTGACTTACACAGTCAGAACGGTCAAATTTTAGACCGTTGGAGAAGTCCAGTCGACTGCCAATTCTGGTCGGTCAATCGTGATTGTTGACATTTTTTTTTTAGAAAATATGATCTAAGTTCAAGTATCACTTTAAAAGATCAATATCACTTTTGATCAAAAATATTTTATGAAAATAATATGAAATTAATTATTTTGATTAAAAATATTTTATGCAAGTAATATGAAATTAATTCTTTTGATCAAAAACATTTTATGCAAATAATATAAAATTAACTCTTCGTGCACAAAATGATTTTTGAGCTATTGTCATTCATTATTAAAGATCAAAGTATTATACCTTTACACATGATCTCCAAAGCCTAGTCTTTGATCTTGTTTCGAAATTTCTTTTATGTCGGCTCTTAAACTCTTGATCTTGATCTTTCTTGACATTTGATTTTAATGCTTGATTTCGACCTTGACCTTCCTCATGAATTGGATTTGATAGTCTTGATTTTGATCTTTTAAGTTCTAATCTCGATTGATTTGACTTGAATGCTTAACTTTTACTTTGATCTTTATTTCAAGTTCGATTTATGATGTTTTGATTTTGACAATGATTGATTGATTTTAACATTGAACTATCATCACTCAAAATCAATTGTTAGAAACAATATTAATCTTGTTTATTATAATCAAAATATTGAAGATGAAATCGTAGGTCAACAATTTCCCCCTTTTTGATTATGACAAACAAGATGATTTGCAATGTAAGATTTGAATAATTAATATCATATTGATAAAAGAATATAAATTTATCAGGTAATTCATGTTCCCTCCATATTTTACAAATCAATAACTATACATTCAAAGCATATAAATGATTTTCCCTATTTCCCCCTTTTTCATATACTCTAAGCATATTATATATTCAAATCAAAACATGTATAATCATCTCACTCCAAAACATGCATAATAATTTCATTTCCCCATTTTGACATAAACAAAAAGGAATAGCATTTAAGATCAACACAAAATTTTATCTTTTAATATAAGCAAAAATATAGCACATATAAGAGGGATAATATTGTATATAAGATCAAAATTTTAAGAGTGTGTTTGGTAGAGATTAAAATTGAAAAATTAGCCGTTATTGTTGACTTTTTTTATACGAGTGGGACCCAATAACGATTATATTTTCAATTTTAATTGAATTTTAATATGTACATAAATCAACTATAGAAAAATAGCAATATATTCTCCATCAATTAAGCACAAGATGTTAAATAAATTTTATTCGCTAAAATTATATACCGCAAGTGCACAGGTCGCGTTCAAGTAATAAAGCGAATTTTTTGAGTCTGAATTGTTGATCCCTCGAGGAATGTTTTCTTTCGATTACACAATTGTAGTCAATTTAATTTTAACAGTGAAAATAAACATACAATAAATTTTAATTTTGGAAAATGAGAAAAATTAACTAAAATATACAAAATAAGAAAACAAAAACACTTGAGAATTTCGGAGGAAAAATGTGGTTGGGATTCGTGGTTTCATTTAACCATCACCTAATTAATTTCTCTACAAGCCAATTAATAAATTGCACATTTACTATGTTAGACCCAATTTTTCAAATTTAGTTAATTACCTCTCTCGAGCGAAATTAACCAAATCAATTGGTTAACTTACTACATCTCTATGTTGATTAAAACCAAACAACCGCATTAAATCTTTATGAAAATAGCTCAATGGATCACCTAAGATTATGGGTATATCTCTATCCCCTTACACAAACCTAGAGTATTTATTATTTGGTCTAAAATGTACAATCTTCTCTCAAACGTTATACAAATCACTAAACTCAATCATTTAATGGCCAAATAAATGAAAGACATTTAACACAATAATAAATACACATGAATAAGCATTTTTACATTAAAAGATAAATATTAAAATTAATTAAAGTTAGGTTAAATTTCAAAATCACAACACTAATAATTTAGCCTATTTTATATATGTGATAACAAAGGAGAATATTTATACAATATATTACCAATTGAATAAAATAATGAAGAAATAACAAGATTATAGATAAAACCCTTGTTTGGCTAGATTTTGAAGATAGTGGCTAGCTCTTGATATCTCAAAAATTTCTCTAACTCCTTAGACATATTCTCCTTGTACTCTTGATTCCCCAAAATTACAAGTAAAATGGAAAGAAAAAGAAGGAAGAAAGAAAATAAAAAGAAAACTAAGAAAAAAATGGCAGAACTAGAACTTAGCTCCCTGATTTCCCTTTTAAAACTAAACAATTCAAAATTTGCAACCTAAGTCTTTGGAATTGAGCTACTACAGTGGCGCCTAGACACCACTCTTTCTATCCAAAACCATTTTTTTGGTTTTAAATTTGCAGTCAAGCCACTAGGTAATTGTACGTCAAACCCCTCAACTTGATCTTGCATAATTTGGTCTCCAAATTTTGACTTTTATATCAATTATGTCCTTCATAAATTGCATTCAAGATACTTTAACTTTTTTCTTTGCTCACTTTGGTCCACACATTCACAATTTTGCACACTTTTAGTCAATTTATCCTCATTTTGTCTTATTATCTTTCTTTTGAGTGATTTTTACCTACAAAAGCAACAATTACTAAATTGCGAGTAGAAATTCGCTCTTTTTTTTTTTAAATCCATAATAATCATATTTAGGTATTAAATAAGTGTGCAAAAATACACTTATCAAATTTCAATCAATTGTGCACATAGAATCAATCATATGAGAACATTTAGTATGATTCAATTTAGCCGCGTACTACAAATTCATTGATAATTCTCAAACCTCTTTAAATATATGAAAATCTATCAAGTGTTAGAGGTTTAATAAAAATATTGATAATTGATTCTCCTATTCACAAATTCGAATACAATATGCCAGATGTAATATCTTAGTGCTACTAAGATATCAAAAATTCTTTTTATGGCAATAAGGTGTGATTCTTGAGTATTGAGTTGAAAACTAGCACATAATCACACACTGAACATAATATCGAGTTTACTTGCGATTAAGTAAAGAAGAGATCCGATCATACCTCGATATTTTGTTATGTCTATGGAAGTATCTTGATCATCTAGTTGATTGATAAGCTCATTGGAGTATTCATTGATTTCAATTTTTCCATTTCAAACTTATTGAACATGTTTATGATGTACTTTGTTTAACTCCATTAGTTAGGAAGAGATTGGTCACTTTATACTTCAAAAAATCTAGTTGCACATTTGTTTCTTCCTTATGTTGATCTTCAACATTTTTAGGATCTTTCTAGTTTCGATTTTATTTGCTTAAAAGGAATCTCCAAACCTATATCATTATCAATACATTTCTCTTGATCAAGATGATCAGTTTCATCAAAAGTAACATGCATAAATTCTTCAATGACTAAAGTTATCTTGTTAAAGACTATATAAGTTTTGTTAGTCGATGAGTAATCTAGAAACATTCCAATAGTAGATTTTTGAATCAAATTTTTCCAAATTTTCTTTTTTGCTTAACATAAAGCATTCATAACCAAAAACTTTAAAATAGGCGATATTTGAAATTCTATTTTTTCAAAAATGATAGGGGATTTTAGTTTACTTTCAACTAACTAAAACTCTATTTACAATATATCAAGCGATGTTAACGACTTCGGTCCAAAAATATTTTGCCGTGCTATTTTCATTTAGCATAATTCTAATCATTTCTTGCAATTTGCAATTCTTCTTTTCTACTACATCATTTTATTGAAAAGGTCTAGTAGTCGAGAAATTACGATCATAGCCATAAGTTTTTGCAAAAATCGTTAAATGCAACATTTTCAAGTTCTCCACTATGATCATTCCTAATGGTAGTAATAGTATATCCCTTTTTATTTCGAACATTTTTACAAAAATATTCAAATGCATTCAAAACTTAATCTTCTAGGTTCAAAATTAGGACTCGAGTAAATCTAGAAAACTCATCAATAATGACGAAAGCATAATGTTTACCATTTAAAATTGTAATTCTAGAAAATCCAAAAATATTGTTGTTTTTGCATTTGAAGAATGTTGTTTTAATTTTAAAAGAACTATTTACTTGTTTTCCATGCATAACAAATTTTGTCTTTCTCAAATTTAACAAACCTTTAACAAAATAATTTTTAGAATTGAAAGTAGGTTCATGCTAACATTACATAATCTTCTATATCATAACTAAGTATCATATTTTAAACTTGATTAACATTTTTCTCCGCATTCAAACGTAATGTTTATGACATAAACATTATTACTTCGACTTCCTATAAACATCACATTTTTTGATATAATATCCTCAATAATGTACTTGGAATAATCAAATTTGGTATGATAACATTCATCACACAATTGATTAAAAATTTGTGGATTACGTCTAAAATTATCTACTAAGAAGACATTTTTAATAAATGGAGATGAATGGTTACCAATAATTTCAATGTCAGTGATTTTTCCTTTCGTATTATCTCCAAAGGTATTATGACCGCCATATTTTATTTTGAAATTTGACAATAAAACTTGATTTCCGATCATGTTCTTTGAGCATCCATTATCCAAGGTCCATTTGCTCTCTATTTTCTTTGGTGCCTACAAAAATAATTCAATTTTTGGTCTTTGGCACCCATACATCCTTAGGTCCTCGATAGTTAGTGTTAGTGAATTTTTGAACCCACTTATAGTTGTCTTCAAAATGTAATTTCTTCTTGACAGAACAATAAAAAGCTCTATGTCCATTTTTATTACAAAAATTACGCGTGACATTTGAAATTGGAGAAATTGAAGCTCTAAAAAAAGAAATTTTTAAGAGACTTTTGTTTCAAAAATGGTTTATATCCAATTTCTCCTTTATCATAAATACATTTTTGCTCACCAAATATTACATCAAAATTTTTCTTGCCTTGAGTAAATTTGTGAATAATTTGAGTCAAATCTCAAATCTTTTCTTGCAAAGAGGAATTTTTCTTAATTAAAGAATCATAATCGACTTTTCTTTTTTCACAATCATTTGGAATTTCCAAAAGTTTCTTTACCTCATTTTTCAACAAAGAATTCTTCTTTTCAAAAATCGAATGATTTAAAATAAGTTTTTCAAATTCTTCAAGAATTTCATCATAAGAAGTAAATAACTCATCATATGAACAATTTTCATTTGAATTTACCTCATCATTAATAGTCGTGAAGAACATATTGAAAATTTCCTTTTGACTTCCATCTTCTTCATGTTGATCATCATCACTTTTATCCATGTTGATTGAAGTGCTTTCTTTTTGATAAATCTATTTTTCTCTTCCTTTTGGAATTGACGATTGTTGCGAAAAATTTTCCATTTCTTAACAAGAAGAAGTAGATTATCAAGTTCTTCATCAGTCATATTTTCGCTTGAAATGTCTTCATCAACTAAGGATTTAAAAGCAGTTTGGTGCATTTCATTTTCTTTGCTTTTCAACGTTTTCTTCTTTGTCTCGGTGCAATTTAGCTCATATGTTATCAATGTTCCATAGAGTTCTTTCAATGGACATGTGTTGATATCTTTGGTATTTTCTATCAACATTCTCAATGGGCTCCATTTTCCGAGAGTGACCAGAATATTTTACTTACAAGTTCGCCATTAGTAAATTTACTATCAAAACCTTTGAGGTCATTAACAATATCAGTGAAACGAGTGATCGTGTCATTCGCTTTCATAAAGACATTTTCAAAATATTTAATTAAGAGATTTATCTTAGTTTCTTTCACTTTGCTAGTTCCAACATAAGTAATTTCTAAAGCATGTCAAATATCATAAGTGGAATCACATGTACTAATATGATTAAATTCATTTCTATCTAAGCACAATAGAGTAGATTTTTTGCTCTAGAATTTAAAGACAATTTTCTTTTATCCTCTTCGTTATATTCATCTCTAGGTTTTGAAATTATTTGTTCCGATTTATCATCCTCTTTAATAACCTTTTTAGGCACATAATGACCAAATTCAATAACTTCCCAAATATTATAATCTATAGATTGAATGAATAATGTCATCCTAGTCTTCCATAGTTATAATAAGTACCATCAAATAAATGAGGACGGTTTGTAGAATGCCCTAAAGATTATGAAAAATATGGTTAGCCATTACTTAAGATTGTGAAATCTTTTACAATTGAGCAACTTACTCTGATACTAATTGAAAACTCAAGAATAACTAATCAAGAAGGGAGGAGGGGAGAGGTGTGAATTGGTTTTTAAAACTTTTTCGAAGAATTAATATAAACTCAAGCAAGTAATGACTAAATAGATTAATTCAAATAATAAGCACAAATATAAAAGTGATAAGTAAAGGCGATAGATGATGTAAACAATATAATTGTGGATGTTCGATCCAAAGCAATGATTTACTTCCTCTGTTACCAAGCTCTCTGGCACGAGCAATGCCTTTTCACTATGTTAATTGACTTATGGTGCAATTCAACAATTTACAACGCTTTCAGTGACTTACAAATAAGAAATATCGATTCTTATACAATGTTGAGTTTTACGAAATCTTAACACTATCCACACTATTGAGCTTTATGAGATCTCAATATAACTCACACAATGACTTACAACAAGGAGCGTCGATCCTTATACAATATTGATTTTTAAGGAATTTCAACACGACCTACACTTTATCACTTATCAATGTGATTTTATAATGAGATTCCTCTCTTGATAAATAATACACACAAATTACGTACTAAGATAGGCTAACACTTCAATGAATAGTAATAAATGATAGCTCAAGTGTTAGATGAAAAACTTTTATTAATATGATAGTCAAGAATTAGATTCAATCAATCAAAGTGTTTCAATGAGAAGATGCAAAGATAAATACAATTTAGGTTCAAAAATTTTCTCAAGAAATATATCTCTTTGAATGAACGATTGTAAAAAATTAAGTACTAAGAGAGAGATGAGCAACTTTAATGAATGTGATGATTTTATAAGTTTAGTTCAATTGATCAAAGTTTCAAAATGAAAAAGAAAAAAAAAAAATTTATGCAATGTAAGTGCAAAAATCTTCTTAAATTTTTTTTTTCAATGAATAATTTGTAATAAATTAAATGCAAAGATAAATAAAAAACTTCGATAAGAGAAATAGTTCAAGAAGTTTGATTCAACAATCAAAGTTTTTATTATGAAGAAATAAACGAAATGAATGTAAAGATGTAAGATCAAAGAGAGTTTTTTAAATGTATTTCTCAAAAAAAACATTCTTATTTTTGTTATTATGAATGCAAAGTGAAATGATATTTATAGCAATCAAAACGCAATAAATTCTGCCAAATTGGATGACCTGTCCGGTTGACCGTCAATTTTCGAATGACCAATATAACCGTTTGTACAGTCAGACCGATCAAATTTTAGACCATTGGATAAGTCCGGTTGACCACCATGCCGACCGATCAATCGTTCGCCATTGACTTTTTTTTAGGAAATATGATCTAAGTTCAAATATCATTTTGAAAGATCAATATTACTTTTGATCAAAAATATTTTATGCAAGTAATATGAAATTAACTCTTTTGATAAAAAATATTTATGCAAGTAATATGAAATTAATTATTTTGATCAAAAATATTTTATTCAAGTAATATGAAATTAATTTTTTGTGCACAAAATGATTTTTGCTATTGTAGTTCATTACTAAAGATCAAAGTGTTATACATTTACACATGATCTTGAAAGCCTAGTCTTTGATCTTGTTTCAAAATTTCTTTCATGTCGGCTCTTAAACTCTTGATCTTAATCTTTCTTGATATTTGACTTTAATGCTTGACTTCGATCTTGACCTTCTTCATGAGCTCGATTTGATAGTCTTGATTTTGATCTTTTAAGCTCTAATCTCGATTGATTAGACATGAATGTTTAACTTTTACTTTGATCTTCATTTCAAGTCCGATTTATGATGTTTTGATTTTGACAATGCTTGATTGATTTTAATATTGAACTATCATCATTCAAAATCAATTGTTATAAGTAATATTAATCTTGTTTGTTATGATCAAAATGTTGAGGATGAAATCAACCATATGTCAATGTATTAAGGGTATGTTTGATTGGTTTAAATTCCGTGAAAAATGTCATATTCGAGGGATTCAATTTCTACTTTTGACTGTTTGATACGAAAGTGAAAATGAAGTTCGAATTTCAATGTACAATTAATTTAAGTTTTTTTTTCCGCCAATTTCATGAAAAATACATTCCTACTAAATACTTGAATTTTTATTTTCCAAATTATACGAAATTGGAAAATTTTATCATATTTGCCGATCAAACGGACTATAAGGGTTTAAGCAGGGCCGACCCTGGGCCTCGGGCCCAAAATTGGAGGGGCATATTTTTGGCCCACTTTATTTATTTATTTTAATAAAAGAAAGAAAAGGGGCAATCTGTTTACATTTAACTCCTACTTGACGTCGCGATCGACGACTCCTCCCAACTTCAACCGGACCGGTGACTAGGCGATGACGTCATTTCCTTAGGTGGCTTCTTCTTCCCTTCCCTTCACTCTTTGTTTCTTTTACAAATCTGTCAAATCACAACAAGAGAGAAGAAATATGTCGATATGAAATTTGTTATGATTGCTAATGTTTTTTAGAATAGGAGAAATAACTTATTTGCTTCAGCCTCATTTTTTCTAGTCAATAACTTATATTCTTCTAGTTTTTTCTACTACAATTTCCTTTATTTCAATTTCTCGATTTAGTAAAAAGAATTTATCAAAGTTTGAAATTCAGAGGCTAGTAATTTATAGTTTTGTAAAAGCTTCACTTGAAACAAACATTTGATGTTATCCATTGGGATTTATGAGTTTATCTTTCTACTAAGCTTCCAAGACCTTTTCTAGTCTCCGTCTTTACTCCTAGGCATTGACATGTGTCCTTATCCAATGGGAAATCTTCTAGATGGTGTTTTTTTTTTTTTAAATAGCATTTTCTCGGCTTTCATTAATAATTGAGATCGTTATATATAAACACGCTTTAGCATTCATCGTGATAATGTTGTGATAATATTGTGTCCTTCAATAATTGAACTATATGCACAATAGCCGGTAGCACTAAACATATTATGAATTGTTTTGTAGGAGAAGCAGGAGGTTATTATTGAAAATATGAGTAGAAACAAGCCGCAATGTACTACAACTGTGAAACGCCTAGAACTTTTTGGTAAGAAATATGTTGCATCTGATTCTGAATTTCATATATTATGTTTTTGATGTAGTCTTCACATACCAAATGTTGGTGGTTAATGTTAAATATTTATTTTAGGCTTGTGAGTTGTGACAATGGAATTCTCAAGGGTGTGATACTGTGATTTCATAATTTTCCTTAAAATTCTACTTTCTTAGGTAAGCAATGACTTGCCCTAAATTGTTATTAAATATATTAGAAATGTTTGAAGCCTTGTCGCTTATATAATTGCGGCCTAGTCGGTTTATATGATTAGTTGCACAGACGCACGTAGTAACTATATTGAAAACTTTAATTGTAATATGATTGAGATATATTGTAATTGTCTTTTAGGTTAATCATTGGGCATTATATATAGATTCATACATTATGCCTACGGTTAATCATTGATATATTTGTTCTTTGTTTTACTATTAAGTTGTATGTAGTGTTTTAAAAAACGTAAAGCGTGGTTAGGCGTGAAGGCCAAGTTTCAAGTTTTAGGAGCCTAGGCGAACCTAGGCGAAGTTTAAGCATAAAAAAATGTCTTTTTATTTTAAATTTTTAATCATTGTAAAAAAATTCAACAATTCAAATAATACATACCAAATATCTAAAATTATAAAATACTGCATTTACTTAATAATTCTTTCATAAAGATAAGTTTCAAAATCATAATTACATAACGTAGATAACTTGTAGTTTAAATTTTATCTAATCTAACTCTTTATCGGACTCTAATTTAATGTTTTCTTCTTCATCTATAAACAAACAAATAAATAAAATAAAATAAAAAGAAAGGTACATTTAATGGAGCATAGCATATTTAAGTAATTATTCATTGGCTAAAAGAAATAAGTCGTGTACAGCGCGTCTAAGCGGAAAAAATCGAGCCTCCAAGGGGAAAGCACGCCTAGCCGCTACGCACGCTTTGCCACGCCTAATCGCACATTAAGCGGTCAACATTATTCATTGACCATTTAATTAGTGCTTAGCTTCAAAGCGAGACGTTTTTATATCCCTTCGCGCTTAGACGTCGTCTAGACGCACTTTTTAAAACAGAAGTTGTAGGTTAACAACATGTTACATAATACATTCGGCGGGATCTAATTTATGGAGTTCGTATCCGGCCCAAAAATCACGCCGGCACTGGGTTTAAGTTCTCTAATGAAAAGGAAAAGGAAAAACGTTCTTTATACTGTTTTCATTCAAGGGTTTAACCGTTTAAGAGCTGCTAGCAATTGAAATTCCAATATTTCACTCTTTCCTCTTCCAAATCGTCTTAAAATCAACTATTTCTCATATGGGCCGCTATTGAAACAATGAATTTTCCTTCAAAACCTTTCAAATAATCATGTTCAACTACAAGGGTAAACTCTACAATTTTATTATCTTCTCAAGAACAAGAAGGAGAGGAAGACCCTTTAGCACTTGTTCCCTACCTTTAGAGACCACATCATCGTCTTGTTTTTCTTCAACACCCCAGTTGACTCACAAAGATTTATGCTTTTCTTTAGCAGAGCAGCTCATTAGCCGTGGCTTCTTATCGTCGGCGCAGAAGGTGATTCAGAGGCTCATTTCGAAGTCTTCGGTCTCAGAAGCAATAATGGCTGCTGATTTTGTACGTGTAAGAGGTATGAAGCTTGATTTAGTTAGTTCTGGTTGTCTTATTAGGAAGCTTGTGACTTCTGGCGAAGCTCGAATGGCTGAGGCTTTGTATATAGATTGTATAGTTCATAAAGGTGTTGAACCGGACTGCGTGCTGTTGAATTCTATGATTATTTGTTATTGTAAGCTGGGGAAAATAGATGAAGGACACTCTTATTTCGACAGGCTGATTGAATTGAAATATAACCCCTGTGTTGGGGCTTGCGATGCTGTAATTAGAGGATTTTGTGAACAAGATAGAGTCTTGGAGGCCTATGATTGCTTTACTAAGGTTAGTGACTTGATGCTAAATTATACCTGTTATAATAGGTTGGTGGATAGGCTGTGTTTTATGGGGTACTTGGATGAGGCGCTTCACGTGATAGATGTGATGATAGATCGAGGGGTGCCACCAACAGTTCACTTGTGCAAATTGTTGATCTTTGAGTTTTGCAAGCGAGGATGGGTTGAGGTGGCTGAGTCGCTGAGTGTGGAAATGGAGTCCTATGGTCTGTCAATGGATAAAATTATGTACACTTATCTAATTTATGGGTATTGCAAGAGCAGGAAAATGAACATGGCTATGAGGTTGTTTATGAGAATGCTTAAAGTGGGTTGTGAGCCAGATAACTACACCTATAATACATTGATTCATGGGTTTGTGCACTTGGGTTTGTTTGACAAGGCTTGGGTGTTGCATAACAAGATGGTGAATTGTGGATTGAAACCGAATATAGTAACTTACCAAATCATGATTAGCAAATACTGTAAGGACCAGAAAGTTGATTGTGGCATGATGCTCTTGAACTCCATGCTACTCCAGGGCAATATAGTTCCCAATGTGCATTGTTACACTGTCTTAATCAGTGCACTCTGCAAGGAACAAAGGTTTGAGGAAGTAGACAGTTTGTATCACCAGATGCTGGACAATGGGATTATTCCTGACCATGTGCTTTTCTTCACCCTTGCCAAGAATCATCCTAAAGGGGATGAGGTGCATGTAGCTCTTACAGTTTTGCAGGCAATTGCCACAAAGGCATACAAGATTGAACTTTCAAGTATTTCTAGTTACATGGAACTTAAATCCGATGATGTAATGCTTAAAATTGAGTGTCTGCTGGAGGAAATTGCCAAAAGCCAATCTTGTTTAGCTGATAAAGCATTTAGTATCTACATGATTGCGTTGTGTATGGGTGGGAAACTCGACACTGCTTTGCTCTGTATAGATAAGATGTCAAGTCTAGGTCTCTTGCCATTACTTTCTGCATATAATTCCTTGATTAAGCGCCTTTTCCAGGATGGATTAGTTGAGGATGCTAAGTCTCTAATTGAAATTATGCAGGATCAGGGTCTGGTTCCAAACCATACAACTTTGTCAATATTAGTTAATGAATTCTGTAAATGCGGTGACTTCCCATTAGCCCTTGATATTTTGGACCAAATAGAAGAGAGGGGAATCAAGCCCAATGTTGCTATATATAACTCCATTATTGATTATTTCGGCAGACAGAAAAGGATATTTGAGGCGGAAAAAGTTTTCAGAAGAATGCTAGACTTTGGTGTAGATCCCGATGAAACCATCTTTGTCACGATGATTAATGCTTATTCGAAGAATGGATGGGCGAATGAAGCATGCAAGCTGTTCGAGAATATGTTAGAGTATGATCTTAGACCAAATTACCATGCTTATACAGCACTCATTACTGGGCTAGTTAAGAAAAATATGACTGAGAAAGGTTGCGTATACCTTTATAGGATGCTGGAAGAGGGTTTGAAGCCAAATGTTGTTCTTTATACCTCCCTTATCAATCAGTTTTTGAGGAAGAGGGAGTTTGAATATGCCTTTAGATTGGTTGATTTGATGGAGAAAAGTGAGATTGAGAGAGACCTGGTCACATATATTACATTAGTCAGTGGTGTTTCTAGAAACATTAGGTGCGTTGAAGGAAAATGGTATCTTTCACATGCAAAGTCAAAGAAAGCAGAGGAGCAGATGTTTGATTTACTCCATCAAAGTGCCAATTTACCGAAGGAAAATAGTTTAAAAATTTTGATTAGTTCTCAGGAAGAAATGAAATTCTTTGCGCTGCGATTAATCCAGGAAATTAAACATGTTCCATTCATGCCGAACTTGTACCTATATAATGGCATTGTATCTGGGTTATGTTGGGCAGGGAGGATGCAGGAAGCCTATGTTCATCTTAATAGAATGCAAAGAGAGGGAGTGCAACCTAATCAGGTGACTTTCACGATCCTGATTGATGGCCATATCCAGTTTGGGGAAACTGATCTCGCTGTTGGATTGTTTAATCAAATGAATGCTAGTGGTTTTGAACCAGATCAGTTACTCTACAATACTTTAATAAGAGGCCTTTTTAAGGCTAGAAGGCTATTTGATGCATTGTCACTATCCAATGCAATGCAGAAAAGAGGGTTTTCACCTTCGAAATTGTTATACGAAAATCTCCTCAGTTGGTTTTGTGCTAATCAATCAAGTGTTGATGCGTTGAGGATATGTGAAGAAATGCTTGCCCATAATTTTGTTCCTTGCAAATATAACCTTCAGTGGTTGATTTCCATTTTATGCAAAGATAACAAGTTGGACGAAGCTTGTATTGTGCGTGACTTGATGCTGAAGAGAAGAAAACTTGAAAGCAATCCTATTCAGAGGTTTATCGAATAGGCATGCCAGACAAATGAACAGTGAGAAAGCTGGGGTTTTTTTCACTATTGCTGTCATCCTTTTGCTTGTTGATTATATGGAGATTATTGGACACAGAGCAATTCCTTTAGAAGTTAATCACTTGGTGTCTTCTGGTAATTAGACTTGTCTTTATATTGCTTTACTTTATTATTGTGCTGTCTAATTCATTTATAGTCTTTCTAGGAGTGCCTATAATTATTTTTTGGCATGAAAATCCAGGTGCATGCTACCCATTATACTTTATTTTTTTCCAGCTGAATGCTTATATTTTGACCCTTCAATCTGAGCATGCACGGACCGCGATATGACGACATTGATGGTGAGGATATGAAACATATAGTTTAAAACAACATTGAATGTCAACTTGTAACCCATGATAAATTTCATTTAGCGAGGGTAGCCATGATATCTTCCTTGTTTCTGAAGTGAAAAATCATGTTTCCAGAATGGGTAGTTTCTGATTCTGAGTGTAGAACTTTTTGTGGAATTTTATAAAATCAAAGACACACCAATATTTTCTTGTTTTGAGTTGGTCTCTTCCTTTTAGGTTTAGGTAGCCACTTTGATTCAATGTTTGTCTACGGTGGAAAGAGCAAATGAACTTTTGCTCTTCTTGACTCATTATGAAACTTGCTCATAGTTCAATCTTCTCTGTCTGCTCAACCGAATAAAATATCCCTTGTCTGGTCCCATGACGACTTTTACTGTGATTTTTATACCATTGAGTGAATCTTCTGATAATTGCTTTAGATGAGTGTATTAGTCATTCATAATGTTATGAATGCTAAAGTTTATCAAGAAATCCCTTTCTCCTTAATAATAAGGGCGTGTTTGATGTTGATTTTATGATAATAGATTTTATGAAAAAGAATTTTTTTGGAGAACGTGTCGTTAAAAGTCTGTAAAAAATATGGGTCCACATACAAAATTATTTTATAGGGAGAATTTGTGGTTGAAAATGATTTGGGGAAAAATGAGTTTTAAAGAATCTATACCAAACAAGGGCTAAATGCAAATTTAGCAAATGCTATTGTTTAAGGTTTTACCCAAAATTATGGTTTCATCCTTTATGTGAAGGCTATAGTCATGAATCTGATATAGTCATGATTTGTAGAAGCCATTTTCTATTTCCACCGTCTTCTGGAAGACAATTTCTTGTTCATTTTGGCTATCTTTTCTGGTTTCCATCAATTGCTATTTACTTTCTCCTAAAGATGCTTATGCGATAATGAAGGAATTTAAAACCTTTTAAGTTGTGCAGACATAATAAGCTAATGTCGTTAGATTATCTATCAAAAAAAAAAAAAAAGCTAATGTCGTTATTTTTAACTTTTACTTCCTTAAAAAATATTAAGATATTCTGCGTTACTTGTAAACTTTAGTAGTTTATATTTTCCCTTGTCTGCTGATGAATACAGCTCACACAACTTTCTAAATTTGTTTTGCTTCTCTCTTTCACCATCACAGATATGGGATCGGAAAAAGTTTGTTATCACAGTGGATCATTATATATTCAGGGCCCGTTCGGTAGGGATTAAAATCAGATTAAAATTGTAAAACTTGCCGTTATTGTTGACTTTTATTAGACGAGTAAGACTCAATAACGGCCATATTTTTAATTTTAATTGGATTTTAATTCTTTCCAAACGAGGCCTCAGTACTGATGTACAAGCAAATCATATTGTGGATATCTTGAGCTAAGGGGTTTTATATTCCGAGCAAAATATTAAATACTTCTATGATATTAAAGATCCTGGGAATACCTAAGAAGCACCCCTGAGGTACTAAATTCCGTTTTCTTTCCCCCGCCTCCCGAAAATCTGTCTCTTTACTTGCATTTTTCTTGAATTTGACTTCATTTTGTTAATGAAATGTCGTGTGTTTTAGATGTGGGAAGATCCGATAAAGAATGCTGAAAGAGATCTGGATATGACTGAAACTTTTGTATTTTGGAATGTTCACGAGCCTTCTCCTGACAATGTACTTTAATTTCTCTTGGATTTACGTTTGAATTTGTACTTATTTTACTCATCTTCTTTATCCTTCATTTTGGGCCGAAAATACCCATGATACTTTTGAAGTTGGCCCAGGAAATCTAAAGCTACTTACACTGCAGATGAAGGAAACCTCACGCATTACATAAACAGAAGAAACTCATTAAGTTATTTTGTTGAAGCTTTAATTTAATTGAACATGTCCAAAATGTAATCCTTCCATCTTTGCCGTCGTAGTTGTCTACTTTTCTTCACCAAAATGAGGATAAAAAATGCGCATATACTTGACAATGTTTTCTCAATGAAATACATTTTGCTTTGAACATTGTTCCTGGTGTCTGTTGTGAGGAAAAGCGTAAATTGTTTACTTGTACTGAGCTATACCAAAATCTGACAAGAGGTTACTGGTAAAGCAAATGAGTACCATGGCTTTCTTTGGCACGTAATGCTGACGACTGACTAGTATGTTATCTAATTCACCGTCGTAGCTTGTACTGAACAATCATATAGTTACTACTCTTGCTATTTTGGTACTGATAAGAGTTTTTCCAGTTGGTGTTGTTTCTTGTTGAAGCTGTTAATGCCTTTCAAGTTTTGTGTTCTTTTCTTGATATCTGTATGCCAAAATTATTAGTTATGTTTACAAGTTCATTACATGATTGATAACTATATGGAGTTTTTGCAAATATGCAGAAAGGCATCGGGTTGATCCAAGAAGCTCTATAAACGCTTTCCTCCAATGAACAAACAAAGTGACTGAAGGTAGAGAACTCAAGTGAGGAGTTGTGGTTACCTTTTCTATTATGTAGGAAAGGCATCTGAGGCTTATACCTTTCTGTGCAAATGGTACGTTCCCAATTAAACCAAAGGCCAGGTAAGAAATTTTAATCTGTGGTCATTGTACTCTTGTCAGATATCGAGGAACTATTTGTTCCATATTTCCCATATCTTTAAATGTTTAGATTAGGCTCATGAAGTGTAATGGATGAATCTCTTAGTTCTAGTTTCCTTTTGACTGTTTTGTGCGACCCAATATTGAATGAAGCACATTATCCGCTTAATGCATGGTTACATCAGGTTCTTGTTTAAAGAACTATACATTTCTGTAATTATGACTGCCGTTACCATGTCCTTTTTTGAGTTTCTTCCTTTTTTATGTAACTGATGGAGATCAAGATAGAAATAAATATATAGATTTATAGTTTAAATAGAAGTTTTAAATTGAGTTCAATTCTAATTAGATTAGATAAAATTTGATTTGATATTTTGATAAAGTTCTAAATTAGGTAGAATTTGATTTGATATTGTTTTCAGTTTCTTGCTCTATAAATAGAGGGGCTTATTCATTTTAATTAACAACATGCTTATATGAATAAACATAGATTTTACTCTTGCCCTCAATTCTTCTCTTCTTTGCACCCTTTTCGAATATCAAATCAAATTCTGCCTAATATAGAATTTTATCAAAATATCAAATCTTATCTAATCTAATTAGAATTGAACTCAATTTAAAACTTCTATTTAGCCCTTGTTCGAGCCACATTTTTCCCATTAAAATGTATTCTTGAACAGTGATTTGACCTCATTTCAACTACTCATTCTTCATAAAATAATATTGCACGCAAATTCAAGACTTTTCCTTAATTTTTAACCACATATTCTTCATCATAACACTATTAAAAAAATGCATTTTTTGAAAAAAAAAAAAAGGGGGGCTCAAACAAGCCCTTAAACTATAACTCTATATTTATTTCTATCTCCATCTCCATCAGTAACACTGTGCTGTGTTATAGTTACAAGTTTCCCTCCTTTTGCCACGTTTCATTTCATGTGAAATTTAGATGAAAGTTTCCCTCCTTTTGCCACATAAAAAGCTTTTTAACTGAAAAATTAGGAAGGTAGGCTATTAGGGCTATGCTCGTCATAGAAGGCCGTTTTGAAATTTTCATCTAAATTTTACTCTTTCAAGTTCGTGTAGTGCATCTTTTCTCTGCTCTAGATATATTACTTAGCCTCTTTTTTCGTTTTATCAATTATTACACAAACCCAAATAGATGTTTACCAGAGATGAGGTTGATGGCTCAACTATTGTGTGGATAGGAGCAGTTGCAAAACAATCATGTCTGTAACAGAAATGATAAGTGTTCATTTTCGTTCACGAAATTAAGGACAGTTGATTATCCACGTATGGCTTTGTAAAGGTTGCAACATGTGTATACAGACTTGGTTATGATGTCCAGGATGTGGTAGAACCGATATAAATCCTGTCATAGGTAGATGATATCCATTAGACATAATGCTACACCTCTAAAAATTGATATAGTATCAAACATTTCGATAATTCAGGATGTGATAGAAGTGATATACATCCTGTCATAGATGGTTGATATCCATTAAACACAAAGCTACACGGCTATAGTTGCATCGTTGGACTAAAATCACAGATATGATTGCAACATGAGGGAGAGGCAGACCCAAATTAGCATGACCCGTTGTGGTTGCCGTCCCCAAATTTATTAGGAATAAGACTTGGTTTCTCGTTGTTGGTTAAAAAGAAACTCACGGTTACAGGTATACTAGTCATCTCACATACGAAAATTTTGAATTCTTATAAAATTGATACCCTGATTATATCCTGGGGATGCTCATGTGTCTTCAAGTTTTGAATCTATATAAAGTACTGTGAGCATGATGAAATGCTTGTATAGGGACTTAGTCCTCAGTTCAGAATATTGATGCTTGTTTAGTGCGAGTGTTGAAACAGGAGAGTGTCAACAACTTAGAACTTAAGGCGTGAGAGTGTCTTTATAGCATCTAATGAAAAAATTATCCAACTGTATGAAACTAAATTTTTAAATCTAAGATCAATTTCTTCCTGATAGCGACGGTTAGGGAAATAGAAGAACAATAAAAGTTTTAGTTGAAGAGAGCTTTAAATGTACTTTATGGTATTGGTCTCACATTGATTTCATGGATGATTGAGTCAATGATATCTGGAGTATATAGAAGACAGAGAAACTGACAAATCCAAACTGTAAAGTCTCACAACTTCTAACAAGCAAGTCTGGGAGTAGATTAGTCATTAGGAATAATATACTGCAGCAACTGTCATGTGAATTGGTGCTGTAACATGTTTCATAGATCAAATCTCTTGAGGTCACAGACACGTCAGTGGGTGCAAGCTATTGCTATGTGTGAATTTGCCATCATATTTTTGAGAATTGGAAGTTCGAGACAAGGGCAAGGTGAATATGTGACCAAGATATTGCATGATTGTTATTGTAGGGTTGCTGTTTATACTCATCTTCTATTTGTTTATATTTTCTAAGAATGATGATATTGTGCCCATGGGAGCTTGTAAGCCTGTGCATCAGTCTTATTCTCAGGAATTTTTTAAATTTGATTTATTATGTGTTTGCTTGGTCATGCTTTTAAGTGTTTATAAGTTGTGGGTCCTATGGAATGTGTAGATAATAAGTGGGTAATAAGTTGTCGAGCTTTTCAAATTACTCTGTAAACTGCTTCATTGCTGGTCAGGTACTAGCCTTATTTTGGATCAGGAAGGTTGTTTATTTAGTTTAGCCCATGTGAAGAAGAAAAAAGCAAGCAGTTACCAAAATCCTAACCTATGCAGTACTTGATTCCTTGTTGGTTGGTCGAATTCCAAAGAAAACCTCACAATTTAAAAAAAGGAAATGTCCGAAATTGAGATTTATAGGATAAATAATCTAAGGCTTTGTTGTTATCAACCTAGGGATTAGACAGAATGCATCCTAAAACAGTATAAAAATATCTTTTGGGAGCTCTGATACTGTTGATGACCATTGAGAACATGCTCATTATACTTGATGAATATGGATTACCATGTGTGGCTATAATATTGCTTGATATTGTGGTTGCTTTTGCCATTCTAATATTTTTGGAACTGCCCTTTTGTTTGAGATGACAATTTTATATTCTATATTGTAGAACTTTACTTTTAGGTCCCTTCAAATAATTTTTGTCAATAGAACATAAATGTACGTGGCTGCTGACCTGAGTAAAGCATGAAAAGAATCATCTGGCTCTTCTCAGATTAATTTTGATACTTGAGCTTACACTCAGTAGACGACTCTTTACTTTTGAAGATATCCATGCTCCTTGTAAATGATATTTAAGCGGAAGTTATTTTTCTTGTCTCTCCTATTTATTAGTAATAAACACTGTCCTGTGAAGAATCCTATATTATATGGCTTCTTTTCTGATCATGATCTACACTTAGGCAGGATAGCATTGTTCATAATTGAGTTTAGATAATTCATTATAGCCTGCTCTGCAATAAATTTACCTACTATCATGTTTTCTTGTTACTTTATACATTTAACATTTGCAAAGATTTTGTAACTTCTCAGTGTGACTTAAGGATTCTAACGTATGCAGATTGGCTGTTGCTGCAATTACATATCGGCTTGGCATATTTGTCATTGGGGAATAAATGCCGCGTTTGAAAATCTTTGTTCCGGAAGTTGCTGGTGCCTGGTTATCTTGGATTGAATGCAGATCGCTTAAATTTCCATCAATAACGAGGAGCATGAGCATGGATTTATTGGCAACATTGTGAGATGTACTCGCGCAAGTGGATACCCTTTATCGTTTTCTTGCATAATAGAAGAGTAAGAAACTTGTTTGGGGAATTGCTGCTAGCAACACTGTTCTCCTAGAGAAGCTGATTGATTCTTAAATTGATTACAAACTGGATTCATGAAAAGCTTTGATCAATATTCAGGAATAAGGTAGCGACATCTCAGCACGGTTGTTTTATACATTTTTGGACAGTTGATAAATACTATGAAGTTTTAGCTTTCTTGGATTACAATGGCCTTTAGTGGAAAGAAAGGAAATGAAAAATTCAATAATCACAAATCAGCTATAAATTGGTAATACTCGGTTCTGTATGAACTAATAGGTTTTTATTGCATTCTATTCATGTGCAATCAGGAGCGGAGCCAGAAATGAATGCTACATGGGGCAAAAAATTTAAAACTTAATGTACGAATAAATTTACATGTAATAAGAAAAGTCGTAACATAACATTACCTATTACAGTTGTAGTCGACGATGTTTTATAACATAAAATTTATAGATCTAAAAATTCATGCTAAATTCTTTAATGTTAAACAATCAACAAGAAAAGAAACATAACAAGTAGGAATGGGATTGGGATTGGAGGAGATAAGAAGTTTTTCATTTCTTGACAAAAGCTCAATCTTCTTCCATATTAAGCCCCTGTTTGAGCCACCTTTTTTGAAAATGAGAATGAAAAATATAGCCGTTATTGGGGCCCACACAAGAGATAGAGAATTTGAATTTAAATGTTGATGTGATGGATAACGGTCATATTTTTCATTTTAGTAAGGAAAAAAGGTGGCTCAAACAGGGCCTAAATCTAAAAACATAAAAATCAAAATACTTCAATATCCCATAAACATAAATTGATAATCATCAAATCCGTCAAGCACAATTGCACAAGAAATAACTTTGTTTAATTACCAATAAATTAGCTTTGTTTTAATATTTACTTACCAGACACCAGTAGTCTGTTGAAAAATTCTAATATATTTGGGACACACGTAATATATTAAAATATGTGGTGCTATTATTTAAAGTATATTAGTCATTAAAGTGATCCACTAAAGATGAATTTTGAGTAATGAGTATTATGTTTCATGGAATTAAAGTATAGAGATCGAAAGTTTGTTTTAGATTGTTGAGGGGCCGATTTAATGAAAGATAATGAATTGTCATTATCTTATGAATATATGGGGTCATGATCAGTGGCGGACCCAGCACCTGGCCAGCCCCCGCGGCCGCCCGTGCTGGGTCCACCGGAGCTTCTTCAGGTAAGAGCCAGACTCACCGTCTCACATGTCCGCCAGGAAGAAGAGGAAAGAAATGGAGATGACGGTGAATTTTTTCTTTTCTTTTTTACTTGTTTAACATTTGGGCCTTTTTCTAAAAAAAATATAAGGCCAGCCCAATCCATGGCCATGTTTTGCTTGCAAATTGCAATTGCAAGTTACCAAGTCCATTCCCCACAAAATCAAATACAATCCCTAAATTGAAACCGGCAGAGGACGACGAGCCGAGGAGACGAGCACAGGAAATACACGAAGCATCAGGTCAGTCGAGGAGGGAGACGAGTGTCGGTCGGACCACATCATGTTTAAGTTGAAAAAGGATGCCATGAATACTGGAAGTATGGAGAGTATTGATGAACTGAATAGTAAGTTTCGGGGATTCAAATTCTTTGTTAAGGAGTGTGAACCCCACGAAGAGGATTGTGTACGCAACAAGAAGGCCAAGCAATATCAAAACACTGTATTAGAAGATGGTTGAGAATGATGTAGAGTTTGGTTCCCCTGATAAGAGGTCTGGAGGGTTCTTGAATTCTGCATTGGTGAGTTATTATTACTCTTTTCGATTTCTGGTAATTTGCTTGTTAATTGATTTATGTTTATGAAGTTCAGTTTTTTTTAGCATTTCTATAAAGATTTGTCTTTATTTATCTATGAATTAGGGCATGGAAAGCCTATAAGTTTGGTTCTTTTGCTTGTTCTTATGTTTTTCAATGCTATGAACTAAACAATTTGGTGAATTTACATTTATTACAGATGTAGCAAAAAACTGTGATGGGTCATTATATTGTAAACTGTTTTGCGCTTGGTCTATTACTTCTAGTACTGAATATTGAATTTTATTTTCGGGTATTACTATTGTTGATGGTCAACCGTCATCGTCGGTCACGGGTCAACGGTCTCCGCCCGTGCTGAGTTATAAGGCTGGATTCGCCCCTGGTCATGATCCCCAATTTGTTGTGTTTTTTGAGATTCTCTACATCCCCATCACTAGAAATCAGAAATTGAAGCGAAGATCACATTCAATTTGGAAGATCGTGATCCATTCAGGCTAACAATTAAATTATCATGGATTCAGGTATGTTGTATGTTTCTGTTAATTTTTCAGATTTCAATATGGAGAATGAATCTAGAGATTTTTAAATGAAAATGATTTGAATAAAGTATATGGATTGATTATTCCTTTTCGATTTTTTTATCAAGTGATATGAGAGACGCCCCATAATTGAAATCTTGAGAAATTGAAATTTTAAATTCTGAATTTTTTATGGATTGTTTGATTTTCATGTTATATTATGAATTTCTAACATATTATGTTAAGGATCTAGAATTATTGCATGTTATTATTGATATGAGCATGCTATAATATGGTTTTTTGAAACTATTATATGGATATAACATGAAATTATAAAGATCTATGATTTTCTTCAAAAATTCGGATTTTAAGAAGGAATGGATTTAAAGATCTGTTGCAATAAAAAAAATTAAGGTTTCAATTTTTTTTTTAAAAATAATAATAATAAATAAAAAATTTTATGATGCAGCCTAAGGAATTCAGTTTTGGAAGATTTGGAGGCGGTGTATGAGCTGCGAATTAAAGATTCTAAAGCCCATGCTTGCAATTTAAAATTAGGATTAAATTTTATAAATCAGTTCCTAAAATTTAAAGTTAATCCTAATTGGACCTTAAGGTTACGAGCTTTAATAATTCAGCCCCCGAAGTTCTGAAATTAATTAACTTGGGTCATTTAAGTTCTGAATTTAATTATTAAGCCCCTAAACGTTCATAATTGGTTTAGTTTGGTCCCTAAAGTTCCGCATAATTGATTTTTTAACTCTTAAAACTTTTCAATTATTAACAATTAACCCCTAAAAGTTTTCAATAATTAATTTTTGACCCATAAAGTTTTGAATTAATTAATTTCGACCCCTAAAGTATTGAATTATTAACTCTTAAACCCTTAAAATTTCAAGATAAATAAAATTAAGTATTCTGATTATCGAATTATGGTATAAAAAACTCAATTGAGTATATAATATTCAAAAGTGAATTTATTGAAGCAATATGTTGCCAAAGCAACATCTCTTGTAGAAATTAATTAACTTAGAATATTAGAAGGAATACGTATGTATACTTGTTCATACGGATATTAGCCGGTCCTAAGGAAGGTTAATATTTGGCCGAATTTGATACACACATGTGGTGGTTAAACATGTGACAATTATAAGGTTTCCATGTGAATACTAAATCAATCCAAAGTTGAGTTTATTATTTGACAGGAATTATTGTCAATGTTTGATCACTACACCAAGAGTACCACTTACAATTAATATCACCATCCAAAAACTTGATATTAATGGTGTA
Source organism: Fraxinus excelsior (assembly GCA_019097785.1). Classification (NCBI taxonomy): domain Eukaryota; kingdom Viridiplantae; phylum Streptophyta; class Magnoliopsida; order Lamiales; family Oleaceae; genus Fraxinus; species Fraxinus excelsior. The sequence goes on along the minus strand of CM032631.1, from coordinate 36,314,044 downwards.
CTAGGTATCTTGAGATGAGACTTACCATGATTTGAATTTATTGATTATTGAGTCTTAATGTTAATATGAGCATAATTCTTCCATTTTCTCTCTACATTTAGTTCATCTGCTACCACCATATCTACAAATATTAACTCTACTCCCAAGCTCAATGGGACTAACTTCAAGGATTGGAAAGATAACGTATTAATTGTTCTCGACTGCATGGATCTAGACATTGCGCTCCAGATTGAGCAACCCACTCTTCTTACAAAAGAAAGTTCACATGATAAAAAGAGGAACTTTGAGAAGTGGGACCGCTCAAATCGTATGAGTCTAATGATCATTAAGCGCGGCATTCCGGAAGCCTTTCGAGGCACGTTATCTGAAGAAGTGACTAATGCCAAAGATTTCCTTGCCCAAAAATTAAAAAACATTTTGCGAAAAACGATAAGATTGAAACAAGCACGCTTTTGCAAATCTTGATTTCAACGAAGTATAAAGGCAAAGGAAACATAAGGGAGTACATCATGGAGATGTCTCACATTGCTTCTAAGCTTAAAGCACTAAAGTTCGAGCTGTCTGATGACTTGCTCGTACATATGGTATTGATATCGCTTCCTGCACAATTCAATCAATTTAAGGTCAGTTATAACTGCCAGAAGGAGAAATGGTCTCTAAATGAGCTCTTTTCATATTGTGTGCAAGAGGAAGAAATGTTGAAGCAAGATAGAACTGAAAATGTTCACTTGACAAGCACTTCTAAAGATAAGGGCAAGAAAAGAAAGAAGGAATATCAAGCTGCTTCTAAGGGTCCAGGACAAAAGAAACAGCAAGAGGACAACAAAGAAGCATGTTTCTTTTGCAAAAATACTGGACATGTGAAGAAAAATTGTACCAAATATCTCGCCTGACGTGCAAAGAAAGATACAAATCTTAGTTTGATCTGTTTTGAGGTTAATTTAGCTTCAGTGCCTAGAAATACTTGGTGGTTAGATTCTGGTGCTACTACTCACACAAATATTTCTATGCAGGGATGCCCGAGCTACCGAAAGCCAAATGATGGTGAAAGATACATCTATGTTGGTGATGACAAGTCAGTGGAAGTTGATGTAATAAGCATTTTTAGGTTATTGTTGGGAATGGGATATTATTTGTATTTGGAAGATACTAAAGTTGTACCGTCTTTTAGATGAAATTTGGTTTCTGTTTTTTTGTTGGATAAATTTGATTATTGTCGTTCATTTGAAAACAATCAGTTTAGTTTTTCTTTAAATTCCAATATTATTAGTACTAGTTTATTATATACATGTGATAACCTATATTTGTTTGATACTGTTGCATCATATAATGAAAACTTGCATGTGGAAACACGTGGTACTAAACGCAAATTAAATAAGAAAATTCAGCAAAATTATGGCACACGCGCGTAGGTCACATCTCTACATCTAGAGTTGAACGACTTGTGTCAGGTGGTATTTTGGATTCCCTTGATTTCACAGATTATGATGTATGTATTGAATGTATCAAGGGAACCAAAACAAAAGAATTAGATGCTAACAGAACTTCAGATATCTTATAATCGATACACAGATATTGTGGACCATTCCTTACGACTTCTTGGAATGGTCAACAATATTTTATATCATTCATAAACGATTACTCACGTTATGGGTACCTATATCTTATTTATGAAAAGTCTGAGTCACTGAATATGTTCAATGTGTTTAAAACTGAGGCTGAGAATCAACTTAACAAAAGGATAAAAAGCGTCGGTCTGACCGTAGTGGTGAGTACTACGGCAGAAATGACAATTCAGGCGAACAATGTCCATGACCATTTGCTAATACCTAGAGGAATGTGGAATCTCCCAAAATACACCATGCCAGGGACGCCTAGCATGAATGGTGTAGCTGAAAGACGAAACAGAACTCTTAAGGATATGGTAAGGAGTATGATTAGTTATTCTACTTTACCAAAATCACTATAGGAAGAAGCATTAAAGACTGCTACCAAAAGAGTAAGCATTTTCATATTTGGGAATGTCCAGCTAAGGCTAGACCTTATAGGCCACATAAAAAGAAATTGGACTCCAAAAGAGTAAGCAACTACTTTATTGGTTATTCTGAGCGATCAAGGGGCTATAAATTTTATGATCCCACGACTAAGTCAATTTTTGAAACGGGAACTGCAACATTTTTTGCAGATGTTGGGAGGGAGGGGGGAGAAATAAGATTAGAGACATTATTTTTGAGGAAGAAGTTGAGGATACTATTACTTTTGACAATGTACAAGTTCCTATACTTGTCATTGATCAAGAAGTATATCCAGAACTTCAACAAGACAATGTTGAAAGACCTCTCATCCAAAATGAGGTAATTATTTCAGAAGTTCAAACTCAACAACCTCAAGAACTAATACATTTAAGGAGATCCACGAGAGAAAGGAAAAATGCTATTTCGGATGATTTATAGTATTTCTCCATGAACATGAGGAAAATAATGGATTAATGGAAGATGATCCAATTAACTTCCATCAGGCCATGCAGGTTCAAACTCTCAAAGTTGATTAATGCCATGAATGATGAGTATAAGTCTACGCAAGACAATAAAGTTTGAGATCTTGTCCCATTACCAGAAGGTGCGAAACTCATTGATTGCAAATGGATATTTAAAACCAAAAGGGATTCGAATGGTAATGTGAAAAGATATAAGACTCGTCTTGTAGCTAAAGGCTTTACCCAAAAGGAAGGTATTGACTACAAAGAGACTTTATCTCCAGTTTCAACGAAAGACTCTTTCCGGACAATCATGGCACTTGTTGCGCATTTTGATCTTGAGCTACATCAGATGGATGTTAAGACGGCGTTTCTCAATGATGACATTGATGAAACGATTTATATGGTATAACCAGAAAACTTTGTGTCAAGAGACCCAAAGAATATGGTTTGCAAATTAAAGAAATCCATTTATGGGCTCAAGAAAGCTTCCCGTCAATGGTACCACAAATTTCATTAAGTAATTATCTCATTTGGTTTCTAGATGAATACTGTTGATGATTGTGTGTATCACAAGTTCAATGTGAGTAAGCATATTTTTCTGATTTTGTATGTTGATGATATACTGCTTGCCACTAATGATATAGGTATGTTGCATGAAACCAAGAGATTTCTATCAAGGAACTTTGAGATGAAAGATCTTGGTGACACCTTTTTTGTATTAGAGATTCAGATATGTCGAGATCACTCTCGAGGTATTCTTGAATTGTCACAAAAAAGGCTATATCAATAAAGTATTTAAGAGGTTTGACATGTATGACTGTAAATCAGGTGACACCCTTATCGCTAAGGGAGACAAATTTAGTTTCAAACAATGCCCACAAAATGACCTTGAAGTTAAGAAAATACAGAAATTCCCTATGCAGCAGTTGTTGGGAGTTTTATGTATGCTCAAGTTTATACACGTCCAAACATAGCATTCATTGTTGGAATGCTGAGCAGATATTTGAGTAACCTTAGTATGGATCATTGGATAGCAGCTAAAAGGGTTATAAGGTATTTGAAAAGAACAAAGAATTATATGCTCACATATATCAGATCGGATCAGTTAGAGATCATAGGGTACCCTGATTATGATTTTGCTGGATGCCAAGACAGTAGGAGATCCACATCAGGCTGTATTTATCTGTTAGTTGGAGGAGCTATTTCCTAGAGGAGTGACAGGCAGACACTCATAGCTTCTTCTACCATGGCAGCAGAATTTGTAGCATGCTATGAGGCATCTAATCATGAAATATGGCTGCGAAATTTTGTCACTTGACTGCGTATTTTGAATGGATTAGAAAGGCCACTAAAGTTATATTGTGACAATAACTCAACAGTTCTATATTTCAATAACAACATGAGCTCATTTAAGTCAAAACACATTGACATCAAGTTCCTGGTTGTGAAGGAAAGAGTACGGAGTGGACATATTTCCATAGAGTATATTGGGACAAACTCCATGATTGCGGATCCGCTTACTAAGGGATTGACACCCATGGTCTTTCATGAGTACGTTGCTCGTATGAGTGTTGTATATCATGAGGATATCAAGTTTTAGTGAAAGTTTGTATTTTCATTGCTTTATGTTTTGAACACTTTTGTGTATTTGGATATTATTTTGTACAGAAATAAAGTATTTAGTTCATTACACTCTGTTATTATGTTAAGTACTGATCTCACTTAAGAAATAAGGTTGGACCAGTTGAAAATAGACGTGTTTAGATCACATAACATGTAATTTCCATGATACACTCTCATGATTGATCTATGTCATTTGGTTGTATGGATGTACGTAATCATTGATGAATTTAGTCACGTTAAATGTGACGAAAATTGCTTTAATCCTATATTAATATGACTGATGGACGAGATTGTTTGTAATACCCATAATAATAATAATAATAATAATAATAATAATAATAATAATAGCAAAATTTTGAGTTCATAAGGTTGTGCACATTAGAAAGGTTACACGTATGGCCTAGTGAGAGATTGTTGAAAAATTCTAACATATTTGGGGCCACTTGTAACATATTAAAATGTATGGTGCTATTATTTAAAGTATATTAGTCATTAGAGTGATCCACTAAAGATGAATTTTGACTAATGGGTGTTGACCTATGGTTGATCATGATCTTAATGTTTTGTCTATAACAAACAAGCTCATCTGGTTTACTAACAAATTGAATTGAGTGTTTAAGCCTTCAAAATTATAAAGATTATTATTCACACTCAAATGAAGTACAAGTGAAGGTTAAACGAGCATTCAAGACAAATCATTCGAGATACAAGTCAAAGAGAGGCTCAAATAGATCAAGAATATTGAAGATAGAATTATTTATCGAACCGCATTTATATATATAAAGGTATAACTCGTCAATGTTTAGCAAGTGCATAAAGCTCAAATATTTCTCATAAATTCATCACTTGCATAAATTATTTTGACATGAGAATGATCTTGGAAAAATAAACATTTGTAATATATCAAAAACCATGAAAAATCATTGTCAAACGTTTCTCAAAAGATCACACTTCAACTTTCAATCAAAAAATAATACTCCGATTTTCAATCTCATATTGGGACAGATTTTTTACATGGACGATGATCTAATTTGAAGATTATTTCGGAAGCAAAGTTATAGCCCTTTGCGTTAGCTTTCCAACCGATTTTGAATCACCTTAATCGGATATCGGGAGAAAAAGATATGAGCAAAATACTGAAAGATGTTCGACGTAAACTGTTGTATCGGACGTCTGGTACGATTTTACCGGACGTCCGGTAAAATCAATTTTTAGCCACAACGGTCAAATTTCAACGGTCTTATTTTTTGACAAAAAATAACGACTATTTGACTGTCCGATACTGTACCGGACGTCCGGTAAGAGCCGTCCAGTTGGATAGAGTTTTTGACAATTTTTGTCTATAAATACCAACTCTCTTTGCATTCAATTTGTACAACTTTGGAGAGAAAATTGAGAGAGTTATTTATTGAAAATCTTTGAGCTTAACTTGGTTTTCAATTCTATCTCATTTACAAAGAATTCTTGATTGATTCAAACTTATTTTATCCATTTCATCAAGAATTAAATTTTGCAAAGAAACTTTTCAGTCTCATCTATTTTCAAACTCTTGATAAAAGTTTTCTTTGTCAACACTTGTATTGAAGTGTAAATATCTCCTCATACTTAACTTGTGTTATTTTGTTAAGAGAGATTATTGGTTGAAAACTTTGATAACAATACAAATTATTTCATCATCTATCTTTTATCAAAGTTTACAACATCAACACTTGAGCTTAATTCATTTGCTATCTATTAAAGTGTTTGCCTCTTTTCTTCTTGTACTCAACCTTGATTTTATCATTCGATAAGAAGAGAAGATTTGTATTGTAAAATTCATTTGTAGTGTGGGTCGATTGTAGTCCCTTAAAGATCAACATTGTATAAGGTTTGGTGCTCCTTGTTGTAAGTCACCGTGTGGGTCATATCGAGGTCCCGTAAAGCTCGATAGTGTGGGTCGTGTTGAGGTCCCGAAAAGCTCAACGGTGTAAATGATCGGTACTCCTTGTTGTAAGTTACCATTATAATACAAATTGGCCTTACTCGTGACGGAGAGCTTGGTAACGGGGACGTAGATCATTGCATTGGATCAAACCTCATTAAATCGGTTTGTTATCTTTACATTATTGCACTTTACTTTAAATTGCTATTTACATTGTGCAACATCATACTTGAATTAAGATAACATATTTGCATATTTACTTATTGTTGTATACTTTGCAATTATATCTTGTGTGTTGAATTGTTTTGAGACTAAGTGTCGAAAAAGTTTTGAAAATCAATTCACCCCCCTCTTGGTTAATTATTCTTGGGCTAACAATGGGTATTATGTTTCATGGAATTAAAGTCAGAGACTGGAATCTTGTTTTAAATTGTTGAGGAGCCGATTAAAAATAAATGAAAGATAATAAATGGTCATTCTCTTATGAATATATGGGGGTCATGGTCCCCAATTTGTTGTGTTCTTTGAGATTCTCTACATCCCTATCATTAGAGATCAGAAATTGAAGCGAAGATCACAATCAAGTTAAAAGATAGTGATCCATTCATGCTAACAATCAAATTATCATGGATTCAGGTATGTTTTATATTTTTGTTAATTTTTCAGATTTCAATATGGAGAATAAATCTAGAGATTTTTAAATGAGAAAAAGATTTGAATAAAGTATACGGATTGATTATTCATTTTCAATTTTCTAACATAGTCTTCTTTGTTTAATTGCAAAATTCTCAATTGGCAATTGCACAATAAAAGCTAACATTTCCATTTTCCCAGAATCCCAGTAAGCAACTCACAATTGCACGATGAAAGCTAACATTCTATGGATGCTTTGCACACCATTTCGGCATTTCCCAAAATAAATACAATTCAAATGTGATGCTATGCTTTGCATAATTACAATTTACCAGTAAGAAACTTACAATTTACGGTTTACAAAATGCTATAGAATGTGAAATTTCATCCAAAAAGAAACTTTTGAAACCTCAACTAGTTCGATTCTTTGTTGCTAAACATGAAAATACCTACAATTTATAATAGTTGCGGTCGGTGGTCCGGCAATTGTACGATCGACGAATCGTGAATGGATGAAAAGTTTTAGGGTTTAAAGAGGGGAATGATTTTTTGTTTTCAAATATTGAAGAAAAAGAGTTGTTTAAATTAAGGGAAAATTGCAGTCACGGTACCAAATCTTTCACTTTTTTACAGACTTTGCTGAAACCTTTCATTTGTACCATCAGAGATACCAAACCTTTAAAAATATCGCAGATGGAGTCTAGATAGATGGAATCCATCAATTTGACTGTTAGTTGATCATTTAAAAAAATTTAACCTCTTTTGACTAATTTATAAAGGGTAAAATAGTACTTTTATATTATTATACATAAAACAATATTATAGTAATTAAATAAAAATATGAAAAAAGAAAAAATTAGAAGAACACTGTTCTTCTCCCCGCCCCGCCCCGCCCCGCCCAGCCCATCCCATCCCATCCCATCCCAATCCTCAAACCCATTTGAGACTTTTCAACATTGGCTAGTTCTCATAAATTAAACTTGACCAAATAGTTGGTCACAGACACTCTTCGTCCCATTCCCGTCGTCGTCGCCACCTCCATATCCACAACCACAACCACCACCAACAACAACCACTACCCAAACCACCGCGGTCACTGCCTGCACAATACCACCAACATCGTCACCCCCGCCACAACACCACCACAATCATCGCCACAATAATAACAAAAAACAACCATCACCATTGTTGCCTGCACCACAACAACAAAAAAATCATCACCACTGCCATCGACCCTGCTACAACACCACCACAACAATAACAAAAAACGACCACCACTATATGGGCCACCATTATCTCACAGACCACCATACCACCTACGGACTACCATCACCATCACACGGACCGCCACCATAGACTCACCGTACTACCATCAAACACCACCACCAACCACCGTATCGTACGGCACCGCACAATTTTCGCTGTCACAGCAAGCAAACCCTATGTCATCGACCACCACAAATCACAACTCCACAGATCTATGCGAAGAAATTAAACTAAGAAAAGAAAAAACCGATTCCCACTACTTTTGCCTCACACCAGCACCACCACCCCTTCTCTTATCATACTCGATCTGTAGTGCCGGCGATGACGGGGACTTGTGGTGTGGTGTCGGCCGGAGCAGAGCCTTCATCGCCGGTTGTCGGGGTTTGTTGGGAAAGAGGAGGGGAGGCGAGAGAGAGAGAGGGGAGGGAGTAGAGACTGATAAATTAGGGTTTTAAAATAGTACCTGATTTTTGAATAAATAAACTTTAGACCTAATGTTTAAAAAAACAATCTTTAAACACCCGGATTTATGTAATTTTCACTAAATTAAATAAGTTTGTTTTAAAAATTGGGCCTAAAAGTAAATAAATAATTGTGCCAAAAATTAAAAGAAAAAAATAGCTTAGAGATTGAGATGGGCTAGCCTACTGAAAATAATTGTTGGTGGGCTACAAGTTACAATTAAAACCATTTTTCAACTAATTTCAGCATTTTGAAGTGGGCTATAGCCAAGTACAACCCACTGCTAAATCCGCCCGCGTGTGCAATAATCTAATGGTGAAGAGGATCAAGAAGTCTACTTTTTTGTGATGTTAATGCCAAGAATTATTTATAAAAAGATGAATGATTTGCACTGAAAGCACTGATAACTTTCTGCTGGGAGTTGTCTTTGTATAGAATTTGTGCTTGTAGATGTCTTTACTACGGCTACAGGTGAGAACTTGTGACGTCTACAAGGACAGGTCCAGCAATTTAGTGAGGGGACTGAAACAGTAATCTACTGATATGTTTCCATCTTTCGGATTGATTGTGTACTTAAGGCTCTGTTTGGTGCAGTTAAAAAAATTGATTAACATTTAAGTTATAGTCAAAAATTAATTTTATCACCATAATTTATTGGACACAACTTTTCAACTACAGATACTATTAACTTTTATGAAAATCTATAATAAACTAATTTTTATTCAAACCAAACTGGAGTATAATAAAAAATCGAGAATGAACATGTTTAATTTTAGAACTAAGAGACCAAGATAAGGAAATCAAATTTTATTTATTGGATAAAACAGGAAATTATACATTATAACGGATCCATGCAAGGAAGAAAATAATAAAGAATACAAAATACAATTGAAAAGTGATGCACAATTGAACTTTTAGAGTCCGGCGGTGAATGGCACATTGGTTGCCGGCAACCAAGAACGTCCAGCAATAAAATTCGCCGCTGTGAACCTCGACGCCTCAGCCAGACTCGTTATAACACGGTAGCCCCGCCACCTGACTCGCCGGCCGGTGGCAGAACCCGGGCCGGAGTTCCTATATTCTCCATAATACAATGTATTCAGAGCAAAATTACCATCCCACTCCAGCCACCCCGCTGGATCCACCAATGAATCCATGTACGTTTGAAGAAAAACTGTACGTGAATATTGCTTCCAGGGCCTTCCCAGGAACGTCTTGAATGAACTCAACACAGGACGGAGGTCAGCCGCAGCCATTACGCGTGAATTATGGATTGAAATTCCGGTGTTCTGGTTTGGATCAGTCCGGCCTTGTGCTGTAATGACGTTTTTCTGTTTATCCATAGGCCTTCTTGCATAAATCATGCAGTTCTGGAGAACTGCTGCTGCATTTCCGAAGATGAAATCTACTGTTCCGTATATGTAACATTCTTTGTAGAATTGGCGTTGGGAGTGGACGTAAAGAGTGTCTTGGTATCCTTCGAAGCTGCAGCGGTAAAAGACGGAGAGGTCGGAGCCGGAGCGGAGTGCCACCGCTTGGTGGTTCTGCGGACCTGCAGTATTCCTGAAGGTGATGCCACGAGCAATGAATCCTTCGCCGGTGACAGCTGAGGAGCCATGAATGAGAATTGGTCATGATTCATCAAATGCATGACTATACATGAAATTTAAAATTATTGATTTGTGACAGATACGAAAATTGACTTTTAATTTTTCTTTGTGCTTCTAGAGATTAAAGAATATCAATGCGAAAAAAATCACCATTTTCAAGTATTTTGAAATTGAAACATTATAATATCCATCAATCAGCATCATGACAGGTTAAAATTGAAAAGTTCTGATAATTGAATAAACAGATATCTCAAGACCCGATGAAAGAAATTATCAAAGCAAGTAATATATAGGCGTGTCGGATTGGTGGACGGGGGAGGGAGGGGGGTGTTGAACCCCGATAAGGGTCCTAAATACAAGTTTCTTAGTATAGTTAAAGCATAACATAAATAAATAACTTCATCATTTCTTCAACACTTTAAGCTTTTAGATAAGGAAGTTGAACGTAGAGTGGGGTGGATGAGAATCGGAACTTACCAACGGTTGCCGAATTGAAGGTGGTGGAGCCTCCTCCAACACTTCTGCTACCAGTAATAATAGTGTATTTCATTCCATCACCTACCAGCATGATATTCTTCAATTTGTTTCCAATATCTAAATTCTCCCGGTAAACACCTTGTTTCACATGTATAATGAATCTTCCACTGCCACTCCTCCTTGCTGCAGCATCAAGGGCAGCCTTAATGGTCCGGTAATTCCCAGACCCGTCCTGAGCCACCATGAGGTTCGGCCTAATGGACGACGTTTGCAATAGCTTCCTATCTCCTGGTGAAACCCAACTAGGAAACCCATGATAGGCTTCTTTAACATTAGTACCATTATTTCCAAGAGCCAAAGTGTTGCATATCAATTGTGACACATTATTCGACATCAAAGGCAGCATAAAATCCGACACGCCGAGTTCCCTAAACCCCGTTTGACAAGTCTCAAGGTTTGTCAATGCAGTACTGAGCCATGTTTGAGCATCAAAATCAGTACATTTGGTGTTAGGGTCTATGGTTTTGTTAAGTTGCTCGATGGTGCTTTCATATAGCTTCAAACAATCCGCCCAAGCAGCTTTTTCACGGTTGTTTCTGCACTTGACCCCAAGTTCTTTAGTATGAACCTCGGCTTTGAGTGCACGTTCCATGGCTAATTTGATAGCCATTTTTCTGAAATCGGATTTTTGTTTAGGTACAAAATGGCGTGGACCGTGGTTCAAGAAATATTTGCATGGTTTGGGGTACGGGGTTTTGTTGCACCACTCGTTTATGCCATCGGAGGGGATTCCCGAGATGGGGACGAGAAGGAAGAAGGAGAAGGAAATCAAGAATATGAAGAATTGAAGCTTGATGGCCATTTTTGATAGTATGTTAGGTTGTGGGTTGCAATTACCATGAGAATGTCTCTTTATAAACTAGGAAAAAAGGTTTTGCCAGGTTGTATTGTAGTTGGGAAATTACACAGTTGACTAATTCCCAGTCCACTGTATGTATTTACTTTTCCATAAACTGCGATAATAATGTCAGCCAATAGAATACTTCATTAAAACAAAGAAAATGAAACGTGAGAGTTGAGACAACCTCCATCGGATTATTGAGAATGCATGAAAATGACAGAAAGTCAGAAACGCCTCACCAACATGGTGCATTTTCTTTCATTATTGGGTTCAAAATCAACGAAAAATTGTCAAGTGTTGTTATATAAAAATTATGTCAAGTTCTTCGTGTACTTGCTGCATAACTGAATATTTTCAAATAGGGTACGGAAAGTAGGGCCTTCAATCAATGGAACAATGTGAAGGGTAAAAATTTCAGTTCCTTTAGTGTGTGTTCGGTAGAGATTAAAATCATATTAAAATTGAAAAATTAGCCGTTATTGTTGACTTTTGTTAGACGAGTGGGATTCAATAACGACTACATTTTCAATTTTAATTGGATTTTAAGTACGATCGAACACGCCCCTAAATATGAAAACAAGAATCAACTATGGAATAGTGTGCAAACCATTTACATCAAATTCAAACTTTCTTCTTGTATGCAAAGGGTAAAAATATTATGTCGATTAGATATGAAAATAAAAATTAATAGATAAAGATTCTATCTAGTGATATTAATAAACTTCACAGTTTAATATGAAATCAAACCTCATGAGTCATGACTCAATGTTGTTTTAGAATATAGAAACTCAAATGAATAATTTGATCCATCTAATAATATTTAAATTCTAATAGCGGTGTTTCAAATGGACCACCATCTTACATGACCATTTAACTGTATGGTTGGTTAGTTATTAATATAAAAACAATGATCTATTAAGGGTGTGGTAAATGTTATTAAAAATGAGCTTTTAGATTAAAACCTCGGTTTCAATGAATATAAATTAAGAAACTATATATAAAAGAGAGCTTACGATCTTTCCATCTAAATTCCCGCTAACATATATAAAAAACTAGTTTATAAGGGCATGAGTCCCGGCATAGACAATTTTATAGTTGTACGCATTGAAGCTACCAAAAATCTAGGGGTGGGTTCGCCGCTTGGGCAGTCTAATTTCAGCCTGGGAAAAGTCTGAATCAGGCCGGCTCGTGGTTTGGTAGAACTGAGCCTCATTTTAGGGCGTTGGCTCAAGCCCAAGTCAGCCCTTTGTGGCTTGTCTCGTTGAACCTAAAAAAAATAGTAGCCTACAAAACTATTTTTAAAAAAAAGTTTAATAATAAAAAAGAAATAGAAAGTTGAAGGCTAGCAGCTAAACATAGATGCTTGCAACAAGGCAGTTGTGTAGCCTACCATTGCAGGCAGCAATAGTTCGCTGCGCCTGCATGCTACGTGTAGCTTGTGTTGTGCACATTAAATTTCAAATTTGAACTTAAAATTTAAATTTGTGAAACGGATATATATTTTTGCTATAAATATGTGATAAATTTTGAGATTCATATCAATTTATTTTAATCAGTTTAAACTTACAGTATTTTAGTTTTAACTTCAAATTTAAAAAAAAAATAGCAAGTCGGCTCGACTCATTAAAGCTCAACAGAATCGGGTCAAGCCTAGATTTTTTGGCTGAACAAAAGCCCGGCTCGGCTCGAGCCAAAAAAAGTCCGAACCATTTTTACTCAAGCTAAGCTCGAATTTCAAGTTTCAGCTTGCGAGCCAGCTTGATTCGACTCGTTGACATCCTACAAAAATCGTACATGTAGAGATTTGATCTTGAGCTGGGAAAACATGATGGATAAACACAAATAATTGAACAACCTGGTAAAAAAGGCTAGGGGAGTAAGTTCCATAGCCCCTCCATTAATTCTTAAGTTAGAAAGTTATTGAAGTATATGTACGTAAGGCTATAAATTGAATAATGAATGACGTACATGAATAACAAATAAGTGCTTGGTATATAAAACTCGATGAGGTGGATTCCATGATAACTAAAACACATGTACGACACTTATCATAATCAGATAGGAGTAGACTCTTGAAGGCCTTAGAACTTCTATTGTGGTTAAGACACAAGAAGTGGGATGAAAGAGGATTCCTTATAGGGCATGGACTTTAAGCTTATGTGGAGTTTGGGGGCTGTGACACACTGAAGAAAGGTGACCTTGATGGCCAACGGAGTGGTCGTGGACGTATTACCCAACCCATGCATGGAAAGCCGACCTGGGTATATGTCAAGATTGTGTTGTGTGGGAGTTTTATAGTATCATCAGACTAGGAGATGCATGACACGTCTAATTATAGTGAAAATTAGGCCTACTTCGAGGTCGTTGCTAGTGACGCATGGAAGCTGCTAGAGCTCGGATCTCTAGTCTCTAACTTATATATTCTTTTAACGAATGATGTATTCAGGCAGTCGAGCTCGGACTTGAGTGGGTAGCTACCTAATTTATAACCTTTTGATATTTCATCTTTTGACGAATGATGGATGATTTTTTGTCGAACGTCGATCAAGTTAGTACCTCCCTTCTAAATGTGTATTACTCTACACACTTTCTCAAGTATTAATAAGTTACGAGTAATTATTTTTAAATGAAAGCATTTTCCTACTTGTTGGGAGCAAAAGAAGTCCCACATCGGCTAGACATGGGAAATATGATGGGTTTATAAGTGTAGGACAATATCTCCATTGGTATGAGGCCTTTTGGGGTAAAGCCCAAACGCAAATCCATGAGGGCTTAGGCCCAAAGTGGACAAGTGTGGAGATATGTGGTGTCCATAAACCCAACAAGTGGTATCAGAGCCAGGGCCCAAAAACTTAGCCGGAGGAACGCAGTGGAAAGCGTGATGGAGGTCCCCTAATTAGCCTCACGATCTGACTAAAAATCATCCGCGTTTGAGGTGCCTTGTGTCGAAAGTCTTCCTGACATAAAAAATGTGGTGGTCAGGCGGCGGGTCCCGTTTGGTCGAGGGTGATGACAATGACGGCGGTACAAGATGATTGGCGGATGGATTATCGTTTGAGGGGAGGCCACAATGACGTGGTCCTTCGTTTGAGGGGAGGATTGTTGGGAGCAAAAGAAGTCCCACATCGGCTAGACATGGAAAATATGATGGGTTTATAAGTGTAGGACAATATCTCCATTGGTATGAGGCCTTTTCGGGTAAAGCCCAAAAGCAAATCCATGAGGGCTTAGGCCCAAAATGGACAATATCATACCAGTGTGGAGATATGTGGTGTCCATAAACCCAACACTACTGCAATATCACATAACTGTGAACGAGTCATGACATGGTCCTAGTTGTGCACAATAAACATGAATCGTAACGTGCCAATACCATTCTTCCTCAAAAGAATAATACAATGAAACAACGTGTGAGAATAATATGGTGTGGTGGCATACATGGACCGCCAAATGAATTTGACTTACGGAGGTAAACGCGTTTTTTATTTATTTTTCTTTTTTTTGGGGGGGGGGGGGGGGGGGGAGGTTGAGTGAGACAGACGTGAAGCCATCGATTTGACACTATCTATTTGCCATTATTTTAATCAATAATATATTCATATGAATAATTGCATGCACATTAAAATATTTATCTTAATTATTTATTCCTAATACTCCATAAAAATATAATTATAGAAGTTCAAAGTTATGTGTACAAAGTCTTTCCTTAGTTCCTTATTTTTAGCTTGACATATGAAGAGTATATAGCTTGTCTATATTCTAGCTTGGCTGTAAAGACTAAAAAGTTAGAATTTTAATTGATTGGACAATTTCCGTCTCTTTGCAGCTCTTTTAGATCGCTTTTGGACCTACTGAAAACATGCTTATTTAGAATGAAATGAACAAAATTCTAATTTTAATTTTAATTTTTTTTTTAAAAAAAATATTGCATAGTTTTGTGCAGTTTTATGTCCCCAATATGCACGAAGTGAAGTGAAGAGGAAAATAAGGCGTGTTAAGGTTTCTTCGTGATTGATATTTGATAGAAGTATTATTGGAGGTTGGATTTCAGTTTGAGTTTTGCAACTTGTATCAATTAGATGTTTACGTATATGTTATACCAAGAATAAATTATTCAAATTTTTACTTAAATTCGACGATTAATTCTTGAATTAATTCTGAATCACAAACTTTCATTTTTTTTAATCAAAGCTTTCAACCTTTTAATTTCAAAAACTTAATGCTCCCAATCTTCTATAATATTATCCAAAGTCAAGACTACATCGATGAGTGTGCACATTCTTTTAATTAAATCAAGAAACCAATTCTTGGACGGGAGAATGAGAAAAAATGTTCTCTATCCCCCCCAATTTGAATACCATTGAATTATGTATTATGATTGTTGTAGAATTTTTATATCTATCTAGTCTCTATTTATAGAGATAAAAATATTTCAATCCATGTAGAATAATAATTTCAATTTCAAACATGAGTCTTAATTAAAATCCAAATAGTGGTTTTAGAACTTGATTCACAATTATAATTAAGTTTGCAACTTTTATAGAAATTACAATTAAGTACAATATTTTATTGTAAGCAAATATTATCCAAGCTCCAATAATTATATTCCGTCTAGTCGACCCTAGACCACCCAATCTAATTATTAGTATTTATTTTTCTCACTAAAAGCAAAAGACTAAACGATCGGAATATATAAGATCATAGAAGTCAATAAATCTATAATACTTTCATCTAACATGTTGTATTTGTATTTTATTCCTGTCCGAGATTCGATAATTAGGTTCGACATAAATGACCATTTTGCTTATCTAATTATACTTAGTAACTTAATTATCATTTTCTTCAATGGTCTTGTGAACAAATCACAGACATCTAAAAATTTAGCTGTTGCTAAACACCGAGCTTAAATTTTAACCGTTCAACAGAAAATATTTAAATAGTCACTCTACCCATTTTTCAAAGCGACGGTTCCTGACACGAATTCATGTTCTTTATTTCACTCATTTTCAAATTCAACTCACCGAAATATTTGATCAATCAAATTGATATCACACATTAGTAAATCAAGATATCATTAAAATGACGAAAATATATGCCTTATGAAGAGAATTAGATGAAATACACGACGATCAAGTGGAATTTAATTTTTTGCACAGTCATGCTATAGAGTTAAACTCGACACGTGGTCCATTCAATACATTTGAAATATATTAGTGTCACATTTAACTATTTCTATGATAAAAACAAATCACAAACTCTGATAGTAAATCGATCAACACTACAACCTTTCAGTACAAGGTGCCAACTCTTATATATTGGTTGTGAACAAATTATTTATAATTAAAATATAAGTTGTGTCATACTGTACTTCTCAACGCAAGTACTTAACTTATATTATCACAAGCAATCATAAGCACTTTAATTCGTATGGTCAATAATAAATAAATGTAATAATAAATAAATCCACAATTTATTTATTATAAATTATTATTTTAGCATAGCGAAATATACTATATGGACACACAACCCAACATAGAAATGGACAATATTGATAGTCGAAATTGTTGTTTTTATGATAATATTGTTTAACTTTGTACAATATTATGTACCAATATGAACATGGTTGTAAAGAGGTTAAATGAAGTGTGTCGAATTTTTTTTTCTTGATAGATACATTAAGGGTCCGTTTGATAGCTTAGAAAATGGATGAAAAAGGAAAATATTTTCTAACTTTAGCCAATTAAGGGTGTTTGATAACACAAATTTTCCTGCAAAATGTTTTCCACTTTTTTCTAGGTACAACCATTTGATGTACAAAATCTTGATTTTGTTTTCCCACCTATTTGGTGAGAAAACATTTTCCACCTTTCATTTTTGGCAATGTGAACAAATTCTAGATACAATGGTAAAAAAAAATTCACTTTTATTGATAACTTCCATGCAAAACAAAGTCAAACGAATGATATTCAGTATGGTAATTTTTTTTTCAAATGTCTTTTTTCAAAAATATTTTTTTTTCAATTGGAACAAATTTTAGACCTAATGGTAGAAAAAATAATCACTTTAATGGACAAATTTCATAAAAAACGAAGTCAAATGGACATCAAACTTTCAAAAATAAAAAAGAATAAAAATATTCATTTTTCACATCACAATAATTTTTTAACTAGATTTACTGCAATATAAGTAGCATAAACAAAAATGGCAAATTATTAACACAATCCCTCAAATAATCCTTTTAGATGTTGAAATCATTCCTCCAAAGTCCAAACACTCAATAACTCAAACCCATAATCTCGCCCCGTTTATTCTTAATTACAAAGTGTCACGTTGCACTAACTGAACTTTAAGTTGCACCCGATTACTAATTGAACTTACCTAAGTTACACTCTATCACTCACCTTGTTAATTCTGTCAATACTGTTTGCCTACGTGGACTATGGGTTTCTTACTTGGCCGTTAATCCCCTTCTATATGGCAAGAAAGTGCCATGTCAATAAAAGAAATCAACTAAAACACGTATAACTCCTCTTGGTGTGCACTTGAATCGCTTGGAAGGGGAACCCTAGGCTGAGAAAAGAGAGTCAAATTTTGAAGCTTGGACGATGGATTTTAGCAGAGCATGAACCCGGACTCGAAGTTAACCTTCCATCATCGCCAATGGCCCCACCCCGACCACGAATATTAGGGTTTCCAACACTCGCACATAGAGGGTCCACACAGAGGTAATTCACATTCTATATTTTTGTTTCTTTCTTCTATAATGTCAGTTGTTTAGTTGCTCATGAATACAACAAGCTTACTATCAGAAAGGTTGGTCCATTGGAGATCATTGAGAAGATTAATCCAAATGCTTATCGTTTGAAGCTGCCAAGTCATATTCGTACATCTGATGTGTTTAATGTCAAGCACCTGGTGCCATTTTGTGGTGATAATTCTGATGATGATGATGAGGCTTCTTCCACGTCAAATTCGAAGGCGATTTTTTCTCACACTTGGGAGAATGATGAAGTATATAAGGGGTTAGAGTTTATAATAAGGTGAGATCGCAAAGGGAAAAAATGATTTCATGATAACTTCGAGTTTGTTTGTTTTTGGCGAATTGCTAGTCCAATTCGATTGGAAACAGACCAATGATCACAACTCATTGCTTTGGCCATGACATACGTCGAATTTTGACCAGATTCCATCGTTTAAGCTCTCGATTAAACATTTTTGCCTTTTATGGTAATTTTTATTTTGGTAATATCTCATTTAATAAAACTTGGATTCGTATTCCGTTTGTTGGAGGACGATCCTGAATTTTAGGAGTTTCCATTTAAATTGTTATCTTGAGTTTTTCTATTTATGGAAAAATATCATTTTTTATTTATTTTCCGAATTTTCCTTGTGTTTTACTATTTAAAGCATTGTAAGCCTTTTGGGGTAGCAGATTGTTGAATTGAATAAAGATTTTCGTGAGTTTTCTCTCATATTTATGAGGTACTTCATTTTTCTTATAATCTTTCGCTACGTCAATTAGTTAGTTTAGTTGTTAGTCAGTTTCCCGCCTATTTTTCCTTCTTTTGGTTTGTTATTTATACTGTGTAAGCATTTCATTTTCATTAATGAATCAGAGTTTTCACTCTTCAATATTCTCTCTGGTTTGTAGTGGTTTAAAAATATATAAATTCACAAACCAGAAATTGCTGATTTAGATTTGAAAAACATAACAAAGAATGTTTAGATAAAAATTACGTGATGAAAATGTTATTCGTAACTCGAGACGACAAGAATTTGCAACATATCTTAACCCGTAATCAAGAACAAAGGTCATTGGCTAAAAAATGAATTTATGAAACGTGAACGAAAGGATCGATGATTATCTATTACGGCAATCGACGAGAGAATAGCAACAAATCTCAATTTGAATTTGAATTTGAATTTCCATATTTCCATGCCATACGTTTTTTTTTTTTTTTTGGATGATTTCAGTTACGGACACCAAATGGGAATGTTTAATGCAAAAATACATGTAATGGTAGATGTAAATTTTTCCGATAATTATAATTTATTGATTAAACTAAAATCAAACGTGATCCAGTTAAATATTTTTATATTAGGTTTCATTAAAGAAAAAGGACATGCCGTATACGTGATCTAGTCAAGTAATTTTATATTAGATTTGATTAAAGAAAAGGGACATGCCATAAAATTTAATTTTTGGACGAAAACTGTCGTTAGAAATAAGTTGTGCTAATTAATAAAAAGTCGAAAATAATAATTAGATGAAAAAAGTTGAGAAACTTATTGTGACAATGAGTAAATGTTAGGAACCTTTCATATAATTAAATGTAGTGGACTTATATAAAAAAAAAAAAATAGCATCATGCGCGATTGAATTTTTTAAATAATTATTAGTGTACACCATAATTTCTCTTGTCCAAAAAGGAGAAATTGGGATTGGACTCTTCAACATTTTGATCAAAAGTAAGAATTTGAGTCCCCAACATATTTAATCTATGAATTTAGGTCACCACATGATCAAAATTGTCAACGTGGATAACAAAATTTAACTCGACTTTTAGATGACTTGAAGTTAAATGACAAAAATATCAAACGACTTATTCTCTTCCATCCAACTGAAAGTCGCATACAATTTTAACGTTCAAATTATTTGTTTTCGAAGGTTGGAGAATCGTACCTTACTTTTGAAGGTTGGAGATTCATAGCCGCAGTACATTACACGAAAGGTTGGGAGCCCAATCGTAATTCTTCCTTGAAAATAAGATTTCTTATTTTCTTTATTTCTATTTCTAGTTTCTATTTAGTTGACAAAGCTATAGTCTTCTAAGGATGGCAAAATATTTTGTCTACACTACATTATCCAGATTTTCAAGACGAGGAACATGGTCACCATCCAATATATCACTAATATTCAATTTTAATTTAATGCTTTTAAATTTAAATCATGTTTTAAGAAATAAATAAATAATATTAAATGGGGGAAACATAAGGCTAATTAATGGTTATATTTTAATCCAAATCGAGCATGGTCCTTGAAAATTCTAGGCAAGGGCAAGGAAGGCTGCCTCATACTTGCCTCATGTCCCTATTTCTAGAGTTTTATACATGGGTTTAATATACAAGAGCTTTGGCTAGGGCTCTTAATAAAGTTAAAATTTTAAGATGAAATTCATAACTCAATTTATATTAGAATACAAAATGCTCTGATGTTAACAATTTAAAAATGATGTTTTATGCCGCCACATATTTCGTTTGTTACACCACTTTCTAATTGAATTAAATATTTTTAACTCTTTCTCATTGTCACACTTATGTCCATAATTTGTTTTCCTTGTATTCTTATCATCGACATTCAATTACTTGACACATCTTGTCCACAAATAAAGGTTGCTGTCCAAATATTCTAAACATATTTTGAAATAAGAGATACATATTCTTTATATTTATATTTTTTCTTATTTAAACATATCATGAGCAAATAAATTTTTTTACATCCTCATAATAGAGTTTTTGTAAGAAAATCTTCATTAAGAATAAGATGTGCTAATTAATGAAAGACGAAAATAACAATGAGACAAAAATAAAAGTTTGAGAAATAATACAATGAGCAAATGTTAGGGACTTTTAATAAATACTAGGTGTAAGCAACGTGCAATGCACGTTTGCTTAGTTTATATTTAATAGTTTTGTTTAAAAATTAATTTGTTATTAATAAAGATGTAATTTTTTTGGCTAATTAAATAATTAATGATGTAATGTTTATGTAATTGATAAATAATTACACGTGATATATTAAAAAAAGAGTATTAATAGAATCTTTACGAGCTCACGAAAAAAAAAATTTAGTTTCTTAAACAGAAAATCTCAAGGTATTCACCAAGCAATGGATAATGAAAATTTGCATCCCTCATGCAATTCAAATTGCTGCTATTGAACCAAAAAGGTGTGTACATTGCATCCATCTCAAAATGAAATCAAGGATCTTGGAGATCGTAAAAGTAAAAAGATTGTTACCTTAGCATCATATGATATTCATCATGTTTTCCAAGCATTAAATACAAACGTATCACAGGGAAAACAAATTATCTGAGTATAGTAGACAACCCAGAGTATAAGTCGCACAACAGTATATCTTTATATAAATGTCAAAATGAGAAAAAATACAAAGCAAACTCCATAGAAGCATATTTCTTCACAAGTACGCATAAAAATCTCCCCTCCCAATCCGAGTGACGGTGGATACTTTAGCTATCATTTTTTCTCCAATCTGAGTGAAGGTGGATAATTTAGCTATCGTTTAATTCTTACTTACTCAAAATTGATGAATAGAGAAAATGGAGTCATAAGAAATAAAACTTACATTAAGCACACCATCGCCCAAACATATTTGGTATATCATCATGTGGCATTCCTCTTCCATTATCCTACATTAGAAACACAGTACAATGAGGATACCATTTGTACAGTCAATAGCCCATTTCAATGTCCAATAAGTTTCGAAATCTTATCAAAATCTGAGTGGATAAAACTAAGAGGCTGTCTGGGAAAGCTTAAAAGTTGGATTAAAAGTGAGATTTTGACCGTTATATGGTCCAACGGTAAGAATTTCAATGAAAGTTGCAGCCTTTTCTCTCCTAAGGTGTCAGGCCAACGTATAAAAAATCAATTCTTAAAGGAAGAAAATCTGCACCAGACAGCCCCTAAATTGTACCTTACAAGTCACCCGGAAATATGAGGCCACCCGACTTTTCAAGGGCATTGTTAATTTCCATTGAATGCATTACATTTGCTAGAAAATGTTGCTATAACTATCATGTGAATAAATCGAGTAATTGTTCTATGTCTTGATTTCTATATCATTGTATCAATTCTATAAGACTTGGAAATCACCGTCAATACTTTTTAATCATATTGTGATCTTTATTAGGAGTCACTTGGATCACACAATGTTGCACAAAGAAAAAGAAAGAAAAAGAAGAAAAAAATTGTTCCAAGAATAAGGGACTTAAGGGGAAATGGTGGGAATTGTACTCACTTTCTTGGATCCTGAAAAAAACAGTGCCCTATTTTGCCCCATATATACCAAATTGCTGAAGCTGGGCCAACGATAAAGGAAACAAGGAATGATGAAAAGTGGAAAGAATAAAAAGAAAAAGACTTAAAAGAAATTCAAGAAAAAATATATATGTTGAAGAGATAGAAAAACAAACCGTTTCTTCTTATTATGTAGAATTGTGTGTCTGTCTGCCTGTCTGTATGTTAGAAATAGAAGTATTTAGAAGAAGATCGATGAAGAAGAAATGGTTGTGTTTCCTGTTTCTTGTTTCTCTCTCTATATATGCATGTTTCACTCCCTTTGTCTCTTTCTCTCTCTACAATCATGATGAAATACCATTTGCATACAGCACTCCAAAAAAGCAAAGCCAACCATCATCAAAACCTTCACTTCCTTAAATTTACTTGTCTTAACACAATACAATTCTCAACCATTACTACATCTTCAATTCCAAAACCATGAATTTTCTTTCCCTTTTTTCATTTTTCATTTTCTTGATTCTAGTTAGAATTTCATTAGTCTTCACCACCACCATCACCGCCGCTGCCTCGAAGTCGCCTCTCCAACTTATCTCCCTTCTTTTAATAAAATCATCCCTCAAAGACCCTCTCAACACATTCCAAGATTGGGACCCTTCGACTGCCTTCTCCAGGCCTGGATTCCTGCCCATATGGTGCACCTGGTCTGGCATCAAATGTGACCACAAAACCAATCAAATCACAAATTTGGACCTCTCAGGGAGGAGCCTTTCAGGCATCATACCAACTGATATTAAGTACCTGTCTCATTTGCACCACTTAAATTTAAGTAAAAACTCCCTGGATGGTCCTCTTCAGCCTGCCATTTTTGAATTGCCAAACCTCAACTTTCCCATCTGGAATTTCAAGACTAAAGTCTCTCACTTTCTGTAATGCTTATAGCAACAATTTCACAGGCCCTTTGCCTGAAGAACTCGTTTTTCTCAAGAATCTCGAGTACCTCAACCTCAGATGTAGCTATTTTAATGGTACAATCCCCACAAGTTTTGGCAGCTTTTTGAAATTGAAAGCTCTGTACTTGCAAGGAAATGTCTTGATGGGTCCAATTCCTACTGAGTTAGGCTTCTTGAATCAGCTAGAGCATGTAGAATTGGGATACAATGTGTACTCCGGTGGAATTCCAGTGCAGTTTTCGGGTTTATCAAATTTACTATATCTTGATATTTCTGCAGCCAATTTATCAGGCAAGATTCCAGATGAGTTGAGCAAATTGAATATGCTGGAAACATTGTTGCTTTTCAGGAATCACTTTTCGGGTTCAATACCAGTGAGTTTAGCTCAATTGAATTCTCTCCAGGTTCTTGATTTATCAGATAATAGCTTGTCAGGCGAAATGCCGAGTGAATTTTCAGAATTAAAACAGCTATACAATCTGTCATTGATGCGAAACACCCCCGATCCACCTTTACCAAATTTCCCTGAGAATAATAAACCAGAGCTATATAATACAATCAAGATATGCATATGCATATATATAAGGAACAAATATAGACTTGAGCTAGTGTGTTGATAAAAATTGCGTTCATGTTCAGTTTCTTGCAACAAATTTTCAAACACCTACTGTTCCATTGAACCCGAAGAAATTGAGGAAAACTCCGTTTCCTTGCTTCTCGACTTCGAAATGGAAGCAGAGATTGATGTTTTGGAGTCTTGTAAGTAAATTTTCATCCTTATTCACAAACGACCAGTGAGTATAGACCGTTTACCTTCTTCAGCCAACACATACACAAAGTCATGAACCTGAAAGTTATAGCATAAGAGGGCAAAGAGAGCATATAATCAGTACGAGAAACACAAACAGGCATTTAAATAAACCAATCAACTTATATTGCTCTGAAAGAAGAATAAGAGATGGATTAGATTCTCACAGATATTTTTACACCATTCCGGAGAAAGGATTCATAGTGTCTGCGCCTTTTTTTGACAATTCCATGGTGAACCTGACCACAGAAATTGTCTTGTGACTTGGCTTCCACATTTGATCATCCTAAAAATAATTAATGAAGTAAAAAAAATGATTAATATGATTGAACCATATACTATCTGAATAGAAGAATTAAGCAAATTGAATAAAAAATAAAAACCATAGTTTTATCAGCTAACCTTGATAATATCAGTATCCAACTTGTGACTGTCTTTGCTTTGCATAAAACCGTCAAATTGTTTATATGAAGGTTGTGGATGTGCATCTGAAAGTGGATTAATAATTAATACAATGAGAATCATATCACTAAGCACTCTTCAGAAAGCAAGGATGAAAACTATTAAAAAAATGCTAAAAAAAAAAATTACAAGTACGAAGGAAAACAAAACCATATGCAATAATAATAAAAATAATTGTAGCATGAAAAACCACAAATCCTCCCAAAACTTTAGGATGGGGAAAAGTGTAAAGGGCTTAAAAATCTTAAACTCTCATCAGCAAAATCCTATTTTTATTCTCCGCAATGGTCATGAAAAACATAACAGAAAACCTAAAGTACAATCATGAGAGAACATTGTAGATGTTAACCTAGATTGGGGAAAGGAATTCCAAGGCTCTCAACCAGCTCTTAGAAATTTTGTCCCCACCAGACGCCCAACCTCTGCATTTGCATCTCCATTCTTCACTTTCTTTGATTTCTTGTTATTATCTTTCAATTTCGCGACTCAGCCCGGGCGGCTCCACCACCTCCATTAAATCGGAGATGGACTGCAAGGGTGGAAAGAAGACCAATTTGTGGATTTTGAAACAGGGGAGTTGAATCAGCTTCGGGATCGCTTCTAGGGTTTCAAAGAGACGATTCAAAGTTTCTCTCTCTTCGCTCTCTTTTCTTCATTTTATTCCGTTAGATTTGCCGTTTTGCCGTGAAAACAATAAAAATCCGTTAAATTTTCCGTTAAAACAACAAAATTCCGTTAGATAGCCACTTTATATATAGAAGAGAAATAAAAGTAGTGCAACAATAAAAAAATAAAAAAAAAATAAAAAGTGATTGCAATGTAACACCCTTGAAAAGATTTAAGTAGTGGCCAAGTTGGTAGAGAGGTGAACGCGGAGAATGAATGTCACATGTTTGAATATTTTGCCAACACTTCATAGGTCGAGTCCGTCGCACTGAACTTGCTTAGTGCGGTTTATATTTTGTGTGGTTTGTAGGCTACTGTACTTGAAGCGAGATTTATCCAGTGCGCACTCACGAGTAGCAGTTACGGGTTCCTACGTAAAAAAAAAAAAAGGTGTAAGAAACAATATTTCTTTTTTCAATAAGGGATTTGTTTATTTATTTAAAATTCTCGTGTAATCAGTTGTCAATGCCATAATATATCGAAATTTCTCTCTTTATAGAAAATTAATTTGTTCCTCAAATTAAGGAAATAACTGCTGACCTTTTGGTTTTGTTTTTTCAATTGGGCCATAAAAAAATGAGAAAATGGGTTGTTTATAAGAATTCAGTTGCCAACTTTATTTAAAGTTAGCGGTGATAAAATTATAAATTATAATAAAATAAAAGTAGATAATTCTCACAAGGTATCGCCATTACATAAAATAAAAAGGTCAAGTTTCCTAATTATCTCACCATTAGCTGTTTGGTAGGTAGGGTTACAAGCTATTCACTGTAATTATGAGGTCAGACGGTACAAATTCTTAAACGGAAAATTTGCATCACTCGTCCCTAACTTATGGATTTGGATTTAATGTTGTGACAAACTAAAATTCTTATTCTCAATTGTATTAGAGTTAATACTGATATCTTTTCATACCATGATTCAATCCACTTATTCAAATTATTTCCGTGATATGAAAAAGTTTCATTTGCTATAGAGATAGGATACACACAAAGGGGTGACAATGAGTTGAGACGAGTCGAATTGTAAGCCCATCGATTAGGCGCAAGAGTCAAGACAGTATACATTAGTTCCAAACTTTATAAATATGAAATATTCATTTGGAAAAACAAAATAATACATTCATTTGGGAAAAAAAAAACAATAATTAATAATCCATTACACTATTTTTATTTTACAAGTTTGAGAAAAATTGTAGCTTCCAACAACAATTACAAGTGATATTTAAAGATTCGACCATATTTCTTAAAAAATAAAAAATAAATAAATAAAAATTAGGCTTTCATTTGAGGGATTCGACTATTTTTTTTTTGTTTTGGGAGGGATCTATACAATGGCGGACCTAACAATTTTTTGATGCATAGTGTCAGAGCCGATCCTAAGATTTTTGGTGCCTTGTACGAGATTTTAAAATGGTGCCCCCTTTCAAGTAATTAAAACATATATTAAAAAAAATTCAATAATATTATTTCATCACAAAAATATGATATTTAAATATTTTCTTTTTTTTTAAACATATTATGAGTAAGAAAAATATAAATAAAGCTCAAAAGCATCTTTCGAACTTCATCAAAATTCATATGTCATCATCAAAGAACCATCCAAGCCACTAATCTCTTAGTGCAATCCCATATAAGCAAACCTTGAAAAAAAAATCACGTGTAAAGTTTGAAATGATATCATGTAAAAATATTTCTTCTCACATTTTTAGAAGCAAATTCAGTAATTAAACTTTCGTAATCAATATTTTCTAGAAAATCTTGCTCAATAAATATCAAAGCTAATCCATTCAATCGTATCATTTTCTTTAAGAGATTCATCAACAACATCTTCACTCATATCGTTTTCCTTAGGAAATTCATCATCACCGTTATCATTTTTGTCATCATCAACATTGTTAGGCATATCATTTTCATTTTTATCATCAACATTGTCAAACATATCATGTTCATTTTGTCTCAATTCCTCAACATCTTCATTTCTATCATTTTCATTTTTATCAGTTTCAAGTACTTCGTCCACTTTTTTAGTTTCTTTAACAATAAATCTATCAATAACACATTTTTGAGACTATTAACTCTTCAATTTTTCTCTTTTTGGTTTGTTTTTCAAATCCAGGTTGTTGTTTTCTAGGATACATTTTAAGCTTCAATTTGATGAGCGATGACAACGGTAAAAACTATAAAAGTCGAAAGCATATAATGTTCAAAGGTGATATAAAAAATAAAATAAAATAAAAAGAAGAAGATAACACATGATTAAAGATTAAGTTGGCAAAATCTTTTAAGCAATTAAAGCAATCTTCATTCTTCAAAAACTTGTGTATCACCAATCAAACAAAAAGAAAGTCAAAGGGGAGTAAACATTCAATGAATCAATTTCATTAGCAGATTTAAGGAAAATATGTCGAGGAAACAACAACTCACTTGTAAGTTGTAAGTGTCCAACTTCTTCGAAGGAAAATTATGTCGCACTTCCTCAATCCTCGCGTTCAGATTTTAATAAGTTCTTGCAAATCGAATCCAAATCAATGAAATCACAAGAGATAATAGAGGAAAATAACAGGTAATTCAGATTTTCAACGAGGGTTTAATTAAAAAAAATGAATCGTAAATCACCGCGTAAGGAAAAGAGAGAATTCCCTCTGAAGACGTTTTTTTTCCAAAAAGACGGTTTGTTTCCTTCTTCACTTGCCTTCGCTCCATTTTTCCTTTTTCAGACGGTTGGATTCACTTTCCCATTTTCCTCACATTAGTTAAGAATATTATATTAAAAATACCATTATATGTAAGAATACCATTTAAGGTAGAAATACAATTTAAAAATATTATGTTCAATAAAATTAGAAAATTATAATTAGTTAGTCACAATATTCTTAATTTTAATATCTTATGCAAAATAATAAGATTTTTATATTTTAAAATTAACATTTATTTTAAATATTTAATTATAAATAAATATAAAACTATAGCAAATTTATTTTTGGTGCTCAACTCGCGCCCCCTTAGGGCCGCATCTGTATAGTGTGATTTTGGTTTAAAAAATGCTTTAAATGGTAAATTCAAAGTAATGAGCTAAAGATGAGTACTAGAAAAAAAAAATTAGTAATCGGATCTTTTATTTTTTTTTGGTGTCACCTCTTTCGGCTTATTCTCAATCACTTGTCCTCATTGCAAACTTCGCAATGCATCTTCTGAATTGTAATATTGTTCGTTATGAACATTTTATTCTTATTTTCAACGTGTCATTTAACAATTTCCCTTACTGCCTCAATATGCTGCCCTTCATCCACCTCCACTATTGTCACCATCACCATCGCTATCTACACATACACATTCTTTCATGATCACATATTTGCACTGTCATCGATCAATCGACAACCCACCATCACCAAATCTCCATTGCCACCAATCCTTTGCGACCCACCACTGTCTCATCCAATAAATTGGAAGTTTAATTATTAAACATGTGTAGATTTTTCAATTATTAATTTTTTCTAGAGTGAACAAAAAATGTTTTTGTCTAGGGGATTGGGGAATGAAGGAGATGAGAGAGCCAACATTGCATGTTGTTGTGTTTGAAATTGCGAAAACGGATTTTTACCCGGGACTTTTAAGGTTGAGCAAAAATCAATTTGAACCAGTCAAACTGATCAATCCAATCCAAACCAACCGATCTGGATTAGTTTTTAGTTCAATTGGGTTGGGTTCGAGTTAGGAAATTAGATTTTATGTCGGGTTGGGTTCTGAGTTATCTATGAAAACTCAATCAAACCCAACTCAACCCAATAAATTGAAAAATATTAAAAAGAAAATTAGTACTTAAAAATAAAAAACCTAATGATCAGAATTCATCTTTGTCTCTTCTAACTCTCATTGCTACTCGTATCTTGACTTCTCGACTCGATTTTTTATATGGTTTTTGACTAAACACTTGGATTGAAGAAGGAGATTTTGTATTGAGTTTTGATGATTTAACACTTGTAGTATTTAGGTTGAATTCATTTTATTCAATATGTATAATATATAGGTATTCAAAATGTATATAGATTGATTTAATATGTATTTCATTTGATCATGGTATAATCTATTTAACAGGTTTTACAATATTTTTAATGTATATTATTATATTGGAATGGAACTTAACCCTATATACCATTGATCCAATTTCAATTGACTTAAAACCTTTCAATTCACCCTTTTTAATGTAATTGAAATTGGCCCAAATTGAAATAGTTTCAAACTTTAAACAAATTATTCAAATTCAATGAAAAATGTCTGAACCATTGGGTCCATAAAAAAATTATACAACTTGAATTAAACTCAAATCCAAACCAATTAGCTCAACCCAAACAACCCCAAATTTAGTCGATTTGGATTGTGTTAGGTTTCAACCGTAAATGTGTTGATTTCAGTTTGAATTATTGTCAAATCGAACATGTTGAGTTGAGTTTGGATTGGACTCAAAACCAATCCAATACAACCCAACCCAACCCACACCAAGCCCTAACAACTATAACCATTGCATCCATAATCCTTCCTTATAAATAGATATTTTGGTTCTTAATAAAACACACACAAATTCATTGACTTCTCTACTCTCTCTAACTTGTGGAAATTACACTAAATCAGGTGTTTAGTTTGATGTTTATGAAAATCAGGTCTATACTTTATTTAATTAAAAATCAAGTTATAATTTCATAATTAATATTAATAATAATGTTTTAAATTAAATTAATATATACCCCCTACCTCTCCTCATTTCAATCCAATCTATTCAAACCCTAAATCTACACCCTCCCATTTCTCTCCCAAACCTACTTCCTCCCACCACCATCGCTCGTTGTCGCCGCCGCCTCTCCCTCCCTTCCTGTCGGCGTCGCCTCCACCTCTCCCCATCTCCTTCCCACTCCTCCCCTCCTCCCTATGGACGGCAGCATCGTGCACTTCTGATTCACAGCAGCGCATGACATCGCTAGTTCATAGTAGCGTCGATGTGTATATGTGGCGGGCGATGGAGGTGCTGTGTGTCTTAGATGCAGTAGTGTGTACGATAGACTGCTTTTTTGGTTAGGATTTTGCGGTGGTGATTTTGGGTTTTTTTTTAAAATTCTGTATGTGTGTGTGGATGGTGGTCCGTATGGTGGAACTATTGTGGTGATGGTTGTGTGGTGTTGTGGCGGGGTCAACGACTGTGGTGGTGTGGGCGGCGATGGGTTGGGTGTTTTATATTTTTATGTCGGTGGTTGTGGTGGTGTTTTTATTGGGTGACGATGGTGCTGCTGTTCAGGTGGCGATAGTGGTGGTTTGGGTGGTGGTATTATTGTTGGTGAGTAGTTTAGGGATTAGGGTCCGCGACAGATGGGACAAAATCTCTATGACCAACTATTTGGTCGTTCCGTAACCTGTGACCAAGTATTGTTGGTCTACTGGGATTGGGGGACGGGTGCGGTGAATGGGACGAAGTGTCTGTGACCAACTATATGGTTGATGTGTGACCTGTGACTAAGTATTGGTGATATACTGAGATTAGGAGACAAGTGTTTGGGTGTATGTGACCAACTATATCGATTTGTGACCAAATATTGATGGTGCACCAAGATTGGTGGACTGGTGTTTGGGTCTATGTGACCATCTATATAGTAACCGTGACCCGTGACCTTAAAATTCGTCTATATGTGATTGCGGCTGCGAAAGAGTTGCGACGGATGATGGAGTTGCCATAGACTTGTGAGAAAGCCCCAATGGTCGATAGAGGTGAAGAGACTTGTCGATATATGAGGTGAAGAGAAAACACCATGTTTCACTCTTTATTCTTTACGTTTTGAGTTTTGTACGTATTATTTACGTTTTAAATTGTTTAACTAGTTTTAAATGGTATTTTTCAAGGGAAAAATATATAAATCCTATATATAAGAATTACATTTCAAAAATAACAAACTCTAAAAATCTTTTCAAAAATCAGGTGTTAAATCTATTTATTAAATATTTTTAATTATAATATAATACAATTATCCCAATTTATTAAATTTCAAACCCGAACCCAAATCATTCTCTCTCTACTCTCTATCCTCTCCCTACCCCTTCTCTCCATCGGAGGCGGCCATCTACTCCAGCGACTATTTCGATGGTCGCTCCAATAACTGTTCCGGCGATCGCTCCAACGACGTTACCGGCTGCCGATCCAGGAGATTTATAGATTTCCAGAAAATTAAAAATTGAAAATCACACCCTCACCTCCATGGATCCACCTACCACCATCTTAACCCTGCCTCCACTTCCTAAAAAAATTATAGGAAAAATTTCAAATTACTTTATATAATCAAGCCACCGACAGATCTCATCTGTGACTAATTGTGATCAAGTGTGTATTCCATATGACTAACTGTGACCAAATTTGTGTTAAGTGTGACTGTCTGTGAATGTGACATGAATATGATCAAGTCACAGTTGGTCACAACCAGTCACAGTACACATATTTTTGGTCAGAAATGGTCACCACAAACAAATTAGCTTACACCACGGAATCATCACTACAATCCACCACCAGAAAGAAGAGAGGGAAATTGTTTACAAATTTCTGAATACAATTATTCATCCAAAAATTACAACAACATCATAACATCAGAAAGTAACTACAATTATTTTTATCAAAACACAAAAAGAAAAAAAAATCACGTCTCAAAACTAAAAAAATAAAAAATAGAAATAATAGATCTGCTCTCAGATCTGCACCATTTACGAAGATCTAGCCAGAATAGCCTCCGCATTGGCGAGTCCAGATTTAGGTGGCTCGTTATTAGGGTCAATCTCAAGACCCTTTCTATAAGCAGGCACATGTGAGCCGCGCTAAAGACGGGAGTAGCCCTTGGACTCGTCGGGCTTGATCTCGACGGTCTTCTGGGCATTAGAAAGCGCTTTAGAAAACTTGTTTAAGAGAGGCATATGCGGCGGATCAATTGGAAAACATAACATGGTTGGCGGTGGAAAGGTTAATGGCTTCCGTAAAGTAGCTCACGACTTCTGTAAAGTTGTCGGCGGAAAATAATGGCTTCCATGAAGTGGCTGACTGCTTGTGGCAACTTAAAAACGAGCCACCTAAATCTGAAAATAGAC
This sequence comes from Fraxinus excelsior, assembly GCA_019097785.1. Taxonomy (NCBI): domain Eukaryota; kingdom Viridiplantae; phylum Streptophyta; class Magnoliopsida; order Lamiales; family Oleaceae; genus Fraxinus; species Fraxinus excelsior. Next base: position 36,281,628 of record CM032631.1, on the reverse strand, counting down.
CCCAACTCCAACACCAACACAAAACTCACACAATCGACTTCCACACACACAGAAATCACAGTTGCCCAGCGCCGCCCTACACCGATGCTCACGGATTTCGCAGCAACCTCCCACAATACAAATCAGTGTTGCTCAGACTGATTTTGCAGCAGCCACGACACCGACGCTCATTGCGAAGAGACAATCTATTATTTGTGATTAGCTGCACCGAAAATGGAGATGGGTTGGATGAGATGGTGGGTGGGTGGGTGGCGAGGGAGGGAGGGAGAGAGAGAGAGAGAGAAAGAGAGAGAAGGGATTTTGAAATGAATGGTGCGTGTGTGGGGGTTGAGTGAGGTGAATATGTAGAAATTAGGTTTAATTAAATTTTTATTAATTATAATTATTAAAACTCATTATTACCTGATTTGTGAAATAAAAATAAATCCACCAGTTTTTTGAAAATGAATATTTAAAAGTAGATTTTCAGGTAATTTTCTCATTTTTCAATTTGGGGCTTCTACACGGGACCTAATTTCCTCTAATTTCTTTCAATTTAAAGCCCATTACCCATAGCCCGTTAACCATTACTAAAACTTTTCATGAGATTCAAACACTGACAATTATTATAGGTCACATTATCCGTCCCTCCATCCCCGTACTTGAGAGCCTGTCCAAAAAACATTATTCATTCGTATTTACGTTGGTAACTTTATTTTTGGAAAAGGATAAATGGCCAAGGCCCTGGCCATGTGGATTGTGGCATAGTCCTTTTCCATCTTCCCGGCTTCTCGTCTTCCCACTCTGAGGCTACGTCCAGCGTAGGCGACTCCAAACCAGGTAATGGTTTTTCTTATTTTCTCTTTCCAATGGTGTTGAAATTACAATGATGTATTTTATATCAGAATGTTGCTGAAATTTTACTGGTCAAATATGGATCTTGAGAATCAGTACAAATTAGTTTAGGATTTATTGTTTTGAAAATTAATTTACGGTTTAGGTTTTTAATTATCAGATTAAGGTCTTGATTGTGAATAGTTGGAAGTCGCCTTAGGCTTTGAGGCGATTCTAATTAAAATTGTAAACGAATAGACAAAATTGACAAAAATATGCAATAATTGAAAAAGAAATTAATAGGCGTCAATTGAGAATAAATCCCGATGCTGCTGCTTGGAAAAGGATGAATGAAATCCTTTTGAGAATTTCCTACCTCTTTAGTGTGTTAAAATGATGCAAATTAAGGAAAGGAAATTTGGAAAAAGTGGAAATAATTCCTTATAATGAGCATCTTCGAGGAAGATTTAGGTCCAATGCATTGCCATTATTATCTATATATTGACGTATTCTTCTTTTTTGTGGGTTTCAGTCTTTCAGATGAATAGATTTTCTCGTTCTCTTTTGAATTGGTCAAAGAGTAGAAATTGGTGGGTGCTATAAGCTTAGGCTATTATTCTTCCTATAATTGTCGAGGGGTTTGATGCAGGAAAGTTCTATACGATTATACAAAATATTCATATAGTGGAAAGATTCGACTGTTTTTAAATTTTTTGTGTCTCATTATTTGAATCCGAACAAGATTCTTGTGGCGAATTATAAGGAATTGGCCTTAAATCCCATGGTTCGTTGAAAGCTGCCACTAATTTGGGGTATAGTCCAAGTTGGGCTTAGGAGACACGCCACTAGACCAAAACAATTTTTTTTCCCGACAATAAGTGCAGGTCATGGTCTAGAAAATCAAGTTTCAACATGGGCAAGTCGTGAATCTAGTTCGATGTGGTAAGCCTAAAAAGATAATTGCTCGGATATCTACCGTTGATCTCTCCCTTATACGAGAGAATATAACATTTTTGCGAGTAGGTTTATTTTGATCCAACTAGATCATGAAGCCATTTCTAATAAATATATTTGTGCATATTCTAAAATGTGCCTTTTACTTTTCATTCACGTACTTGTATTGTAAAAGCTTTACCGTTGCAACTCCTCCAGTTACTGATTTGATCCAAACAAAGAAAAGTACACTACAGAGGCAGAGAGAGACTAAAAAATAAAAAAGGAGAGAGAGAGAGAGAGAATGAGTCAGAGAAAATCCGTTAGCGGAAGGCCATCGGGAACCGACGGCTCTGATTTCTCCTACCGCATGGTCGTCGACTCTAGTATGTTTTCCTTCTCTTTTCTCCCTGAATTAGGGTTTTATTGATTGGATTGCTTAATTTCTAATTTTGGGATTTTTTTGCGCAAAGGATATCAAAAGGTTGCTCAAGGCAAATCCCGTCTCTCAGCTCTGATTTTCACTCAGGTATTTACATCCATACTTGATTAATTGCAATTTCTCAGCAGAAAAGATCTATTTATATAAATGTTTCTCTATAATTAACTTATGAACCAAAAAACCATAGGATACTTGGGAGAGAATTGAAGAGAAAATAAGATGGGAAATTGCTAAGGGTAAACAATAGCAAAGAAATACTATTTTATTCCCTTTTGTTTTTGTCTAATTTTGTGAAGTAAATTTATTTTAGAAATTGGTTTAGATAAGTTGTTTTTTACCAACTTTGACCAATTATTTTAGATGGACCCGTTTGTAGATTGCAGGAGTTTGAAGGCCGAACATGTTCTACTTTGTGATGTGATTATTGTAGTTTGAAGAAAGCTGAGTGTACAGGAGTGGTTCTCACCAGAACACTCACAAAGGGTGGGGGGTGGGTAAATTTTTTTTTAATTGAGTGGGACCCACCCTTCGTGAATCTTCTGGAGGGGTTCTCCCTCCTGTACACTCAGCTTTCTTCTTGTAGTTTATTTAGTTTCTCAAATCAATTTCGGGTGAATGAGAAATTAAGGTCCAAAGTTATCCTATTGGACTTGAAAATTGTTGGAATTAGAGTATGATGGAATATTCGATTAACCCGAATGAGAAATATGGTGTAATATTCTAGAATCTATTAGATTGAAAAGTCGCGTCTTTTGGATGAAAAATCATGACTTTTGGATTTGTCTTTTTCCAACAACTCTGTCTTTTCATGTAGGGACAAATTCTAATGCTCTGTCCTTTTTAACAATCGTTTCTTTTCAAGAAACAACTTTTCTACAATTATATATAGCAGATCATCAGTTCAATATGAGTAACATTTTCCTTTGCACTATGCTATCTTTTGCATTTAAGTATAAAATGTATATGCTACATAATTTGAGTCCTTTCATGAAGAGAGTTCAAAACATTAATAGGTTTATTTGTTTACGGGACGTGGTCTTTGTATTTTCTGCTTCATCTTTTTCCTACATTTCGATTAAGTCTAGGTTTTGTCCGGTTTTCTACATATAAAAGGCCAATAGTCGGAATATAATTTTTGCACAAATTGACTATGAGGGGTTGCTCAATTGATTAGGCCCTTGGGTTTGCTCCCCAATGGTCACCAGTTTGAATTCCTTAGGGTCACTAAGATGAGTATCTAAACTTCAAGATCTCGTGGGATTAGTCGAGGTGCGCATAAGCTAGCTTGGACATCCACGGTTATAAAAAAAAAAAAATAATATTTGCACAAATTGTACCAACAAGTATTATGAAAAATCAGAGTTCATAGTTCACAAATTGATTCACGAATTTAGCTGTTGTCACTAACATCCTCCTATGTCGGCTATAAAATTGATCAAGGTAATAGTAAAGTCTGAAACTAAAATAGATTCTGACTGTGGTCGTTATATTAAATGGTTTTTCGTTTTGATCTACGTTTTGTGTAATTTGTTGCAGGCTTTTATTCGAATTCTGGAAGCAGCAATTCTATTTTTGTCTACTCCAAAGGGGGAACCTCTTAATAGATTTTGTGTTTCTTCTAGCATTTTTAGCTTCATCTCTTTCTTAATAGGAGAATTAGGTATGCAATTACCATCCCTATTTACATATATAATTGTTTTTGACAAATAGTGGGACTGTAGAAATATTCTTGATTTTGCAGGTCGAAAGCGCAGCCGTAGTACCTTGCTGAAGCTGTATTTGTTTGGGTCATCAATTGCTACTCTGGTCTCAGTGGCTTTTCTCATCAAGAGTGAAAAACTATTTGAGGTAAAATAATTCAGAGTTTTCTTCAATCATGTGCATGTTTGGCTTATATTATAATATCATTATAATTTGGACTATTTACATATTTCCCACTTTTTTGAATCTGGAAGGGTTCAAACTGCAAGAACATTTATTATCCCAATGAACCTTCTCCATATTGATTCTGTAACATTAATGTGAAACCTTATGGATAAATTACACTTATTTAAAGCTGGAGACTGTTTTGATCCTACTTCCTTTCACTTTGTACATCATAGGTTAGTCTTGGCTTTAAATGAACTGTGAGATGCTTACATTTTTCTGATGCATTAATTTGCGTTGTAGAATTAAATAAACTGTGTGATGTATACATTTTCCTGATACATTAATTTGCTTTTTGGTGTTTGGTTTCTCTTATGCTATGTGGCCCACGAAAAGCTTGTTAAGCTGAGAAAGCTTTTCCCGTGATTATTTTCATTTCAATTGCTATTTAAAATTTAAATAGGGTTTGAATTAAATTACTTCATACTCATTTTATAGAATGTGTTAACAATAAAAAGAAAGATAAAAAAATATCTATTTGATGTGGAGTTGGAGTTGCAGCAACTTCTATGAATTCAGGCCGATATACGCATTGCTGAGTGTTATTTAAGCTGGTTGAGCCTTACATTTTTTCTTGAGGAGTCCTATGATTTTATAATCAAATGTATTTTGATCTTTTCAGTAGTTCCTAAATGTGTGTCCAATGTCCAATGTCCATAATCCATATATCTTTTATTTTCCAAGTTCGAGTTCTAGCCCCCTTTTCAGTAGGATTTTGTGGATATATTAATGTACTTGTCGAGCCTCATAATTTTATAGATTTGATCAGTATGACCCGATATTGTATTGTGCAACTTGCCTAACCCTTGTAAGGTTAAAGCTCCTAGGCATTGTACCGAACCCCTATTTGATGGCTATTATTTGAGAAAAAACAATGTTTTGAATAGTAATTTTTAGGAGACCGTGTGGTTAAAAAGTAGGGAAAAATTTTGGATTTATGTGCATCATATTCTATTATGTGAATGTGTAGTTGAAAATGAATATGTAGGAAAAAATGTTTTCAAATAATGGCCATCAAACAGGGGCTGAATGGTTCTATTCAGAATGTTCTTAGTGCAGTGACTAGTGAGTGAAAGATAAGCATTGCTAGATTAGTAATGCATTTAGGACGTCCTAAGCTAGCTAACCTAATTAAGTTTCCATCCTCTAAAAGTTCCTTCATGGACTCCCCAGTGCCTTCATAAAATTTGTAAAAGAATGATCAATGCCAGCTATCTGGCCATGCTTCTGAACATAGTGAATGTGTTCATGCGCTTTATCCATTCTTTGCAAAATAAAATTATATTTGATAGGTTCATTGTTTACTTCATCCACTCTCACCGCTTCACTAATATTTTGATAAGCCACTAATCCGATTAACTTACATTAGGTGAGGGAAGAAACTGGGGTTTCGTGAGATGGAGCCTGTTAAGTGAGGGAGCTGTTTAAATTAGTAGGGTCATAATATTGAGGATTTCTATAAATAAGCTGCTATGGCCAATAAAAGTGGTGGGGGGATCTGTTAGTCATTCAAATATTATGAGTTGTTTTGGCGAGAGATGCCTTTTGAAAGCTCAAGAGTGCATTTGTACTGCCATTTATTCTAGTATATACTTTACTATTACGATTACTGTTTTAATTCATGCCATAGTTTACAATTCAATTGTCTTCCAAATATTACAAATTATACAAAATGTTACCGAGATTCTATCATTTTTCTTATATATATTATTAGATTATTTAAATCCTTTGTTAAAGAACACATTAGCTGTTGCTTAATTTTTCTAGAAACTTTTTGTGACAAATGTACATTGGTTCATCATGGTGGTTCATTTTTATTGTTTAACGAAGAGTAGTCTTCCTTTGCGTGACACACTATCTACATCTCTTTGATATATTGAAGTCAACATAAGATGATAAATGACTCACAAACTTCACAAAACACTATTTATGTGTCTACGTTACTTGTGTTTTAGCTGATCTTTATTTTGGTAGGATGCACAGACAGTAGTAATATAATATTAGTATAGTGAATATTCATATATTACCTTGCTTATGTGTAACAGCTCATCGAAAGTTCGAGTAAGTGGGAGTCATCGGCAATTAAGATATTCAAGGTCGCTGCTGTTCTATTTGGTCAGTTTCTCTAATTTGGCTCATATTCCTTTCGTTAGGCAGGATATGTATTATTTAAAGTTGTTAAACCATTTTGAAAGGGGACCATCTATTTTGCAGGAGTAGCAGTACAGATATTCGCAATTGTTGTGACCTCCTCTCTTATGAGCAATATGGCTCCTCCCAAGAGGGCTTCCTAATGTTTTTTGTTGTTATACATTAATAAGACAACTGTTATTATCCTCATTCTTTCAGATATTTGCTGCCTTAACATTTGAACAATTCACTAACAGAAAATGTAGTTTCTTCAATTGCTCTGGTAATCAAGAATTTATGTTTTGGATAATTCATGTCACTTTATTGATCGAAATCTTACTTTTATGATTTTATTTTATTTTGTTGAAATATCTTATTGTCTTGTCTCCCCACAGTTTCCAATGTGAAATTATGTCTAATCTAGGAGAAATATGATTAAAAATCTAAAAATGGAATTTGATTTACACTAGGTTTGTTAGTTTTATAACCAGGGTTGACTCTAGGCTCGCCCTCCTCTTCTCCTTCTGGTAAATCATATGAACATGAAGAAACTATGTTTTAGATTTTTTTATCTCATGATGTGAGGTAGTCAACAAGCTACACGTTCAGGAAAATAGTCGGCTAATCATTGAAATTTGAGCCTTTTCATGGAGTATAATCTGGAATGAAAGTTAATAAGCAAGGCATGTATGGTGTAGTATTGGTCCGATCCGTGCTTGGATTCTTCCCCTCTCAATTTTTCATTTATTTTGGTGTTTAATTGAGAAGACCATCAACATTGAGAGGTAAAGCGCCTGAAATTGTTCCATCTAATGCGATGGGAATAATTTCAAGGGAATCAAATTCAATTTCAGCTAACTAAAATTAGTTTCAATGTGCAGCTAAAAGTTCTTTTAATCCTTAGTTCTACAAGAATCTGAGACATGAATATGGTTGATATTCATCTGTCAAGGTCCTACTATATTTTTCCTGCACCCTTGGTCATCATTGTTAACAATTCTTCTGGGAGATATTTCTCTTGGACCTCTGAAATATGATTCAAGATAGGAAAGAAGATAAAGATCCTCAGAACTCATAATGATTTGGAGTTTTGTAACTTTGAATTTGATCAATTTTGTACACACAATGATATTCTAAGACAAGATTGTGCCTTGTACACCCCTATAGAATTGGGTGGATGAAAGAATGAATAGAATCATTCTCGATAAAGTTAGAGGTATGATAGTTATGGTCCATTTGATTGGTTTAAATTCTATGAAAAATATCACATTTGAGGTATTCAATTTCTACTATGATTATTTGATACGAAAGTGGAAATGGAATTTGAATTCTAAGGTACAACTACTTTAAACTTGTTTTTCGCTACTTTCATGGAAAATGAATTCCTAGTAATTAGATTTTTATTTTCTAACTTACAGGAAATTGAAAAGTCTTTCTATCTCTGTCAATCAAATGGACCCATAGTTTTGTCTTCCAAAGACTTTGTAGGGAGAAGATGTTATGAAAGCTTCTTATATTATGCCTTGTTTGGTAAAAATTAAAATTTATATTTTAATCTAAGTCAAAATTAACAACTAATTTTAATCACATTTTATGGTATCCACAATTTTTTGACCTCATATTTCATCAACTTTTATCAAAATCTACTAAAAAACTGATTTAGATCTCCACCAAACGTGGACATTGTGAACAAAACTCCTTCTAGTGCTCTAGAAGGCAAAACACTCGAGGACGTGTGGTTTGGAAAGCTTCCAGATTACTCTCATTTTAGTACTCTTGGGTGTGCACTCTATTCTCATCAAAGTTAAGAAAAATTAGAGCTAAGATATCTCAAAAATGTGTATTTTTAAGTTATCCTGAAGGGGTTAAGATGTACACGCTTCGCTAGAAGATTTTAAAATAATTACAAGAAGGGATAGAGTCAGACGTCCCATGTTTGAGTGAGAAGAAATCAGAGAATGCCTCTGAGTTAGAAGAGGGAAATAGGACTAAGCTGCAAGTGGAACTTGATTCCTCAACCACTTTATTAATGAAATCATAGGGAATTAGGAGAAAGAAGAAGTCAGTCTTAGGTAGAAGAGGAGATGTGTTAGAAAATCTTTATATGAACTTAAATAATCACAAAGACAATGGACAAAAAATTGATATTTTTGTTTCAATAATTATTTTTATTAGAAGTGCTTTTGATAATTGCTTATATCTAGCTTAAGAAATATAAGTAAAGATGTGTGATTGTTTATTTTTTTGTTATATATTGACGACATGTATCAAATAAACAAAATAAAGGACCCCTTAACGCTGAATTTGAAATGAAAGATATGGGACATGCTAGAAATATTTTTAGGAATTAACATTTTTAGAAATCGAGTGAAAAATGTACTAATTATGAAACAAACAAGTGCTCAAAATTTGCTATGCATGATCTAATTCTATTACTTTGTCACTTAGTCATTTCAAATTAAGTAGATAAATGTCTTATAGACGTATATATGAAAAATGTATCTTATGTTAATGTTGTAGATTCTGTTATGTATAATATGGTGTACTAGGATTGGCGTCACCCCAATTAATTAATTATTAATTTCTTTTTTCTCTTGTGCTTGGCGTGTACGTGCATTTTTCAGATTTTTCCAAAATTGCACTGGCTGTCCTCACACTTTTGTTTTCTTAAATATTTATCCTTCAACTTTTCTGATCTTACATTTTGGTTCCTACACTTAATAAATTCTTCCAATTAACCTCTAATTTCATCCAATTGATTTCCAAGAGACTTGAATATTTGAAAGGAATTCTTGAACCTGACTAGATATTCCTAGAATTGTACATGTTGTCCCGTACTTTCGATTTCTTAAATTTTCATCCTTCAACTTTTCTTATCTTTCATTTTGGTTCCTACACTTTTTAAATTCTTCCAATTAACCTCCAATTGAGTTCCACGAGTTTTTGGACTTCATCTAACGCCATCTTTGGGGACTGATCGACTAGTGTTGTCACATTCTTATTTTTTGTACCCTGGAGAATCATATGCGATCAGTTAGGGGACTTTACTCCAATGTAAATTTTATTCAATTGAGCAATAACTCTTCAATTCAATATAATTATCCTAACTTAGCCCGATTTCATCACATAGTAACATTGAAATCACCAATGTAGATGTCAATTAATGATTAAATTGTAGAGAATTACCTTAATTTTGAGGAAAATTAAATCACTTGTCGATGTCAATTATGTTTAGACGACGTCATCTTCAGCCATCTCGTTTCTATTATATTTTTCCATTGAATTAAGTTAGTTGTACTACTAGTTAGACACCGTTTGAGATGTCAAAATTGGGAATATCATTTGAATAAGTGTCATTAAAATCAATGATAAAATTGTGCGTCATATCTAAAAATATAAACAGAGCTGTCAACTATGATATAAGTGTAGCAAAACTTCACCCTTTCACACTATTATTACCATTTCTTCAGGAAAGTGTTTCGTTAGTAAATATTATGACTTTTGTTGATACATACAGTATCATGTTATCTTTTTGGTCGGAGACAAGGTGTGAAATGGCTTTAATCTTATTGTCAATTAGACTTTGTCGAATCACGAAAAAGATCATGTAGTTGACTCTAAATTAATTTAATAAGATTTATTTTGTTGTTGATGGTTGAAAAGTAGCTGCTTAAGTTAATTTGTAGTCTCTAAAATAAATTAAGAGAGTGTTTGGTGGGAATTAAAATTAAATTTTTAATAGATTATGATAAAAGTTTTTGAAATGTATGGTTGAAAAGTTGTGAAACCCGTGAAAGATGTGGTTAATATTGATTATTTGAGTTTTGCTTGAATTAAAATCAGATTTTAATCCGAACTAAACGCGGGCTAACTAACTTTGCTAGTTGCTACTAAAACATATACATGAAAGAAATAAATTGCGTACGTCCAATCTTGATTTTCAAGATTAATTGAGAATTAAGCCTTTTATTGGAAGGTACCCTTGGCATATTAATAACTTCATCCATCATATAAGTTGATGGTTTTCTACGATAATTTCCTTGAGAAGTTATTAGGACAAATATTAAACTTACCATTTAATTTTCTTTATCTTTGAAATTCAATATGTCGGGTACCATACAAATAGAACAATATTCACACACTCGTCAACTCTTTCCGAAAAACTTAGGTCATATTTAATTGTAACAAGTTCCATGGAAAATGTCGCATCCGAGAAAATCAAATTCCACTATGGTTGTTTGATTGCACCGTAAAAATGAAAATCGAATTTCAAAGTACAACAACATTAAACTGCATTTTCTTTGTTTTCATGGAAAACGAAATCATATGGATCTGGTTGGTTTTTATTTTCCAATTAACATGGAATTTGAATTTGAGATTAAGTCTTGTCCCATAAAACTTTGCTTTGATACCATGTTAAACAATTCAAAAAAAATAAAAAATAAAAAGAGGAGGCTGATGTGCATTGAATAATGGTAAATGGACCAAAAACAAATTACACCGTCAAATTAACTATTTTACGACGATAATGATTTAACGTGAATGTGAATATTGAGATACATGCCTATACGACACATTTGATATGTTTCTCTTTTTTAAATGGGTAATTATATTCAGATCACAATTTTTATTTCTTACACCACATTTTAATTGCACTAAAGATTCTTTATCTTTACTCATTATAACACTTGTGTACATAACATTTTTATCATATCATTCTTATCCTCAACTTTTCAATAGTTAACACATTTTGTATTCAATAACAGGTCCATGTCCAAAAGTCCATTGAAATAGCACATTTTCTATCGTATTTTAATAAATAAATAATGTGAAAAAATTAATTTTCCCTAATTTCGAAGCATGAGAGTAAAATAATTTGATGAGTCATTTTCAAGGACGTACTAATTAATGGAATGCTGAAATTTAATAAAAAAAAAATGTAAAGGAAATAATTGTTACAATTAGCAAAAATTGAGAAGTTTCACTGCAATTAAAACGTAGTGTATCAAATAAAAATTGCGGTGAAAATATAACCACCATTTCTAAATTTATATGATTATGTGGTATTATAAACGACACAACTTTCTGTGGTCGATGCACTTATTTCATAGGTAATGACATTTATTGATCGAAGGTGAAAGTCCTATCGCTATTTTCTCGACGGGGTTGGCAAATCGTAAATAATTATCGACAAATTAAGAATTTTCTGTAGCAAATTTCCGAAAGTGAGAGTCCAAAACTGTTTAGATTATACGAAATTTTATTATTTTCTGTACAAGGCAAAGACATTCTTTTTTATAGAAGAAATTAAAAAACAAAAGAATTATCCTATGAAGAAACAAATTAGATGGCTAAATTAGTTAACCTATGATGGGGTCGAATGATTTGAGGGTGCAAATGCTCTAGTAAATGTTATTCGCAGTTAAAACTACTGGTAGTCTTCCTACATGACACATAAGTGACGTTTTGTGATTTGATACATTAATGTTGTTTTTTTTATTATTGATGCGCCAAGGATTCCTTGCTCCACTAGAGATGTCTTAGGAACAATCCAATGGAAATATTATGAGGTCATGTGATTATCCTTTTCTTTATCTTAATTATATATTTTCATAAGAAATTATTGAACTAATGCCCTTATAATTTTTTTTTTTTTTTTATCAATTAACTTATTCATCTAAGAGCATCTTCAAGAGGTTCTATATTTTTAAAGAGCACATTATAAAATTTAAAGAATATCTATAAATTTAGAGTAAAGTTTTTTAAGAACTCCAACAAACTCTTTATATTTAATATTTAATTTTAGTAGTCTCAAAAAATATTTATATTTTTTCTATCTTTTAGTTTCACAACTTTTCTCTAAATTATTAAATTAGTTTTTTTCATTGAACATTGAAATACTGTAAATGCATTAAATTATAGAGAGTGGGTTCGGCTCTCTTTCTAAATTAAAATGTTAATTTAAAAAGTTTTTTGGAACATAATTTTAATGGTTGACTCTTTAAAATAGAGAATATCTTATGTTTAAAGAGTATCTTTGAGATACTTTAAGTCCATTAGTTGACATTAGGAACATGTTTGGAAGAGCTCAAAATCGAATTAAAATTGAAAATATAGTCATTATTGGGTCTCACTCGTCTGATAAAAGTCAACAATAACGACTAATTTTTCAATTTTAATCCGATTTTAATCTCTACCAAACACACTCTAAATCAAGTATAGACACAATGTAGAATTAGTATTTATTGATAAAAACAATTTATGATATCGGTAGTCGCTCTACATGACATACGCGTGACAATTTGTTATATGATGGATGAGACAATAAAAAATTATCACATTAAAACATCACGAGGGTTGAGATGGTGTACGTTACCATGGACCCAATACCACCGGATACAATGGGATTTCTTTACGCAATTTCTGCCTTCATTCCAGTGTGTTTTCACGACACGGCAAATGAATTCCTAGAATACAAAAGATAGTCCTTGTCTTTGCCTAATTTTCTTCGCGAGTTAAGATGTTTGAATATCATAACCTCAAAAACAATTTGATTGAACTAATAATACTTATTCATAGGAGAATTATAGTCCTGGCCGTGAAGTTAATATCGAGCCACGAGTTAGTTTCGCATTTAACAAGGAACAAGTTAATTCTCAACGTTTCAATTTCATTGTAAAATAGTTCCAAAAATAACTGGAATCTATAATATCTCGATTCAAGCGCCAATAGAGGTAAGCAATAACTAAATCTAAGATCATAACTTAGCCCTTCTTTTATTTTATTTTCATTTTTGGCCTCTCACTCCATTGAAGTTTTTCCATGAACATCGCCTTTCATTCAGCAGCATTTCATGCACACAATGGTGACCCTATACGTTTGCACGTGCCCTGTATCCGCGACGTTCTATGTTCATAGGCCGCACATGGCCACGGTAGTACCCAAATTTATAATGAACGGTGTGTTAGCAGGTTAATTCAGTTTATTTTAAAATATGAGCTAGCAAACATTTACATGTTTTCAAAAATAAATTAAAACGTACAATTTTAATTTAATGTCAATGAAAGTTTAATTCATAGCTAATTAATTATATTCACATCACAAATTTTTATTTGTTGTATCACGTATTATTACGCTTATGATCCTCAACATTTGCTCATAATACTTGCTTATCAAACCTTCTTTTTTCGTCGATTCATATCTTTAATTTTTAATTAATTGCTAAATTTGATCCTATAATCTTGAACCGATGTTACCTGAGATTGTGAATCCCAAGTTTGTCAACGAAGGGTAGATCTTGTAGATTTTGAAGTTGTTTCCTAGTGTTAACTCGAAGGGATTCCATTTAATTTTCCACCCCCCCCCCCCCCCCCCCCCTCTCACTATAGTCCTTGTCTCCTTGAAGATGATTTATTTTATAATATTCTGTGTGTATGATTTGAATTGAAAGAAAAAAAAAAAAAAATACTGTCACAATTTTACATTAATAATTTTTTTAAAAAAATATATATAATCTTCTATATATAAAAAGTGTGTATTTAACGGAATTTGTTGGTTTAACGGAAAAACTAACGGAATTTCTTGATTTAACGGAAAAACTAACAGAATTTTTTTAATTTAAAAATCATTTAATTCCATAATTGGGCTTCAAAATTTACAATTCTAAAGCCCATGTAGAAGTATTGGATGTCATGCTCATTTTATAGATACACTTCTCTCCAAAGGTTTCATAAACTTTCAATGTGGGATTGTGCATTTTATATATGCTCTTAACTCCAATAGTTTTATAAATTTCCAATGTGAGATAGTGACAAAAAAAAATGTTAAAATACTCATCAAAATCATTTTAAAATGTATGTCTAATTGACTAATTTGATTTTGAATTACAACTAATTAAATTGTAATATTCACTTTCATTCTTTCATTTATTTAATTTTCAAATTTAATTTAAATTGCACTTGATTATTAATATATTAATGTTAGATATTATTTTCTATAAGTTTAAAATATTTTAATTTAACAAAGTAAACTATTTTAACATATTTATTTTTAATTTTTAGTGTTGGGACTAATTGTAGGATATATAATAAATCTAATTAGTAAAGATAGATTTATTTTAAATTATTTTTATGTATTTATTGCATTCGGTTCGACCGCAGTTGAATTTCCACAAACTTCATGTCGGAATCATTCTTGATTGTGAATCAAAATCCTTCATCTCCATTTTCCGATATCGGAATTATCAAATCCGCAAACTTTTCGTATAAATCATATGATTAATGCTCATGTTTAGTTCCTTAATTAATAAAAAAAATTAAAATTCTCCTAACACTATTTGGCAATATTATAGTATTATATTAAATGTTTAGTAAGTATTATTTTTAAATATTAGATGATTTTATGATATAGTAAAAAATCTCTTTTTTTTTATAATATAGAAAAAAAAATATTTTTTAAAATAAAAATATATTTAATGTCTTAAAAATAATATTAAAAATACGAAACGTATTATGACGTTTATCCTTCGTATTGACATGCCTAAACTTGTGATTCTTGATTCTCAACATCGACATCTCGTAACGCATTACGCCTTTTAGAACATTATTAATAAATGAATGGAAAATGCAAAAAATTTTGTACTACTACATTTTAGTCACTAGAAAAAAATGAAACTAAAAAAAGATGGATGTGGATATTATCAATTTAAAAATGCTAATAGTTTATTTGGTAAGGTACATTGAACTCAATGAAGAAAAAATATTTATTTATTTAGTTTTGTATTATAATGTTATCTATTATTTTATTATGTATAAAAGTTCATGATTAAATACAAAATTTAATATAATATAATAGTACGAAACACAAACTTATACATTTTAATTTAGAATTTAACACTATTCAAGTTAAAATTAATATATCACAATGTGTAATTATTTATCAATTACATAAACATTACATCATTAATTATTTAATGAACCAAAAAAATTATATAAGCAA
Organism: Fraxinus excelsior; assembly: GCA_019097785.1. Lineage (NCBI taxonomy): Eukaryota > Viridiplantae > Streptophyta > Magnoliopsida > Lamiales > Oleaceae > Fraxinus > Fraxinus excelsior. The sequence continues at coordinate 36,266,387 of CM032631.1, read as the reverse complement.
ACGTGCATTGCACGTTGCTTAAACCTAGTAGGAAAATAAGTATCATCGGTCCTCCCAATGGACTTTTCGACAACAATTAGAGAATAAACGTATTAATTAATGGAAAGTTAATGATAGGAATCCATTGAAAAAAAAAGTTAGCGACATAAGGAGCAAAGATTAAGAATTTTAATTATAATTAAAATATGAAGCAATTAAGAAATTTAGAATTAATAGACCCTTCGCTGGATTGGTCTAAACTTGAATAGATAGCATGTGATTGCAACAGAATTTAGCAGCAAAATGTGTTCAAATCATACATTCACACACTCATCTGCATGTGCCTTCGAATACACCCTATATACTTTAATCCACCCTAAATATTCTGTGTGAATCCGCCTGAATTAGCCTTATAAATTCTTTCATCCCGAATTTCAACACAAATTTACGAGCTTCCTTCATAGAGAGAGTTGAGAGGAAGAGATAGAAACAGAGAGAGATGGAAGTATTTGCATGCACGAAGTTATCTATTAAGCAAATTTTCAGTGTCATCACAGTTCTTCTGTTCATCTCTTTGGCACAAAGTGCCTCACCTTTAAAAGTGTCAAAAACTTACACTAATTTCATCACCAAATCATGCGCTAACGCCACTTATCCACCACTATGCGTCAAGACCCTCATTCCATACGCTCCCACGGTGGGTACCAAACCGTTGAAGCTCTGCAACGCCGCCCTCACGGCCGCCATACTGGCGGCTCGCAATGCCTCGGCCACCGTGTCAAAGATAGCAAAGCAAAATGGGCTTGCGCGTTACGAGGCGAAAGCCATCAAGGACTGCATCGAAGACGTGAAAGACACGGTTTATGAACTTAAGCTGACGCTCAATGCCATGGGACATCTCAATGATCCCGACAAGGAATTCCAATGGGCTAATGCCAAGACATGGGCTAGTGCAGCCATAACAGACATGGATTCATGCATGGACGGATTTTCGGGCCGGAAAGTGAATCCCATTGTGAAGAAGAAGATCAGAAGCAACATCACTGGAGTGCAAAAACTTATTAGCAATGCTTTGTCCCTAATAAACCACCTTTATTAATTAATCATGATTCATGGATCATCTTCATCTTCATCTTCATCTTCATCATTGTCCTGATTACTCTATTGATTAAAAAATGTATACTCCAATTTGACTTTCTGTAAGTGCCAAGGTGGACCAAGTGCTTCTGTGCCGATAACAAGGCTAATATTCTCCCTTCATTTCTCATCATCCTTCCAACAATTTTTTTTTTTTTTTGGCAGTTATTACTTAAACGGAGCTCTTGCTAATTAACTTGTTTTGTTTGTCCTTTTAAGAGTTATTTTTTTCTAAAAACGTATGATAAGAATTACTTTTTAAGTTTTTTGAGTTTGAAAATTATGTTTTTTAAAATAAATAACTTAAAAATAATTCTTCCTTTACTTTTGAATTCAAACAAACATGCTCTTAATTAAAAGGGAAGAGAGAAGGGGGAAGAACCCCCGTCATAATTTGCTACACTAATATTCTACTGCTTAAATCTCAGTGGGGGCGGCCTCAGATGACTACATGTAGTACGGTCTACTCGAATGATTATTTGACAGTTTAAAAAATAAATAATTTTCTCTCTAATCATTCTTTACAACTAAGTAAGTGTCAAACATAAAACATAATGTACACTTTGGAAGTGTACAAATGACATTTTTCATTTTATATTTAAAATGTGATCGATTTATTTATAAAAGTACTGTTAACATCTACATTTAAGAAATTGGTTCACGAGATTAGGAATGCGTCGACTCAAAAATTTTCAGTAATCAACGTCAAGGGGAGTAGTTGTACTCCTTTTCTTTCGCTTAGGTTTTATCGCATTGGGTTTTCCTAACAAGGTTTAAATGAGGCAATATTTATATTTAATACTCCAAAATAACTGTATTCTTTTTCCTCCCTCCTTTTTTTTTTTTTTTTTTTTGAGTTTTTATCAAACAATGTTTTAACGGGGCATATATTTTGTAATGTGTCATTCAATGGGGAGTGTTGTAAATGGTAAGTTATTGGTGAATGACAAATGTACTCCTACAGCCTTAGATCTTATTACCATATATATCTCTATTACTGTCCTATAAATATAGGGATTTGGTTTTCGTTATAATACACACAAGACTATTAATTTGTCTTCTCTATTCTCTCTTTTTACAACAAAGTAAATAATTGTGATAGGTTGTGATTATTTTTCCAAACTAATTTTAACTAATTGAAAATATAAAAAAATTGCGCACAACGAATAATTGAAAATTCAAATATGTGATGAATTAATGATATAACAATTTCATCTATTGATCACCTTAATTCTTAATTCAAGATTCATAACTTAATGTAGTGTTCAGTCAAGTCTTTCTATTGTATTCAATTTATCCATCTTGAGTTCTCATTGAACATATTTAACTAAATTAATTCCACATTTTTATGTGAATCAACCTTAATTAAGCAAAATACTAATTCTAAGAATTCATATTATAACCACAATAATTAGTATATATATTTTTACACATTATATTAATTTATCGAATTTTATTATATAATCTAGATCTCAATCTCAACTCTCAATTCGTAAAAGACTCACATAATAATTAAATTATTGATCAGGTAATTTAACGCATTAAACTCATAATAAAATCAACACATAAATAAAGAAAATCTCATAAATTTTGAATAGAAAAATAAATGATCACAAATTGATTACATTGTTTTTTCTAATATAAAAATTAGTTATTCATACTATCTTTCTATATATAAAAAGTGTCTATTTAACGGAATTTGTTGGTTTAACGGAAAAACTAACGGAATTTCTTGATTTAACGGAAAAACTAACGGAATTTTTTTAATTTAAAAATATTTTAACTCCATAATTGGACTTCAAAATTTACAATTCTAAAACCCATGTAGAAGTATTGGATGTCATGCTCATTTTATAGATACACTTTTCTCCAAAGGTTTCATAAACTTCCAATGTGAGATTGTGCATTTTATATATGCTCTTAACTCCAATAGTTTTATAAATTTCCAATGTGGGATAGTGACAAAAAAAAATGTTAAAATGCTCATCAAAATCATTTTAAAATGTATGTCTAATTGACTAATTTGATTTTGAATTACAACTAATTAAATTGTAATATTCACTTTCATTCTTTCATTTATTTAATTTTCAAATTTAATTTAAATTGCACTTGATTATTAATATATTAATGTTAGATATTATTTTCTATAAGTTTAGAATATTTTAATTTAACAAAGTAGGATATATAATGAATCTAATTAGTAAAGATATATTTACTTTAAATTATTTTTATGTATTTATTGCATTCGGTTCGACCCCAGTTGAATTCCCACAAACTTCACGTCGAAATCATTCTCGATTGTGAATCAAAATCCTTCATCTCCATTTTTAGATATCAGAATTATCAAATCCGCAAACTTTTCGTATAAATCCTATGATTAATGCTCATGTTCAGTTCCTTAATTAATAAAAAAAAATTAAAATTCTCCTAACACTATTTAGCAATATTATAGTATTATATTAAATGTTTAGTAAGTATTATTTTTAAATATTAGATGATTTTATGATATAGTAAAAAATCTATTTTTTTTATAATATAGAAAAAAATTATTTTTTAAAATAAAAATATATTTAATGTCTTAAAAATAATTAAAATAATATTAAAAATACGAAACGTATTATGACGCTTATTCTTCGTATTGACATGCCTAAACTTGTGATTCTTGATTCTCAATATCGACGTCTCGCAATGCATTACGCCTTTCAGAACATTATTAATAAATGAATGGAAAATGAAAAAAACTTTGTACTACTACATTTTAGTCACTAAGAAAAAATGAAACTAAAAAAACAAAATGGATGTGAATATTATTAATTTAAAAATGCTAATAGTTTATTTGGTAAGGTACATTGAACTCAATGAAGAAAAAATATTTATTTATTTAGTTTTGTATTATAATATTATCTATTATTTTATTATGTATAAAAAGTTCATGATTAAATACAAAATTTAATATAATATAATAGTACGAAACACAAACTTAAACATTTTAATTTAGAATTTAACACTATTCAAATTAAAATTAATATATCACAATGTGTAATTATTTATTAATTACATAAATATTACATCATTAATTATTTAATGATCCAAAAAAATTATATATAACTAAGCAAACGTGCATTGCACGTTGCTTAAACCTAGTAAAAATAAAAACACGTAAAAGTAAAATGATAAAATTGACTAAACGTAATACTGCTCGTCGTGTCCTTTCTTCCTGCGCGTGCGTGTATGTTTATCTTCTATTCGTGCCGCCTTTTCTGCCTCTGCGTATATGTACGTTTTCTCTCTCAGAGCCGCAATATTTGACTTCCACAAAAAACAAAACACTTTCTTGTCTTTCTACTTTTTTGCCTGCGTATACATATGTTAATATATATATATATATATATATATATATATATATATATATAAAGGTTTAGAGCTTGTTTCGAAGGTATTCTAATCAAAATTTTAATCGTTAACTATCAAATCAATTAATATTTTTGACTTTTCCTCTCACATGTAGGGTTCATAAGTTGACTATAACAACTATAATTTTGATTAAAATTCCTCCCAAACAAACTCTTAATTTAGACCGCCAATTAAATTACGAGTCCGGCCCATTTACCTTCAACTCATTTAATGTAATATTTGTCTTCAATGTTTCATTTTTATATTTTACCTTTTTTTTTATCACTTTTGCATTCATTTTTTCAATTCTTTATTAAACGTAAAATTTTACGTACAAAATACAATATAACATAAATTAGGATAATAAAATATCATGATTTAGTACATCGAATAAATGTAGAAACTACACTTATCACACCCTCAAACTTGAATCTTTATTTGTTCTCAAACAAAACTAAAACCTAACAAACACACAAACAAACAATATCAATTACCTAATTGGTGGATATTCAATCAAATAATGCAACAAGATTTAGCTAGCTAACCTAATATATTTTTTTTTAAGTCTCGGATTGAAATTATAATAAGAAATCAATTGCTTCTTTCGTTGTCAAATAAATTGGGCCTAGATTTTTTATGGCATATACGGCCTTTATTACTGACTTCGAGGTTTTGGGTGTCAAGTACGAAAATAAAAAATAATAATATTATTTATCATTATGATGATTAAATATCAGTGATGTGACAGTTCATGTGAAATAATGATATTCGACAATTCAATTTTATAAGAGAAATGTGAGAGATAATGTGTTGACACATTATCGATATTCTATCATTATTATGAATTGATGATAAATAACATTACTCAAATATAACAGAGTGTTTTCTTTCCGACACTACAATTGTTGGGTCACTAAATCTTTCATTTTATTAATCCACTGTCTTTTGTAAACCTCTTTTTAATAACTTGGAATAAATAAAAAATAAAAAACAACTCTATCAAAATTGTTCAAATACACTGACCATGGTATGTCTCGATTTTCACCAATTGATAGTTAATGAGTATAAAAGTTGGAAGAGAACCATCTAGAAAAATTAACTTTAGTACACTTTTTTAATGAAGATAAAGATCTTTTGTAGGACCATTTATCACTAAAAAATCTCAATATTTCATGTCAAGTTTATCTCAAGTTGGACGAGAAACATCCAGAAAAACGAACCTTAGCACACTTTTTAATAAAGATCTTTCGTAGGACCATTTATCACTAACAAATCCCAATATTTCATGTCAAGATTATCTCAAGTTCTTGGGATCATAAATTTTGGACGGATCCGACCTATTATCAATTAAATTATTTATATCTTCATTTATGCGATTTTTTAGGTACTTGATGATCAATGTCAATGAATCAATGATCATGTAATTTTACAAGTTCATGGTTCGTGACAAATAATAAAATGAATTCGTCCCACGGGGATTAAATATTTACTATTAACTTTTATCATAAATCTAGCATCAATTTAAATTAATATGATGACCAATTATCAAATCAAGTGAGTTTTATGTTGTGACTGATATACATTACACTAAAATAAACTAAATTAATCTATATCTCAAGACTTAGAGAAAATTTATGAGATTAAGTGGTTAGCAATTACAAATTCAACTAGGTCAATTAACATTTGTTCCATCCAACATCATTCATCAAATTTCCCCTTTTTTTTTATGTATTAGAAATCGAATTAATTAATTTTAACATATAGTCTCTCTCAAACAAAATTATCCCTATTCAAAAGCTCGATTTTACCATCTCTACGTAAATTCATACATATATAAAAGCATTAATTCATAAATTTAATCAAGATTGCATAGATTACAAGGGTATCTTTCGATCCCTTATAAAAAATTATATTACTTATTGCATGAATTAGATAAATATATATCTTTTCGGTCTCATTTTTTATGTTTTATCTCTTGTAGAGAAACTAGTCGGCTATTTCTTTGCAAAACTGTGCTCAATTTCATTTGTGACAATTCTACCAATATCTCTTCGTTAGTTGGGAGAAGAATATGAATGAACCGGGTTTTTTGATAAATGTATTGAGAGAGAATTTGATTTGTAAATTTCTATAACCTCGATCCCAAGGGGAGAAATGAGTTTGGACATAATGCTGATTCAGACTTAGTTCAAAATTTAAAAAAAAAAATAGAATTCTTATTTTTTGTTTAGAATTTCTAACTTATTATTTCTAAAAATATATTATTCTAAATTCTTTAGAGATATCTATTTTTCAATTGAATGTCAATTAAACACACAATAAGCTATTATCACATAATGAAGGTTGCATGAAATATTTTGAATTAAATAAACATTAAATGTAAGTTACATTGTTCATCCTAACGGTTATTTAGCCACTCGTAATTGTGTAATTAAACAATAAAATGATTAATAGAAGGAAAGAGTCCAAGCAATTATTGTTTTTCGGCATCCAATTCCCAACAATGATCTCCAAACTCTTCTTGAATAATTGTAAATCGCTCCATAAATTGAAAATTATCAACCTTCAAATCTCAATATAGGTCCACAATTTTTGAGAATTTATGAATGAATCTATATAGTTTGTCTTAGGGATGTGTCCCTTCAAGCCTCTCCCTTTAATTAATAGCAAGATTCTTATTTATAGGCACCAAATAGTATCACGAGATGATAAGAAATCTAAACTTTAGTCAAATTATGACATCCCAATTTGCTAGAAATAAGATTTTCACGTGTGATTTGGTCCATATTTCCTCTTTCTTGTTCACTTTGAGTCCTTAGATATTGTAATTGAGATCCTTCAACTTTCAAACATGACTCCTTTATCCCAACTTTTAGAATTTGTCTTTTTTTTTTTTATAATCTCTTTTATATATAAAGTGGCTATCTAACGGAATTTTGTTGTTTTAACGGAAAAACTAACGGAATTTCTTGATTTAACGGAAAAACTAACGGAATTTTTTTAATTTAAAAATCATTTAACTCCATAATTGGGCTTCAAAATTTACAATTCTAAAGTCCATGTAGAAGTATTAGATGTCATGCTCATTTTATAGATACACTTCTCTCCAAAGGTTTCATAAACTTCCAATGTGGGATTGTGCATTTTATATATGCTCTTAACTCCAATAGTTTTATAAATTTCCAATGTGGGATAGTGACAAAAAAAAAATGTTAAAATGCTCATCAAAATCATTTTAAAATGTATGTCTAATTAACTAATTTGATTTTGAATTACAACTAATTAAATTGTAATATTCACTTTCATTCTTTCATTTATTTAATTTTCAAATTTAATTTAAATTGCACTTGATTATTAATATATTAATGTTAGATATTATTTTCTATAAGTTTAAAATATTTTAATTTAACAAAGTAAACTATTTTAACATATTTATTTTTAATTTTTAGTGTTGGGACTAATTGTAGGATATATAATGAATCTAATTAGTAAAGATAGATTTACTTTAAATTATTTTTATGTATTTATTGCATTCGGTTCGACCCCAGTTGAATTCCCACAAACTTCACGTCGAAATCATTCTCGATTGTGAATCAAAATCCTTCATCTCCATTTTTAGATATCGGAATTATCAAATCCGCAAACTTTTCGTATAAATCTTATGATTAATGCTCATGTTTAGTTCCTTAATTAATAAAAAAAATTAAAATTCTCCTAACACTATTTAGCAATATTATAGTATTATATTAAATGTTTAGTAAGTATTATTTTTAAATATTAGATGATTTTATGATATAGTAAAAAATCTATTTTTTTTTATAATATAGAAAAAAATTATTTTTTAAAATAAAAATATATTTAATGTCTTAAAAATAATTAAAATAATATTAAAAATACGAAACGTATTATGACGCTTATTCTTCGTATTGACATGCCTAAACTTGTGATTCTTGATTCTCAATATCGACGTCTCGCAATGCATTACGCCTTTCAGAACATTATTAATAAATGAAAGGAAAATGCAAAAAATTTTGTACTACTACATTTTAGTCACTAAGAAAAAATGAAACTAAAAAAACAAAATGGATGTGAATATTAAAAATGCTAATAGTTTATTTGGTAAGGTACATTGAACTCAATGAAGAAAAAATATTTATTTATTTAGTTTTGTATTATAATATTATCTATTATTTTATTATGTATAAAAAGTTCATGATTAAATACAAAATTTAATATAATAAAATAGTACGAAACACAAACTTAAACATTTTAATTTAGAATTTAACACTATTCAAATTAAAATTAATATATCACAATGTGTAATTATTTATTAATTACATAAACATTACATCATTAATTATTTAATGAACCAAAAAAATTATATATAACTAAGCAAACGTGTATTGCACGTTGCTTAAACCTAGTATATGTATATATATATATATATCAAATATTGTTCCTTTCACGTGTTCTTGATCAATACCAGGTTCTTTCCTAAAACAATTAATAAATACATAAAATTAAGTATCTGGCCCGTTCATAAATTACTCACAAATATCATGTTTTGATGGTCAAGATAAGCATAATAACTCTTTTTTCTATCAAGAATTAATTTGTTAAGGACCGGAGAATAAATATTGACACTTAATATTAATTAGGTCATTGGATCAAATACTCTTATCGATTGGGTTATGCGATTTGTCTTGGCCGTTATGAAAATTTCGCCAAAATAATTTGCACTAGTACAATGAATATATCTCTTGCATGTATTGGACATGACTGTATGTGTAGGCTAATTTTGTAACATGACTGTGAATAGAAATTAATACACACTCGACAATATTATGAATTACCTTGATTATAGAGTAGCCGTTGTAATTCATGAACTTGATATTCGTTTATGTGCCAATGAGTAGGGGTGTCCAAAATATCCGAACCGAACCGGACCGAACCCGAATCGAACCGAGCGGTTCTTCATAAGTTAAAGACCCGAACGAATACCCGAATCGAGAACCGAAATGTTTGGGTCGGGTCTTGGGGCTCGACCAAGAACCGAAGAACCGAATGAGATTCGAAACTAAATAATTTTTTAATATTTTTTTTATTAAATTATTTTATTTTTTCTAACATTTTACATTGGTGGAAGATTAATAAATCAAGATTTGAATTTTTATCTGAGGTTGCTAGAGATGTTCTTGTCATTCATGTATTTACAGTTGCTTCTGAGCCAGCATTTAGTACTGGAGGGCACATTCTTGATCCATTTAGGAGTTCTTTAACTCCTAAAACAGTTGAAACCTTAATTTGTACACAAAACTGGCTAAGAAAATATTCTAGACTCTTGAAAGTTTCTCAAGATGGAATTTGCATTGAAGAAATAGAGTTATATGAGGGCATTGAGACAGGTAATAGATATATATTATATTTTTTTTTATCAAATCTTATTAGTTGAATATTTTTTAGTTTAGTACAGAACCGAATGGAACCGAACCGAATCGAACGGAACCGAACCCGAACGGTTCCATAATTATATTTGGACCCGACGGGTCCATTTATTAAATACCCGAAAATTCTGGAACCGAGCAGAACCGAACCGAACCGAACCGACCCACGGACACCCCTACCAATGAGTGATATTTCAAGATTTTTCGAACCAAGATATAGGGATAAAATTTATGCTACATATGGTGCACTAATTGTGCCATTACATGATACCGGATGAAGAACACAATACAAGATTCTTTAAATTATCATTTGTTTGATATAAAAAATAATCGAGTCCAAATTCTTTGTATTCGTTCACGAATTAAAGAATTTTCTTAAATTTATGGTATCATTAGGAATCAGCAGAAATTAAAAAGTGATTGTATTCTTTTGAAATGAACGATACTTCGATTCTTCGTTGATTTAGCTCATGTTTGAGCCACATTATTTCTACTTTTTTTTCTCATTCATTAAAATAATATTACACATAAATCTAAAAACTTGCATTACTTTTGCACTACACATTCTCCAAATAAAATAATATTACACACAAATTAAAAAAAAAATCATTACTTTTTCACCACACATTCTCCTATCAATCACTGTTAAAAAACTAATTATTCCTAAAAAAATGGGGGCTAAACACATGCTTAGAGGGTGTTTGGTAGAGATTAAAATTGAAAATATAAGCGTTATTGTTAACTTTTATTAGACGGATGAGACTCAATAACGATCATATTTTCAATTTTAATTGAATTTTAAGCCTTACCAAACAAACTCTTATTGTTCTATCGGCACCAACGTATTCACCAATCAAATGGCACCAACGTATTCACCAATCAAAAGAAAACAATGATTGCTTGTGTCACAGACTATGACTTAGGTATGGTTTGACCTCGTCGAACTCCATAATCAATGAAACACATTCAAGCATGTCGGTGGCACGTGATTCGGGGCAGCACCATAACTCAACTGGACAGAGGTCGAACTAAGCTTATTTCTGCAAAACGATACCAAACACCACTTAGTGATACATGTTCTTTACCATTATTCCAACAATAACACGCTTTTATTCTATCAAATTCCTGTTAAGTTAATTTTAAATTATCACATCAATTTTAGTCATCAACGTCTATAAAATTCAATGTGGATAATGAATGTTTAGAGCATGTTTGAACCCTATTTATTTTTTTTATGATTTTTGTCAAAAATGTGTTTTGAAATAATAATTTAATTGAGAATGTGTATTTTAAAAAAAAAAATTGAAATTTTTTGAATTTATATGTAATATTATTTTATTAGAAAAATGTGATTAAAAATAAGAGAGAAAAATGTATTTGAAAATAATGAGGCCAAACAAGCGCTTAAGATTTGTGATGAGGTTAGAAAACAAATTCAAGAAATAATTAGATAATTGTCACTTACCAAGAAGAATCATGCTTCATTTACAGAAACATGATTTCCCGTAAGAAAATTAGATACACACAATGAAGGGGTGTGATTTTTTTTATTTTTTATTTCAGTGAGCCCCACACATGTGAGTGGCCGTAAAACATCTGTCAAAAAAGTTTCCGTCCACATCGTTTAATCCTATCAAGAATACCATCTTCCATACCAATAGCCAAGGATGACATATGAGTTTTATTGATTACAAACTTTGAAGATACCAAAGTCAATATTCATTCATTAGTGCTCATAAATTTTTTTGTCACTTTTATCGAGCCTATGCAGACACGATTTTGACGCAAATAATATACCATCAGAGATGCCCATGTTCAGACAATTTCTATTTCGTTTATTTAAGATTTAAGGATAGGAGTGTCATTTTACGTGACATCGCAGCAAAAATGGATGAAAACTATCAATATAAACGGTATGAAAGAATAAATGAAATTGAGGACGAGAGGGGTAAAAAAGGAATTGGAACGATTTTTTTATTTGAAAATCGAAAAGTTCGGATACCTAAAGTAAAACTTACCCTTTGGGAGAATGTGTAGTTAAAAAATAAGAAAAAAAAATCTTGAATTTACGTGCAGAATATTTTATTGTGTAAATGCATATTTCAAAAGAGCTTGAAAATAATGATCGTCAAATAGGAATTTATATCAAAATCGACATGGCGAGATGTGCCTACGTGGCTATTGGGGGTGTTCATACGCTAAATTCATATTCTGATGCACAAATTCATACACACTCAACTTTTGTATAAATTTAGTGTATGAATTTATATAAAAATAATGATCGTCAAACATTCCTACATATTTTGATTTATGCTACACTGCCTTGTCCCCCTCTGATAGAAGGGGGTGGGGGGGGGGGGTGGGGGGGCATGGGCCCGGCAAAATGGAAAAATCCTCATATTCATTTTTTATTTTTTTCAACTAAACCCATGTGATCCTCCTTGCGACCTTGCCTCAATTTTCAACACTCCCAAAATTCAATCACTCATTTTTCTTCCAATTATTTTAAACAAAGAATTATTATAAAAATTCTTATATGAATTATTGTTATGTGAACTCTAATGCACCGAATTTTCTGTTTGGTTGCAATTCACAAGTCGTTTTCCGTACCTCGGATTTTCTGTGGTGTCTATATCTGTGGTGCCAACTGATGGCATCTCACCATGTTATGACCAAATGGAAAATCAGTAGGGCTCAGTCCATTGTCAAGTCGGCTCGATCTGAAAAATCTTAGGTCTAGTTTGATTTGGCTCGATTCTCTAACTTGTGTACCTCATGAACCGAGTCAAGCTATCCACGAATCCATGAATTGGCTCATTTTTAAAAATAATAAAATAATATAAAAGAGTTAGCCGATCCACTAGTCCAAAGCGAGTTGCTATTTATACTCTCCTCCACTCTTGTCATGTGTGTGTCACGTAAGGCGACTGTCGCAGTGATCTTTAACTACGCCAAATAAAAACGTATTATAAAGACAGAAAAATCATTCTATTTTATATTAAGGAGATTCTCTACTACTATTAATATGCATCAAAGCTTAATGCCAAAATGCTTATAGACATGATTTAATGAGATGTATTTTACTAAAATATTATTTTTGAGAATATATGTCCACCAAAACTGCTCAATCCATTTATTTAATACTTAATTCAGAAAAAAATGATTGCAAAGTGACAATGCACGCTAGTGACTTAAAACCTACCATTCAAGTCCCGGCCACAAGATCCACCCATGCAAGTGGGGGGTAATACCACCCATGAGCCACTTGAACTCCTTCCCAAGGGCAGGCCAGTGTGAGGTGTAGCGAGAGTGATTGTCAACTAATAGGGGGACCGTGTTGCTCTAGGTTTTAAGCGTTGCCTATCATTATCTTGGTCGGAATGTGTGAATGGGTTTAGGAACACATGGAACGATGTAAAATTGGTTCTTGCCATTTTCCGGATTTCTTATCAAGCATATCTGGCCGACGAGTCCGCTTACAAGTATTGAGGCTCACCAAAGTGTGGACAAAGATAATTCAATAGTGAGTCCCACATTCTATAATCAGTGAGGCCATGTTTGATACACAATATTTTCCATGGAAGATGGAAAGTCCAACTTTTGTAGTGTTTGATAGGAAAAAATTTCCTCAGGATTCGTTTTCCACCTCATACTCTCACTCACCCATTTTCTTGATTTTTAATGAATTCATTTTTTTTTTTGGTTTTGGTGGTAATTGATTTTTTAGTTTTTTTTTTTTTATTATTGGAAAAAATTCTAGATACTATGGTAAAAAAAAAATTATCACTTTTATTGACAATTTTCATGCAAAATAAAGACAAACGAATGGTATTCAGTATATATATTTTTTTTTTTTGTAATTGGAACAAATTCTAGACTCAATGATAAAAAAAATTATCACTTTAATGGACAATTTTCATGAAAAACGAAGTCAAACGGATACCAAACTTTCAAGATTTTCCAAGTTGAAAAATATACTAATCAAATAGAATTAATTACAATTCCCAATAAAACAAAATTTTTAGACAATTCAATGCTATGTAATTTTATTTTTTTTTACTCAAATTCCACATTTGCAATCAAATGGACCCGTAAGTAAAAATTATGAGATTTATAAATTTGTCTTTTCGCAACACATTTTATTGTCTCATAGCTTATGAGATAAAATTATACATCTTTTAAAGAGCCAATTGAATGGTTTTGACACGGAACTCATTTTAAGGTTGTCATTTGTACCCTCTTCACTCTTATATCATGTTTTGTACGGCGCTTCATAAAATTATTGTGCTTGTAACGAACTATATGAATCGTTATTTATGTTTCGACAAACTGTTCTAATATTCTTAACTTCATAAACGAAGGGTGCGTTTGAACCACATTATTTTGGAAGAATGTATTCTGAAATAATAGATTGATGGAGAATATATGGTTGAAAAAAAAAGAAAAATTATTATGTGATGAAAATTATTATTTTATTAAAGAATATGTGCTTGAAAATGAGTAGAAAAATAAAAATAAAATTTTTAATATGCACCAAATAAAGGCTAATATACATCAAAATATAATGCGGAAACACACTCAGACACAATAATATTGCAATATATATAGATCCTGCCAACTTAATTTATTTAATACTTTTCACCAAAATGATTGCAAAGTGCTAGGGCATTGCTAGTGACCTGAGCTAGGTTAGTCATTTGGGCCTTAATTGAGGACTTAATCCTACCATTTAAGGCCCGGCCAGAAAACCCATCAACGCAAGTACTGTCATCAGTTAGGGCAGCGCTAATCCATGTCTCCACGTTACTCATGTGCCATATGAACTCCTTCCCACGGGCACTGCCCATGCTCTTCAGCTCCTTGATCGACTTGCTTAGGCGGTCCACGTTATCACTCATCTCCTCGAAGCAGTCTTTGATGGCGGCACGTTCTCTGGGCTTAAGTCCTCTGAATTTTGTGAGTCGGGCTACGAATGTCTTAGTAGATTCAGCCCGCTCAAGGCTTACGGATAAGGCCGTTTGTACCAACTGGCGCGGGCTTCGTTGAATAGACGTCGCGTATATTGATAATGATTGGACACAGACAACGGGATACGTGGTGGCTCTGCACGAGGCTTTAATGAAATTGGTGGCCGGATCGGTGGCTGGCACTTTAGACGACGACTCAATCTTGGTCGGAACTAAAAAGAGCGAGATGAAAATAAGTGACAACGTTAGAGTGGCTCTTGCCATTTTTTTCTCTCTCAGACAACACAAGAAAATGAGAATGCGAGGATAAGAAAATGAGAATCGAACACAAATATTTATATAGACAAAATTGAATCCTTTACGGCTTGTTACCATACATTTATTGTGGGCCCCAATTCGCCAACGATGGGCCCAGCCCATCAATCATGCATTAATTTAAGGATACTTGTGATAGAGTCATAGCTTTGAAGCATCTTTTCCTTTAAAATATTAAACTATTAATTTGTAAAGCTTCGACCTTTTGCTACGACACCGACTCAAACCAACCAACCCAAAATCAATGACTGTACCGGTGCGTTCACAAACTGTTTGGGTTAGGCACACCGTCATTTAATATTTTATTAAATTAATAATTATGAACAGAATAATTGACAATTTTCTATGATCATGTTCATTTTCGTAGCTAATGTGAAAGCCTTTATACAGCAGTGGGAACCAAAAATCTTTCCCTTTTTAAAAAGCATAGATTTTTATTGCTTTTGTTTGTGATTTTGGAAACAGAAAATTAGAAGCAATAATAAAAGCAAACCTGGTTGCTGTTCGTTTCACAAGGATTTTAGGTTCATGTCATGCTCCCTTCGATATTGGAGGGATTTTTCTCCCAGAATCTTTACTGGTGCTGAGTTGATCGGCAGTTTTCTTTTTTTCTTTCTGCCAACTGCGAATAAAAACTTGACGAGTGTGCATTTGTAAAATTTCTGGCAAAATTTTCCTGTACGCTTAGGCCCCTTCAGTGTACAAGTGATTTCATCTGATACACTCAATTACAAATATCTTTAGATTCGCGTGGTTGTGCTTCAATTAGTACAGGTTCCTGGTCCACAAGACCCCACTTGAGGCAGTAGGGTCAAATATGGAGGTGGCTCAACTACGCTCGTCAGAGCCATTAATTGTTTGTCTCCACTCCTTCCATTTTGAAAGCTGAATGTGAAGTGGAAAGCTTTCAATCCTTAAGGATGATATTTTCATTTTATAGAATACATTTTCTTTTCTTAAATCAATTTCAATCATACATTTTATAAAATTCACATCGTTATTCAACTTTTCAATAACACATTTCTTCATATTTTTTTTAACAAAATCTACTAAACACCTTATTTTTAACCAAACCAAAGAGGGACTAAACATGCTTTATAACTACATACTTCTTAAAAAATTCACAGAATAAGCTGAGTTTAACTTCGATGAGCCAAAATCTGTTATCTCGAATTTGTTGTTCTCCTAACTATCCTCGAAAACATTTTTCACAACACCACAATGTTGGAAATTTAGTTCCAAAAAATGTGAAAAACAAAAAACATAAGCTTTTAAAACGGAATACTTGTCTTGTGATTAATACATCCAGGTTGAACAATTTGAATATCCATCTTTGATCAGCAATCTTTTTCTTTTTTTTTTTTTTTTTTTTTCCTTGAGTACCACCTACTCTTGAATGATTGAATCTTCTTTAGTATTTTTCTAATTCTTGATTACTCCTCACGAGGGGGCATCAAGATTTGACCTATATTAATTAATTAATTAATTATGTTTATTATTCACGAGGGAGATATTTATGTTTTTTATTTTTGATTTTTTAATTATTTATTTGTATTTTATTGAAAAAATTGAGAGTATAGTTACAATTTATTCATTATTTTTCTTTTCTTTTTGTTTTATTTAAACATGGGGGTATAATTATCATTTTATTAAGAAAATAGATGAAAAAAACGATTTCCACAATAAAACGTGGAAATAGGGGTGAATATGTAAAAAATTAAAACGTGGGGACGTTTTGTGCTAATAACTCTTTTATCAAACTTTTAATATGTGGTCAAATTCAAAGTTTCTTTTATTTAATTAAATTAAATTAAAATTGGGTTTCACCATACGAGTTGACTTTGACCAAGTAATATCTACAACCCTTATGATAAGTATCATTTTCACACTTATTTAGATCATAAAAGTGGACGTTTGAAAGTGCTTTTATGGAATTAAGACTTAATTTGTATGTATATTGATTGTTTAGTGGAAACTTGATGTTGGAAAGACTTTTGGAGGAAAGAAACTAAAAAAAGAAGAAAATGACATAAACTGTGCATATTATGAAAGAAGGGGACCAAAGTGGCAGGACTTGAAATAAAATGGGCTTAAATTGAAATAAGAAGGGACTTGAGATGAATGAAAAGTTGAATTGAGAGACCAAGACGAAAATGCTAAAAAGGAAGAGCCTTGCAATCGTAAGGGTATCACCCAAGCAGTCACAAGGGCATGACTTGCAGAACCTGATAAAAGAGGCAAATTCATATAGCAGAACGACGGGAAGGTGAAGAAGAGTACTAGTGTAGGAATTCAGGGAGGCGAAATTCATCTTCAACCTTCTCTTTGTAACTATATTTTTTGGTTGACGAATATTCAATTGTTTCTATTGATTTGTGTTGATTGATGCCATGATTTTAATTCATGTTTTAATGATTGATCGCCCTTTGCACGTATATGTGACTTGTTTCATTTTTGGGAGGTTCGGAATAAGTTAAGCTCGTATTTAGGAATCAACATAGGTGCGGTTGAATGCATTTCTAGATATTCAAGTGCTCCACCGGGGGATATGCAATTTTTGAATCGTATGTGAATGACTCAAGTTTTGAGTATGCTCAGGAAAGATGGTTTGAATCAATATGGATTTTTCTATTGTTTAAATTTGTGCACAATTATGTTAACAGAGTGATAGACTTATAGTAAACAATCTTTACCAAAACATTATTGTGTCTTATTGCATGTTTATTAACGAGAACCGGATAAAATCGGAAAACCATTTGAAGAAAGAATATAATATCTTAGTGCGGGATACGTGGCTTAGGCTATATTACAACCCAAATAGAAACACGTTTGTATCTACAACGGCTTCAAGAAAATGGAAGTGGCCTTCCAATATCTTTTAAGACGTACACTTGCGTACCACTAAGGTGGATATGTAAATATGTTTCATTTCTTTAGTTATTATTGTATATTATTTATTTCATTTATTCATTATAAAAAAATTGTAAAAGAAATATTCATTCGTGTACAATTTTAACTCCGCCTACATTTATAGTTGATCCTAAGTCCGGATAAAGGATGAGCGTTTTTACAACTTTATAAAGCTTTTAACGAAATATGTTTTTTTACATTTACCATTTCCTTGCAAATTTACATTTTCATTATACCTTTTGAGGAGTGAAAGTACAATTTTTTTCAAAAAAAAAAAAGGTCGAAAGTGACAGCTCACATGGTGGGTCGAGCAAGCCCATTGGTGGGCGAGCCGAACAGCTCAACTCCACCCATTATCCTAACTTCCACTATTTGAGTACCACAAGGTTTCAAGGCATCAAATAACAAGTTGAAGTTTAATTTTAAATGCTTGAAGATTGGGAAGAACATGAAGTATACGGATATGTCACAAAATTTGTTGTTCGAAAATGTGCCTAAGGCTATTTCAAGACTGGAAGAATAGAATGCCTGTTCTAACCATTTGTTCGGTCAACTTGCAGCCACGAAAACCAGTGCTTCTGTCGGTAATGATTGTATGGCGCTCCACCAACACCCTGCAAAGATTAATAGCACTGAAATCCTGTAAGTTTCTTGGTCCTCTGTTTGAAATAATGTCACTTTGCCATTTAAATTTCTCATTGCCTTTTTCTGTTTCTAACAAGTAACAATGATTATGTGTCCAACAGCTTGGAAGTGCCAGTCTTCTGGTATCAAATCCTAAGGACAGATCACACAAAAATAAGTGTTTTTCTTTTCTTCTTTTTGTGGTGTGGGATGTGGCTTGTAAAATAGCCAGTGAAATACCCAAAGTTGGCAAGACAAGTATAAGAAATTTTGAGAAGTCAAAATTGTGCTACCATACTTTTGCTTCTGCATTTATTTTACGGTGATGAGGCAACAGGAGATACTTCACGCTCAATAGAGACTACCCATTGCAGAATGATAGAATTCACTTCATTTGGCTGCTCATCGTGAGGGCAATGGCCTGACAAATTAACACCAGGGTAAGGAAGCATATAATATATAACATTCTGGAGAATAGAACTACAAAATCAACCATAGCAAACAAGAGCGCAATAAAATTACCAGCATCTATTTCTTTTGTTACTATTCCTCTACAATGCTCTCTAAACATAGCTAGCTTTGTCTTAGAATCACAAAGTGGGTCCTTCATTCCCTGTTATAAAAAAATTTACAATTTACATTTTGAAAGGATGAAATCCACACCGATAAAGGCCCTTGACTGATTATAAATGGGAGATAAAACACCTGTATTACAAGTATCTTCCCAAATTCCTTCAAAAGATAATTTAGGGGAAGCGAGAGATCAAAGCTGAAGATGCTTTCCAAAACAACAGTCGCACCAGGATCATACGACTAAAAATTAGTTAAGGGTGTGCATATGTAATGAGAAAAAATTGCTACCGTTATATTTAGTCATTTTTAATAAAAAAGTTTAGAGAGGAATAACAAACTGCGGGACTAATTTTTTACAAGATAGAAATAAAGAAGGATACTGCTCTAAGCATCTCATGTATAAGCTTATCATCGGCTCGATCTGTTTTCTGCATTACATCACCATAGGAATAAGTATGATGTGATCAAAAGAAACAAAAATGAAACAGGTCAAGCCTTACAGTTGGATAAAAACTCTTAATTATATTCCTGATATTAAACCTCAAGTAGACCAAAAGTAGTCTAGCACCCAACCATGCCGCTCCTGAAGTTCGCCTATCCTGAAAAAATATTTAACAAGCTAAAATTATGTAAGGAAATTTTGCATTACAATAGGCGACGCAAACATGGGTTGGTATGCATATCTGATAGTCAGACTTAAACAGCAGCAGACATATCATGCAGGTAGCCTCAAATAGACACAGCACCTAAACAACTAGGCAAACACATCATGTGCACCACCACCACACGGGACGATGGGTTGATATAAGTTCAAATTTTCCTTACTTTCGAGTAACGTAGAGCGGAATGTCCAGGAATGATCTCGCCAGCACTGTTGATAAGGACCACAGATTTGGCTAAAGCTGGCCAAAGGCCAGCAAGAATAGCAACAAAATAGCCTACAAATAAAGGACTGACCATCAAAGAGAATTCCAAAGACATTCATTTCGAAGTAGAATTTTTTTTCCCTGAGAAGTCGTATTATTTATCTATTTATTTAACGTACTCCTTTTTTAGGCATTCAAATAGGATTGGAGGGTCCTTTCATTACCACCAATTGAGTTCCCAACGAGGTGTACAGGCTCCCCAATAACTTCAATTATGAAATCTCTGAGAAGTTCAGCCCACAGAAGTTCAGTGTACAGTATATTGGGTTTTTCTGATTTGCCAAAGCCAAGTAACGTGATTGCCCAAACTCTATTCCCTGCTTCAGCTATGGGATTTACATTATCTCTGTAATGCTCCAAAAAAGCACCAAAACCATGTACAAGAAGTATAGGAGGACCTTCACGACCAGCAACTGAATACTGAGAATGTGAAATACATTGTAAAGTAATTTAGCATTAAACTTGGCAGCTAGCAAAGCAAACCTATGAATGGACACGTGGATGATGCAATTTCAAATACTAACTTGGATTATATGGCCATTCCATCTCCATGTTCTAACTGAGTAATAGTCTCCCTTCCTTATTTGGACTTTTAAAGTCAAAAGCCGATACCACTACCAAAAGAATCAGATGCGAGTCAGAAGATGCCAGTTAAACAATTTGTCATAAACCAATACAAGTACTTGAGTGAGTATCCCATTGGAGAAAAACAACAATTCATCACAATCAATTTATAGAACAATTAGTACCTCCATGGAAGAAACAGTATCAATGGCTGCAGCAGCAGTGGTTGTCGAATATCCGAATGGTGATAAGAATCCACCATTTCGGTCTGTTTCATATTTAATAGCTTCGTAATACACTCTACTTGTGGAAATAATACCAAGAAGAAGTGCAGAACCAAAAAGGGAATGAAATGAAGCTCCCTCACGACTTTCAGCTTCACGTTGCTTGTCATGTACTCTGCAAATAAGTTGTGATATACTCTAAGCACGTAATAATATAACTTATGGAACTAATTAGTTTCTGAAGTTTCTAATAAATAATTAACTTCCCGAATCTCATAGGCACAAGATAAGACGAGCGTACATGACTTGCCATAATAAACTAACAAAAGCAGTACATATTTTCAATCACTGAATCATGAATGTGGTTTTAGTGGAAACCAATAAAAGTTGTTAGAGGTTCAATTTTCCGAAATTGAAATATTAATGAAAAAAGGCCAAAACTTTGACCATATGGAACTCAATTTACTCATTTTTTATTTGCCATTTCAATATTAAAATATGAAAATAGTTTAGCAAATTCAATTTTAGCATTCACTGCTCTCACACAAAAATTTGAAAAGATTGAGTTTGCATTGGATGTATGAGTGCTGCATGAGTGAAATGTGACGAAGAAATATGAAGTTCAAATGAACTTCTTAATAAATTGTCAATGAAGCAAAGAGATGTGTTGTCAATGACATAAAGAAAATGCTTTGTAACTACAACTATAGGCACTGGTTATCTAAAATAAATTTTCACGTGATAATTGACCTTATGATTCATTTTCGTAAAATAACTCCATGTTGAGAGAGAGAGAGAGGATGCTAAAGCAGTCATAAATGAGTTCATATAAATTAAAATTTATGATGATTAGAAATGTAAATT
Organism: Fraxinus excelsior; assembly: GCA_019097785.1. Lineage (NCBI taxonomy): Eukaryota > Viridiplantae > Streptophyta > Magnoliopsida > Lamiales > Oleaceae > Fraxinus > Fraxinus excelsior. The sequence continues at coordinate 36,244,467 of CM032631.1, read as the reverse complement.
CAAGTCCCTGATCAAGGAGAGAAACGTACTCCTGCCATTCATCTCGAGCAGTCCCCTCTAGGTATCGTAAATATGCAGCCAAAGCATTCAATACTAGATTTGCCCCACCTCCCACCAAGTTCCCTTGACGTGTTACAAATGCTGATTTTTCTGGTCTCCACTGTTTAGTTTTGTAGCTGGAACTTTCTAGATTTCTTTCTTTTATTTCTGCTTTCCCCAACTTGTTTAATTTCTTTCCTTGTAGCACACTTTGAGCTGAAAACTTCTTTAACGAAATCCATTCTTTTTTCAAGTTGCCAACATTAGAACTATCATCTATATATTTCTTCAAATCATCCAGAGTTGGCAGGTCACCTAATATACATAGATGACATTATATTCAGTTGCCAAAATCAGAAAACTGATTTAATTGAAAAAAAGGTGGAAACATGTACAGGTGTATTATTCACTTACCCCAGAACAAATCCATCGGAGGGCCAGGTAATGTTGGTGTCAAAAGGGTAGAAACAATAGGAAACTTTAGCTTTTTGAAGTCATTATATGAAGATGGTAGATCCTCCAAACTCTATGCAAAAATAAATAACCAATGAAGTTATTAAAACGTTCAATAACAACTAAAAATAATCATGCATATAAACTCATCTCATTACTAAAAAGTATAGTAGGATCTAAAAAGGACAAGGATGAAACCTTGACATCATAAAATGGAGAGCTCCACTTCACAATTTCAGGGTTTCTCCCTTCAAAAGATTCAGTTGATAAGGTCTCTTTAACACTATCTAGCATTCTGCACAACTCATACTCAACCTCCTCTTCTACGAAGATGCTGCTAGCATTGACCTGTCATAGTCCTTGGTGATGAGCATAACAAAATAAGTAGAATGCCCTTGAAATTTCTCTTCATTCCTGCCCAGTTTATATACAATATCATATTAGAATGAGAGAAATGTATTTAACCACCTCCTTGACAAGTTGTCCAATGACTCGTTCTGCACTCCCAAACTTGATCATCAGATTGGATCCCTTCTCCTTCAGCAACTTCCTCAAATCTTCCAAAGCAAAAAGAAGCAGTTCGAGCATTTCATCTGAAAATCCTGCACCAATTATGAAAACAACAACATATTGTGAGGTCATTGGAACTGTCATCAAATTACACAAATTCTCACCTGAACAAATATGAGCTTCATCTCACATGTAATGTGCAATAAAACATTTTTCTTAATTTTCGCTATAGATATCTGGTAGTTTCCAATCATCGCTGAAAGTATCTCAATAAGTCATGAAACGCTCACATTTCTAGTCAAATAGTAAACATCTCTTTTTAAAAAATTATCAGTGGTCTACCACTTCAAGTGAGACAAGATTTCAGCTAAATGTTGAGCAAGCCAACTATGGGATATGTTTTTTTGCATAACTGCTAACCAAATCAAAATCTCTCTATCAACGCTTCATGAAATCTTTGCGCACTCACATATTGGATACACATTTTTGCATAACTGATTTCATTTTCTCAGCATTTTTCGCTACATTACATACTCCTGATCAGAGTTGACGGTGTTGAAGAACTGCAGCAATTCACAAGCCCTCTTTTCTTGTTCAATCTTGTTGCTTGCTTATAAGTGATCCTCCAATTGTTAGGTTGGATTTTCCACCTTCTAGTGGTAGTAAAAGTTAAACCAATGCAATACTGCTTTATACTGCAATCTTTTTCAACCTTCCGACTCATGATTTATGATCGATCAATGTTAGCCATGCTGAAAGTTTTGCAACATTTTCTCCTAGGATGATAAATGCTCTGGCAAATCCTCGTTTTAATAATCCTCAAAATTGTATTTAGTGTCAAACGTCTTATTCTAAAACACTAGCATTTCATCTAACATTAGATCCAAAGACAATATTATGAAATAATTAACGTTTCCTGAGAAAGACAAAGAGAAGATCATCCTACTCCGGCAGAATATTCAAAGCTGATTTCCTTTTTCCCAATATAGAGTTGCTCAAGTCCGTGCATTGCCACAAATATACCCAATGGTGTATGTTTGTGACACTGCAAGCGTCCTTGGATCACGTAATGCAATTTAAGTAGAAGAGAGAATTGATTTACTGGAGACGATGCGGTGATCAAAGACATAAACAGGAACAACTTTGCGGTACTGGGAGGCAGCAGCGATGAGGCCGGAGTGATCATCGACGCGAAGATCATACTTGTACCAAACAATTGCGGCAATCGTGTTCTCCGCCTCGCCGGATTTTACACTACGTTTCAAGGCGGAGGCAGAAAATTGAAGCCGAGCCCTAGGAGGGGAAAATGTGATGTTTCGTGAATTCGAAACAGTAAAAACACATGGGTAAAGAAGAAGAGCCATGAAAGGATGGGAGGGAAAAGGTGAAGTAGAAGAGAGGAATTGGAGTTTGAAAATTTGGGGTTTTTTTGGGAATTGAAATCCATCAATGGTAGGATGATTCCAGGGGTTTATATAGATACGATCGAACAGTGTAGAGAATTTATATGCATGGCTCTGATGCCACAGAGATTATTGTGGTGGAGAAGCGCAGCTGAGATTTTTTGTCTATTTGTGCGCGACTGAGAGGGAGGGAGAGAAGCTAACGACGCCGTACTGCTTACGTGAAAGTTGTAAAAAATATATATATCATCGTTCATACAGGGTTGTTTTGTTTTCCACGTGGATTAAAAAAATCTTATTTAATTTTATTAGAAAAGTAATTTTTGCCAAAAAAATTTACCATTTTACCCTCGTTTAATTATCAATAACTAATAGTAAATTATCATTGAAAATAGTAAAGAAATAAGAGTATATGAGTAAACGAACAGAACAAAACAAAACAAAATATTCTTAATAAAAGAAACAAGCTATATAATTGAGAAAAAAAAAAATAAGGAAACTGATCCTATATAAATGGGACAAATATGTTTAATTATTATACAATCATGTTTAATAAGTAATTATAGATAAAAACTACTTAATTATAGATCAAATTGAGGGCATGTGAAGTGGAATTCCTTGTCGTGTTGTCGATAATTTTCATTAATCCTGCTTCATAATTCTCAATGAAAATGATTTGATTTCGTTTTCAAGAAACATGAATTGAATAACTCAAGTTCACCACTAAAAAAATTATACATCGGTTGAGTTTATATAATTTTTCATCGTTTACTGTTAATGAGAGTGAAATAGTCAGGAACACGATTATAATCAATCAAAACGTTTAATTTTGGTGGAGCAGGTGAACGCGGAGACCGAATGTCATGAGTTCGAATTCCCTATCAACATTTTCTCGGTCAAGTCCGTCGCACCGGGCTTGTCTAGTGCAGTTTATCTCTCTAGTGTAGTTTGCAGACTACTGCACATGGAGCGAGATTTACCTAGTGAACACTCACAACTAGAATTGGTAATCATAAGATTCATACAATTCATAAAAATGCCAATCTTTACTAGAATTGGTAATCATAAGATCATCTTAATTTGAAAAAAAATCAAAATTTATTTTCAACTACATATTCTACCATGAAATAATTATACACGTATTTCAAAAATTTCCTTTTACTTTTTAATCACACATTCTCGAAAAAAATATATATATATTATTTCACAATACATTTTACCTATCATTTTCAAAATATATTTTTATCTCTCCTATTTTCAACTACACATTCTTCAATGAAATAATATTACAGGCAAATTCAAATATTTTCTTTATTTTTAAATTATACATTTTCAATAAAATACTATTCAAAAATACACTTTCGAGGATCTCAAACAGGTGCAGGGTTTGTTTGATTGCAAAGATGGAAAATTGGTGGAAATAAAATGTTTTACGGGGATGATTTGCTTAAAAATTGTTTTACTAGGAATTATAATTAATTGTGTTTGATTGGTATAATTTTTCATAGAAAATGTTGAAAGTTTGGTGTTCGTTTGACTTCGTTTTTTATGAAAATTGTCCATTAAAGTGTGTTTGAACCACATTAATTTGCAAGAATGTATTTTGAAATAGTAGATTGACGGAGAATGAATGGTTGAAAAAGAAGGAAAATTTATTGATGTGATGGAAAATATTATTTTATTGAAGAATGTGTGGTTGAAAATGAGTAGAAAAATGAGAATGAGGATTTTAATGTGGCTCAAACACGGGCTAAAGTGATTTTTTTTTTCTACTATTGAGTTTAGAATTTGTTTCAATTGCCAAAAAAAAAAAATTGAAAAAATATTATCATGCCGAATATCATTTGTTTGACTTTGTTTTGCATGAAAATTGTCAATAAAAGTAATAATTTTTTTTTTCCATTGTATCTAGAGTTTTTTTCAATTGCAAATAAAAAAAATTTGGAAAATATTTACCAACCAAAACATCGAGAATTTGTTTTCCTAAAAAATGTGGAAAATTTGGAAAGTTGAAAAACAATTTTTCGAAAAAATTTTGCCTATTAAATACTACAAAAATTGAAACATGAAAAATAAGATTATCTAATTGAGCCTTATTATCTTGTTACACATAATCACCATGAAAATTTATCGTCCCATCCTTCCCTTCTCAAAATATTATTTCCCATTGCAGCGAATAAGATAAATAATCCAACTGGAAATGGCGCTAATGATACTCCGCCCCTCATCATCTTCATCTCTTACCATCAAGAAATCACATCTCCTCCTCCACACATCATCCCATTCCCATCCCAAAACCGCTAATTTTTCTATCAAATCCGAACAAGATTCCTCCTCAAACCAACCTACAGAACAAACCCCTCCCAATCCCAAGAAAGCCAACAATTTATCATCTGGTTCAGGATTTGGCTCTGCGTCTGCAAGTTCCACAGTGTCCTCTTCCAAGAGGAAACAGCAGAAGGGAAAAAGAGAAAGGTCCTCCATAATTCGTAGAGAACCACTGGAAAAACCCAAGTTTGTTGCAACTCCACAAGAGGAAGCGAGGAGCGAAGAGCTGAGGAAGAATGAGAGTGCTTTTCTTCTTGCTTGGTTGGGACTCGGCGCAATTATTCTTGTCGAGGGCATTGTTCTTGCTGCCTCAGGTGGGTTTGATTGTAGTCACTTGCCCTTTCCTTTAATGCGTTTTGAAATTCATCACAGTATTTTGTTGTTTATAGTTGTTAGTATGACTCTTTTGCTTGTTTATCGAAGACAAAATTTAAAGGCTTAAGCTTAAACTTTTAGACGGGATTGTTTTAACACAGTATTGGAGGATCCAAAGGTCCATTGGCTTATAAAACTCTTGCAGCTGTCCAGGTGTTAAGGATTCGATGTAAAAAGGGAATCTGGTCTACAGGGGCTCCAAATTTTAATAAATAAACACGTCAGTTCTCTAAAATTTTAAGCTTTTAAACAAGGTGGTTCCGTGTTTACTTGTGAGCAGCGTCAGATGAAGCATTAAGAAATTCTGTCATGCTGATTACATTCTATAATTACTTTTAAGACAGGTATTATGTTGCATACATTTAGTACCAAGTAATAATTTTGTTTCTGACATGATCAATATGACAAACTCAGCTGTATCAATATGTAATGGAATTTGGCCTATTTCGGGTTCAATACCGCTGCCTCAACTGAACAATTCTATGAGAATTGAAGCAGGATAGACTGGAGCTTCACAATATGCTTGGAATTTCTGTGAATAATTATAATTATTATATTATTTGCTGCTTGACCATGATATTGATACAACATGATAAATAATGACTTTTGGAAGGAACAGTAAGTATCATTTGTCCCTATAGTATCTAGAATTCCATTGGAAAAATCATGTCAGGCTGGCCTGTTATCTCTCTGTAAACGTAATTCTTGTGATTCTTAATGTTAGAAGTACTTGCAACTTGAAGATTAACGTATTATTACTTGAGACTAGAACTCACTGCTTTGTGCTTATCTATAATCATGTGACTGGCTTACTGTCTATGTTACAGTTATAAATAATTCCTTCACGTTGAAGATATTTTAGCTTAAAAATTGTAGTATGTTTCCTTTTTCTGAGATTATATCTTCTTGTAATACAAGGAAAGAAATATAAGTTATTTTGCATTGCATATGTATGATGCATGTCGTTTAAGTGCTGTGAATTTTCAGATGCTGATATATCCATTTACTACTTGCAGGCTTTTTACCAGAAGAATGGGATAAGTTCTTTGTGAAGTATCTTTACCCTTCTTTTACTCCAACAGTGTTCTTGTTTGTGGCCGGTACAGTTGCCTATGGAGTTTTGAAGTACTTGCAAAATGAGCAATTTAACCGTGAAAACTGATCTTACGGTATCAAATATGAGTTAGAGGGGTTCTAGCATAATTAGCAAGGTCTCATTTGTTCTGTCCAATGCTCTTTATCCCTGTGACCAAACAAATATGTATAATGGAAATACTAAAATTCTTATTCAGAAAAATGCAGAAACAATATTATTATCTTCCCCCCACCTCACTGTGAATGATTTCAAATATCTTGTGGATCCCTTTGCATCAGTTACTTGTAGTTTTGCAATTTCCTTCATGAAGCTCTTATACTTTGAATCTCTGTAGATGCTAAGTATAGTAGCATCTATGTACCACATGACCTCGTTGTACCTGTTTTATTGGGGTCTTTCATTTATTGTGATTGCACCTGTGATCCCCTAAAGGCTACAGTGGACATCTCATGTTGGTCCTGAAATTGGATTATTTGGAGAATGATTGTGGTGGAATTTACAAAGGTGAATAATATTTAACTCTGAAGCCCGTCATTATCTTTGTCTCATCTTTTTTAATATATAGTTAATGCTTGTTTCTATCTTCCAAACATTGGGGCTTGAAGCTTTGCTTGATTTTGAGAATTAGGAGTACTTAATTCATTCTATAATATCTTTTGCCTTTTTTTAACAATCACATGTGAGCTACTGTATAAGCTCGACTCTGCTATAAAAAAATCAATTAATTTGGGTATCAGTGTTTACTCTAAGCTCAAGGCTCCCACGTGGGGAATATTCTTTTTTTGAATTGTAAAGGTTATCAAAACTGAAATGTAAATGAGATGAGATGGAACTTTTAACTAATGTTGTTAAAATTGCTTTAGTATAACTGTTGAGTTTTCATTTAACCCAAGGGTGCTTGAAAATATTTATTCAGAAAGTATTCATATGACCTATACATAACTGAGTTTTCTTGTCTATCTCGTCATCTTAATCACTTAAATTCTTGCCACAAAACTTTCTGGATTTGAGGTCTTGCTTATTGCACATCTTCATCTCATGATTAAAGCTTCATAATATTTAATTATTTTTCCTTGGTGTTTACCATATGTAATATCCCATTGTAAGGCCAGGTATATGCTTTAGAATTGAGAAATCAAGCCACACAACAAATGACAGATAGCTTGACAGTGTAAAGCTTGCTAATTGTAAATGAAAGATCCTTAGTAGATGGTGGCAGGAAATATGCTTGTCTTACATTTTCATAACTTTTACAGCTGTTATGATGAAGCAGTCACAAGTATGAGATTTAGGGGGGGAACACCAACAAGCAAGATGATACCAATTGAGGATATATAAAGGGAAAGACTACTTGGATGATTGGGAAATATTTTCCCAGATCAAAACTCTCATTCATGAGAGTGTCACGATTGCAGTACAACAAATTTGAAGGAGAGGCAGATCAAAATTAATGTGGCTTGATTTAGTTGCAACAAGTTTGATTTTGTTGGACCTTTAGGTGGATGTAGCATGTGTTTATACGAAATGGGGAAAAAAGAATTCATGTAGCCGACCCCAATTTTATTAGGACTAAGTTAGCTTGTTATATTGTTAAGACAGAGAGGAGATGATAGCATGTCCTTTCTTTTGCTGTTAATTCTGCCTGGATCTGAGAGCACATTTTGAGGAATGTGATCTGCAATATCGTTTGATCCTGGTATCTTAATTTTCTGATCTTTCATATGTTTGATCCTGGTGTCTTCATTGTCTGATCTTTCATACGTTAGAATTCCCTAGCGTTGTAATTTTTTTGCAGTTGTTGAGGAATGCAGCAGCAATTGGTTTATCATTTTTAATTCAGGGACTAATCACATACGCATCTCGTGAACTTTATATAGCTCTTCTTCGTAGACGAGATGAACCATCTCTCTGGTGTTTCTTATCTTGCTAACAAAAAGCAAATTTATTAGAAAAGTGGAAGGTGCATTTCTTGATAAGACTGAATTCAACTAGTTGGGGTAGGCTACGTGATATTTGGAGTCATGGAGAATTTTCTTTGTTTCTGCACTTCAGTTTCTCATTTAAAAGTAGTTTCTACTTTCTAGGGAATAGCCAGTGGTGTTCAGTTGAGCTTGAATCTATCTGGAATGGCACATTATTACGTTTTGTTTCTTTTTTCCTCGAGCTCATGTTTTTGGACACTAAATATATTACTACTACTACTCAGAACTAAAGACTGCCTACTTTTATCTGTTAGCTTCGGGATGTCAGTTCCCTGTAGTAATTCATTTACAAGTAAAACTATCGCATTTTCAGAATCATACATCATATAGAGCTGTTTAGCTTCACATACCAGAAGAAAAGATTATGTTGACAAGTGTTATCTCTGTTCTGCTTGGGAGAGCATGCAACTGCATTAGTGATAAGCCATCTGAGTAAACTCTAAAAATGTTAGATATAAATGCTTTTTTTGCCCTCTTATCTATTGAGCTTGTTTTGCCAGCCTCTATGGATCGTTTTCACCAAGCAAGACTGCAAAATCAGAGATGACCGTGGATGTAACTGTTAAGAGGTCTCGAATATTTTCAGCTGGCCAATTCTACCCCCTGCACTGGTACGTATTGCAACTTCCTTTCTGGGTTGAGAGACTGTGAATATGATGAAAATCTATAGTTGCATATGGTGAAATCGGAATTGATGCACTTCAGTTCTTCATAATATTTCCGTATATGGTGTATTATCCTTAGTTGAAGTCAATTATGTGACATCTATCGTAGAATGATATCGTGAAAATTGAACAAGAATGCTGAGTTCTATCTCTATTTTTGACACTTCTTTCTTAGGCACAATTTATATTTTGCTTCTCATCCATTTTAGATTGTCAGTCTGATTTGAGCCTCTTTTGAGCTGCAAAAATATATAGGATGCAGGTCCTGTCCATGTATCCTCCTTCAAATTAACATACATTTCACCTATTACAACTACAGTTTTAGTACCATTCAAATCCATCAGAATCATTCAACATTGTAAATACTAAAACCTAGTTAATTTAACAATTTGTCCCAATTGTTCGTTTCAGATGGTTTTGTGAGTCAGTCACAACTTCCTACAGACATTTTTAAACACCGTTCGGACTAGCACGGCTTAACAAACAGTATTCTATGAGATGTAATCAATTATGGAAATAAATAAGATTGAACGGTTGGAATGCGGAAGTAGAATTACCCAAATATTAAAAAAAAATCTTTAATTCAAGAAACAAAATCGTTTAAATGTTCACGTATATATTAAATCAAGAATAAATTATTCAAATCTTTACCTAAATTCGATGGTAAATTCCTGAATTAATTCTGAATTATGAACTTCTAGCTTCTTGGATCACGAGCTTTCGACTTCTAATTCCAAGAACTTGATGCTTCATTCTCTAAAGTCAAGACTACATCGGTGGGTTGGTACCTTTTATTTTTAATTAAATCAAGAAACAAATTATTGGACTTGACAATTGAATAAAGTAAGAAAATAATTATTCTCTTTTTCTCTGTAGAATTATGTGTTGTGATTGTTTTAGGATTTCTATGTCCATCTAGTCTCTATTTATAGAGATAAAGATGTTCAAATTCATGTACAATAATAATTTCAGTTTCAAATAGAAGTCTTAATTAAAATTCAAATAGGAGTTTTAATTTAAGTCCACATCCAATTATTTTACATTTAATTACATGTGTAATCCTAAAACTTCAATTACTATTATAATTAAGTTTGCAACTTTTATAGCAATTACAACTAAGTACAAAACTTTATTGTAATTACAATTAAGCTCAAAGCTATTATAATTACCGTAATTAAGTCTCAATACTTTATAGAGCTACCATAGAGACCTGATTGGACATATATTATCTAAGCTCCAAGAATTAGATCATTTCTTGTCAACCCTCGATCATTCAATCTAATTATTAGTTTTTACTTTTTCCATGAAAGACAAAAGTATAAATTCTTTGAATATATAAAATCACAGAAGCCAATAAATTAGTAATACTTTCATCTGACTTGTCGTATATGTATTTTATCCTTGTCCGGGTTCGGGATTCGATAATTAGTTACGAGCATAAATGATTGTTTCTTCCTTCTAATTATTCTCACTAATTTAATTACAATTTTCTTCCGATGTCAAAATTTAGTCGTTGCTAAACACTAAGCTCAAATTTTAACCGTTCAACAAGAAATATTTAAGTAGTCACAGAAGCCAATAAATTACGCATGGATTCATTCAGTCTTCGCCTGAGCTACATGAGGGATGCGACTGTCTTCTTGATGCGCTTACTACTGGCAAAGAAAGCAGAAAACTTGTCGACCAGGTTAGAGAACGAAGTAATGGAGTTGGGCTCCAAGGTAGAAAACCAATCCCTAGCAACGTTAGTCAAAGTTTATGGAAAAGCTTTACACATCACGGGATTTGGTGCCACTTTTAGATTCATTTTATCCGTATATACATTGAGATGGTTGATAGCGTCAGTTGTTCCATCATACTCCTTCATGCGGGAGGAGTTTAAACCTATCTGGGAGCGGATATGAGAGTACTTTCGGTGTGAAATGAGTGTTAGGGGTAAATTCTGTCATCCCCCGTGTATTTTTTTGCAATCCAGCGGTGATTCCATTTTGTATGATTTTCGCTAGTTCGCTTGAGTCCATAGTGACCAACCTCGAGGCTAAGGCCACTAGAGGTACGCCCGAGGCCTCGGATACATCATTGTCATGAGCTTCGTGGGTATCCCGAGCTCTAGCATCAATCATGATCCGTTCTAGTTGTCCTACTGTTGGTGTTTGTGGATGCACCAGCGTCGGATGTGTATCTCTCTGGTTTAGCAATTGAGTCAGCGTCGCAACTTGTTGACGAAGTTCTTCGAAGGCACCCGCGTAGCCACTTGTGGTTGAGCAGTTGGCACTGTAGATGATTCTTTTTGATGAATTGGGGGCTCCACAACAGGTGGTGGGTCTAGCACGGATAAGCTTGCGGAGGAAGATGGTCGGTCAGTCTAGCATGAACCCGAGGAGGTTATGGGGTTTCGAGGTCAAATGAGGGAAGTTCTCCTCGGGCCTCGTGCTCGAGCTTCAGTTAACATTTGGAATTCCCGAGGAGGTCGCCCATCGTTAGTGGGCAAATATGCTCCTCGGGCATGTGTGCTCGGGATGCACACATATAAGTCTATATGTTTGATTAAAATCCTCATGCCACCTCTAAATGAAAGCAATGGGTCACTTGCATTTAAGAATTTGACCAAAAAAAGCAATCAAGTGGGCATTCGTATTTAAGCAGGCTCTAAATGGGGCCAAATTGCCTCAGCAGTAACTTTAAACCTTTTTTTTTTTTTTTTAACGGTATTCTACAAACGCTTCACAATATTTCTTCAATTTGATGAACTGTGTCAGTTGAATATGATTTTGTGGTCAATTGAAGCTTGCAAGACTCGCTATATAACATGAGCTGAAATTTGACTACTCCAGAAGGAATAACAGAGCCATCTACAAGGAGTACAACTACTGGTGTAAAACTGGATTGTCTGGCCATGCTTTTTTTTTTTTTTTTTTTGATAACCCAGTATCCCAACTTCGCCGGACTATATCTGGACCACCAGCCCCCGGCTCCTCAGTGACTGGTGGATGTAAACCGCGGGATATGCCCAAGTTGGTCAGGGTGGCAGCGCGCCTTATACTCCAGCTCCCAGAGGGACCCTCCTCCATGCCGCTTACATCACTCTTACATCACCAATAAATTGGCTGCTCCAGCTGCTCCTGGCAGGATTCGAACTCCCCACGCCCAGGTTGTAAGCCCAGCAACGCTCCTTCCTTTACCACTCGGCTGTGCCCCGGGGGGCTGGATTGTCTGGCCATGCTTGTCTGGCTTGGACAGAGTCGAGGCACAGTCAGTATTTCTGGCTGGCCAGTCTGAGGTGTCTATAGAAAGATATGGTACAACCGAGCTCCTGTTGTACCCAAATATTACTTAAAGCATGTTTGGGTAAACTTAAAATTCAATTAAAATTGAAAATATTGTCGTTATTGAGTCTCATTCGTCTAATAAAAGTCAACAATAACGGCTAATTTTTCAATTTAATCCGATTTTAATTTCTACCGAACCTGCTCTTAAAACCATAGCGTTGTCTGCTCTATGCAGTGGTCTTTTATGCTACTGAGTTCTGCATGCAATCCCCTAGAAGTTAACCTGGCACGACCCAACTTATGTTCGGTTAATTGTTTCTAAAAAAAAGCTTTAATAGTATAACTAGGATATAGGATTTACCTCTAATGACGTGATAAATTGAAATAAATTAATGAATTTTAATATTCCTGTCGATGGGACATTATTTGCCAACTTGCACATAATGCCAAATGATCAATTTCTTATTTCTTCCCCCACTCCTCGATCTAGCTGTAAACCAAATATTATGTTATAATAAAAACAACATGACTTCATCATTAATCGTACAAAGTTTGATTATTTAATGAAATATGTTTTATTGAGCACAAACAAATATCTTGTCAGTGGGGTTTGCCTGGAAATGGAAGCATGGCGGATTTCTATTTTGTTGCTTTGTTTGAAAAATGACTTATAAAATGTAATAAAAGTTTCGTGATGATTGTCAACTTATCACAGTATTCTTTTCTTTGCTATGAATTATAAAATGTGTATGATAAGAGTTGAGATCAGCTATGAAAAAAATATAAGTAAATTTGTCAAATTCCGACTACAATTTTATAAACTGTAACAAGTTTTACACCGGGGTGTCATGGGTTGACACCCAGGTGTACAAGTAGCATGGTCCAATGTCAATCAAGCAATTGTACCAAATCTGTTACTTCGGTTTGACGAAATCAATGACTTGATGAATGATGCCGATTATTTATATATTTCATCCCAATTGAATATATTACACGTCAATAACTCATAATCAGGTGCGACATTGCTAATGGTAGGGTTGGACAAAATTTCCAAACCAAACCAGACCCGACCCGGACTGAATCAAATCGAGCTGCTTTTTTTAGTTAAATACTCGAACGGGTATCTGAATCGAGAACCGTCATGTTCGGTTCAATTCTTGGTTCAGACAAAGAATCGTATTAGTATGAAACTCTCTAATCTTTTTTTAATTTTTTTTTTTTATCTTAAATAAGGCAAATTATTTCACTTTTCTCTAAAGGAATTTGCTAACTAATTAATTTAATCCTAATCCAAAATATGATTTTCCGATTTCTAATATTCAACCTAAACCCAACTTATTAAAATTAACTTAAGTGTTGCCCAAATCTGTTATTTTACCGTAGTGTTGGTTTCTATCGTTTTGGAGAAATTGAATGGGAAGCTCGATCGTGCCTCTCTTCATTATTGTGAGCTCGTTGTCTTCATCTTCTTGTGATTTTAACAACCAAATTTATAAAGAACTCAACAAAAAAAAGGTACAAAAAATACATAAAATTAGACTACGTTATTTTGTAAGAGTTAAGATTAAACATGTCATTAGTTGAATTAATGTAACGTTGTAAATATTAAAGAAAATTATTATTGTACGAAATTTAGGAAACGAATGGAACCAAATCGAATACTCGAAAGTTCGCGTTCGATTCAGTTCCATTTAGTTACTAATTGAAATTAAGGTGTAATGAAATTGAGCTCAATTTGGTGGGATTACAATATAATTATTAGCAAATTTTAATAAAAATTAATAAAAAATGTAAATAAAAAATTGTGAGATTCATAAATACGTTATTAAAATTAATTATTGATTTTTATAAATATCTAATCGAAATTAAGTTTAGTCACTAGTGAAAGTACTAAAAGGTGTGTACTTGAAGGACGAATGTCCTAAATGAACTGCCCACAGGGCGTTGCCTTGCGTTGCATGTCGTCTCTCCCAAAATTAAAAACTATAATTTAAAGTTGAATAATGCTATTTGCAATCATGGTAGTAACGATTAGTAGTTTAATGTATTAATATGATAATTTTTTATTATTTCACATATCAAATCATTAATCGTCACATATAAAATGTAATTCAGAAATACGTGATTATGAAAAGCGGTTCAAATTTGATTTAAAGTAAAACACACTTTGACTAAACTAATTATCCATTAATAAGCAAAAAAAAAAACCAAGTAAATTAATCAACAAAAAGTGCAAATTTCAAAACGAAAGGCCATATCGTAAATGAAGCATTTACTGATCAAGTGCATTCGGGCCGGTGCAGTAATTCACCAAATGGTTCCAAACCCACTGAACCAAGAACCTCCGTCGGATCCCATTCATGTTGTACGTGGCACCATCTTCACCGTTGAACATCTGCCCGGTATAGGATCCTCCACCTCCGGTTCCATAAATTCCCTCGCAAAGATCAGCAATCTCCACTGGGAAAACCGGGTCCTGACCCGCATACCAGGCGTTAACCAGCGGGTTCGTGGATACTTCCGCAATTTCGTGTGCAATCACGCTTATCATCCCGTCGACTCCTACATCGCCGTTTGGCGATTTCACAGCTTTCAGCTGTGGAATATACGCCGGCGCGGCGAAGGGGTACGCGCAAATGCCGGGGCACAGTTTAGCAGAGTTACCCACCCAGGCGTACGGTAGAGTGTACCCGACAATGGAGGGGAAGGTAAAGTAATGGAACCCACAAACATTGTTACAGAAATCCTGTACGTAAACATCCTCCGAGGTTAGTAAAAGGTACACGCCGCTCTTGGGTTGATAGGAAGTGGGCGGGTGGAGGAGGTCACGGCGGATTTTATAACTGATTGAACTGAAAGCCGGGTTAGTGATTTCCCGTGGGAGAAAAACCGGTCGTTCTTCTCAGCACCAATGTGAACGTAACGTGAAATATTCGCACCTGTCTGATCAGTGTATAGCTGGACGGTTTTCCACCACCCGGCGACCGACGGCGGCTTGGCGTCTACGGAGGAGATTGAGCTGATGAATTCGCGGATTATACGTTTCTGGGAGTTTTGCCACGAGCCATACCAAATAGGATAGACGGTAATATTGGCGGTGAGTACAGGTCCCATGTGATACTTCAACTGAACAAATTCCGATGAGCCCTCATATTTTTTTGACCCACCAAAGATGAAGTCGGTTTTGTTGAGGGTTTGATTAGGCCATGGGCGCCATGCAATTACGGGCTCAGTACAGAAGAAGAAGAGTAGTGGAACGAGGATGAGAACCGCCGATATTGGAGGTGGCTTCGGCATTATAGTTAGAGTAATTGAGTGAGAAGTGACTGGTGAGAGAATGGTGATGCTGATTTGAGGATTTATATAGAGTGAGAAGGGAAATGAAAAAGTGTTAGAACTTGAAGTGAGGACGGGGGTGTGGAGCGCTAATGGGGAACAGATGGGATATTAGGTGAAGACGTAGGGGGCCTACTTAGGGGAATCAAGGGTCTGGATTTGATCATGTCGTCTCGTATGAATTGATTTGACTAATGGTCCTTGATTTAACTTTTCCGTTTTGAAAATCGGTGGAAAGGGTAATTTGGGTATTTTGTGATGATATAAGCACGTGATTTAATATTGGCTAATAATATTCATGTCTTGCTTCATTTCTTACTATTATATACCATATTTTATGTGCATAAAATATTTATAATCTTTATTCATATGTTTTTAGTTTTTATATTACATTCTTATCTTAAGTAAATTAATGGCCATTTAACTTATTCATTGATTCTCTTAACTATTCAAACGATTATCAATCCATTACTATAATAAAATTTGTTACTCCCATCTGACGAAAATTATCACATGTTCGACGAAAATCGTGACAGGTTGACAACATCAAATTGATGAGTTAATTAAGATCCTGTTTGGTATACATTAAATTTTTCATTCTCATTCTTCTACTCATTTTCAACCACACATTTTTCAATAAAATAAAAGAATTTTGTATTTATTTAATTTAAAATTTAAAATAAAATATAAAACTAACTTGTACATCCATTTAATTTTTAGATTATTTATTTGGAACTCGTTAGTATTTAAAAAAAAATTGAAACTACAGTTGCAATTAATTCTTTATTTTTTATTCTTTTGTTTTGTTTTATTTCAAGAGTAGTGTATATTCGTCATTTTATAATACTTTGAGAAAATGGAAGAAAATGTCATATAGGGGGTTTTCACCAAAATTAAAGGATAGAGATGTATTGCGCAATAGAGACAAATATACTGAGTGAATATACCTATAAATGTTTTGGATTATGACCACCCATAATCCAAAATGTTCCAAAACATTTGTATCACAGTCTAATGTATATATTTCATATTGTACAAAATTCAGCTACTTATGGAGGCATTTTACTCCAGTAATAGATGTGTAACAATTTGAATAGATGGATGTTTCTTATTCAGTGGACAATTAGTAACTTATGGATAAGTTTAACGAGCATTCATTTAATTAACTCAATAATTAATATAAGCAAAAAGAAATAAATACAAAATATTTGGCTCTAGTTTCAAAGAACAATAACAGAATATTTAGATAGAAATCATTTTCATAAACAAGATATGCTAATAAATTGAAGGTTAAAGGTTAAACATTTGTTTGTGAGAGGTTTTTCCAAGTGAAAAAATGATTTTTGGAGAATGTCTGGTTAAAAAGTAGTAAAAAATTATTGATCTCGTAAAAAATGTGTTGTAAAAAATGATTTCGGAAAAAATTAATTTTGAAACTCTCTCTCTCTCTCTCTCTCTCCCAAGGCAAATGTGATGAAAGAAAGTTGAGGATATAAACACAACAATAAACAAAGGTTGAAAATATTTATTATAATTAAAATACGGTGGAATTAATAAAAAGTATTGTGTAAATATATTTACCCTTTTCAATATTATTGTACACTAAATTGAGGGAGAAATTTGTATTCGCAATCCCAATTTTTACCACTCGTAACACTTAGATTTTAACCTATCTAACCTACCTAAACCTAAGTATACGTTTTTGTTTTAAATTTTGTCTGTGATTGTACGTGTAATGCTAATTGTCAAATATTAACTAAGTGAACTTGTCTTGCTGTAAAACTTTAAATGAAAGTGAACTTATAAGATTTAAAGTTCAAACCATACCTAAATTTTTTTTACCTTTAACACTTATCTTTTTTCAAAAATTACAACATTGTCTTCTTATCCTCATAATATAAAAAATAAAGATATATATTGAGTTTGCTTTTTAAAAAAAATAAAAAAAAATATTGCACTCCCAAGCACAATTTACTTTACTCATACTACGCTATATGTTACTGACTATAAATTATTACAAAAAATAAAGATTTGAGTTACATATACGAGTGCTAAACATGTACGTGTAAATCTAGCGTATCCTTTATACGTTATAAACAAGAAAGTGTGATTAAGAAATAAAGAAAATGTAGATCATAATCTCTTATTATCTAAGAGTGACGAATCTTCTATTGATCATTCACGACCTTCATATAATTCTTGACATGTCCGAACGATGCCGTATTAGCGACATTTGACGGAGCAACATCCAACATCACCAAAGTATGATTGTCCTCATATAAGGCATTATGATGACCTCAAGTCAAATGACCAATTCCACTACCGAACGTTAGAGATTAACCACTAACACTCAAATAGTTTTTCACGTGGAATCTCCAATAGGTCTCCAATGTTTTATTCTATAACACGTGTTCATTCAAGTGTCACCACACTTTAACTTGTGAGATCAACTACTTACTTCATAAGTAAGAAATGTCGGTCTATCCATAATGACGATATCTGTATCTCGTTATTACATACAATCACGGACGATTTAAGATTCAATCATATATAATGTGTATATCATAATCACAATTCCTTGTGATTAACAAATCTCCAAACTTGAATCTACGGATTCTATTATTTAATTAATTAGAATATTAATTCAATTAAATAATAGATCTTGCCATAAATATGTATCGATTATATATATTAAAAGTGTTTATGTCCATAGACGAGAGGCTGGGTTTTTTTTTTATTGTTGTATGGCCGTGGTCAAAGATAGTTAGGGTTTGTTGCTCTATTCAAACGTTGCACAAGAAAAAATTTGCCCGAGGATGCCGAGGCATTAGCATTTAAGGTT
Organism: Fraxinus excelsior; assembly: GCA_019097785.1. Classification (NCBI taxonomy): domain Eukaryota; kingdom Viridiplantae; phylum Streptophyta; class Magnoliopsida; order Lamiales; family Oleaceae; genus Fraxinus; species Fraxinus excelsior. Next base: position 36,226,169 of record CM032631.1, on the reverse strand, counting down.
CATCTGACAAGATTTTTGCTTTTGCTTTTGTAGAACCTATTGATGAAGTTAAATTAATTGGTGTTCATAAACTAATTTTTTTTTTGAAAAAAAAAAATTCCTCATAAAGAGTTTTTAAAGGAAGTCACATTAAATCATCTTATTTTGAAAGTTCTTCTAATTAAAAAAAAAATACTTCTATAAAATTAATCGAACGAGTTCAAAAACAACTTTTTGATTTTTAAAGTTTATTTTGACATCTCAAAAATTATGCCAAATGGACTCTTAGCATTGCACGAGAGGCTGTATTTTGTTAGAGTCGGATTTCCAAATTTTGGAAGTTGAATGTGACTTCCCATGGTAGTACAAAACTGTTGAGAATTTACTTAATTATGCATAGTGGAAAGTAAAATATTTTCAATTCTCACCAAGTATCTGATTTGTGTTTAGATAGAAACTGTGATAGAAATTATACATTTGATGAATTCTGCAAACTTCTTTGTTGATTCTTGAACTCAAATGGTCATGATCTGTAATTTAAGTTGTTCAATTGTCCAGCCTCCAATGATAATCCATACAGAGAACAAGTATGACGATTATGGTTTTCTTTTCTTGTGTCGCAAGAATAATGAATTATTTTTCCTTAATTTTTCCAAATCCTACTATCTTATTAATACAAGTCCAAACGGGCTTGACCCATCTCTTAACTTAATCCGAACCAATATTTAATTAATCCAATTAATTAAATTTGGTCCATGAATTAATTAATACAATCAATTAATTTGGGCATATTAATAAGCAACCTAATCTATTAATTATTCAATATTTGTCAATTAATTAATTGATAAATCTCATTCTTTTGGATCTAATCAAAATTGATAAATTAAAATATTCCTTTTAATTTATCATCAATTCACATCCGTCATCCCATATTGACATTTAGCAATGTGTCATAGCAATACATGTGACGGGAAATGTCACGGGTATGACAAAATCAAACTTGTTCGTTTACGTGAAACTATAATCATTTTATCAATATGATCCAATCAATTACGAGATATGAATATGTGTCAATCTCAATTATCGATCATATCTTTTATCCCACTGTTGAGTCAATGTAAGTCGAAAACTCTTTTAGATTTATAAGTTCACCTTAGCCAAAGTTTCATTATCAACATAATTGGATAAAATGTGGATCATAATCTTACATCTAAGAGTGACGAATCCTCTATTGATCATTTACAACATTCATATGATTCTTGATATACTTGAACGATGCTGTATTAGCGACCCTTGACAAAGTAACATCAAACATCACAAAAGTATGACTCTTCTCATATAATGCACTATGATGACCTTAAGTCAAATGACCAATTCAACTACCAAATGTAAGAAATTAACCACTGACACTCATATAGTTATCCATGTGGAATTTCCAAGTTGGTCTCTAATATTTTGTTCTATAACAAAACATCTACGTGTTCATTCAAGCGTCACAACTCTTTAGCTTGTGAGATCAGCTACTTACTTCACAAATAAAAAATGTCACACATGATGGTCTATCCGTAAAAATGATATCCATATCTCGTCATTACATTTGACCACGGAAGATTTAAGATTCAGTCATATGTAATTTATATCTCACAATTACAAGTACTCGTGATTAACAAATCACCCAAACTTGAATCTACTGATTCTATTATTTAATTTATTAGAATATTAATTCAATTAAATAATAGATCTTGCCATAAATATGCGTCGAATATATTAAAAGTGTTTGTATCCAAAACTCATTGGACTTAGGGCATAACATTTACAAATTTCCACTTGCACTAGATCAAATCACTTATGTATCTTATACTATAAGAGTTTATACGACGATCATGTTTATGCTGCAACAACACTTTTTCAGTGGATCTGTAATTTAATAACTTGTGGGAATTCGTTCTTTCTTTATGTCATTTCATTTTATTGTCTTTCTAATGAGATAATACCGTCTTAACACGTGTTTGGATCATTGATGAGACCTTAATTCCTTCGCTTACACCATGACTCCATTGTTATCACAATTCACAAGTGTGTGATCAACAATGTTAGGAACTATTCCAAATTCATTAATAAATTTTCTAATCAAAACCACAACTTTTGTTGCTTTCTAAAACAATGATGTACAAGGCTTCTATTATTAATCAATGGTTATTTCCGATTTAGAACCTTTCCAACACACCACTTAAGAGTAAACCAATATCCTAAGTGAAATATGATATCATTCTAGTCTGACTAGAAGTTAGCATCAGTGTATCCATGAACTCTCGGTTCATTTTCTCCATATAAAATCTTCTCGATATTTTATCCATATAGATTGAGATGAGTTAAGCAATCTTTTAGGTCTATCTCTATAGATCAACTTGCTTCTCCTATATCTATCATGGAGAAATTATCTGACAATCATAATTTCAACAATTGAAATATAGAAACGTTGATTCCTATAGTATGTTTCATACATATAATATTAGAAATGCAACAATGCTCCCACTATCTTTTTGTAAACCCACAATTCGTTTTCATTTTTTTAAAAAATCAAACATTTTGAATTTTGCATCAAATCGAAGATTTCAGTTCTAAGAGACTTGTTTCAATCCATATTGACATTTTCTTGTTAACTTATGTACAATATATGTGTTCTAATTCATTAGGTAGGTCGACCAAGGTCCAAACCTTGGTTACATTCATTAAATTCACATAGGATGTCATATCTTCGAGTTAACACTTGATTTTGCTCATGCATAATTGATAGGTTCATTATCCTTGATTATTAATGCATGATTAGTTATCAACCGTGACATTTATATTTGGACCGTATTAGTCTAGGAACTCATTTTATGAGTGCCTTCTTGTGAGTGCTAATCAACTACATCCTTTATATAGGTTGTTGGACTATAGAGATATAGCAATAATAATGAAAAGATAAAATTGTTTCAAACACAAACAGAAATGGAAGCACCCCTTCTTTCAAACTTTCAAAGAGACAGTCTATTCACATTCCATTTGATGATCAGAGGTGTTAAAAAAAATAAAAAAAATTGAGCATTGGAAATTCTAAAGATTCCCCGATAAAGAATAAGAGTTTATTTGAGCTCTATTTTTTAAAAGAATATTTTCGTAATATTGTTTTGTTGGAGAATGTATGGTTAAAAAATTACTAAGATAATGTATAATTAAAAATGAGTTTGACAAATAAATAATGATGTTTATCATCATCATGATGAAATATTAGTGATGTGATCGTCTATGTGAAATAATAAGATTAGATAATTCAATTTTTATTAAAAAAGGGAGAGGAGAGATAGAGAGAAATGCGATGAATAATAAGTTGTCAAATTACAAATGTTCTATGATGATAAATAACATTATTTGCGATAAAAATTCAATCATGAGCTTAATGGTTGTTTGAGCCTCTTTTTTTCTTTAAAAAAAAAATATAGATTTTGTAATAATGTTGTGATGGAGAATATGTGGTTTAAAAATAATGAAATTTTTTGAATTTACGTATAATATTATTTTATTAAAAAATATGATTTAAATCAAAACAAATCACTACAAAAAATGCATTTTGATGGTAAAAAAATTGGAGCTCAAACCAGGGCTCATATGATTATTTTCGTACAAAGACGAGGGTAATGCTAATCACGGAGTGATTGGCGCTGCCACTGATTTGTGTTCAGAGTAAAGGATCATTAAAGTCTCAATATGGGGCCCATCCCAGTACGAGAGTGATTGTGTCCCCAATGGTGGGACCCACTGCTCTTTTCAATCAAATTCCTCTTTTTACGTAGGAACGCTCACGCGCCGCCATTAAATATCTTTCCATGGCGTGGTGTCACCTGCACTCGCCGGGAGTGAAGAAGATTTGGAGAGAAAAGTGGGCCTCAGTTCGGCAAATTATTTGGGTTGGAATATGACTTAACTCTGTTGGAGAAAGGCCTATCTAAGTACTGGGTCCACAAATATCTATAATTGCCGTCTTACTAAGGACTTGTTTGAGCCACATTTTTTTTTCTACAAATTGCATTTTAAAATAGTATTTTGATGAAAAATATGTGATTAAAAAATAAGAAAAAATTCTAAATTTGCCTGTAATTATTTTATTAAAAAATTGTGGTTGAATATAATAGAGAAGAAAATGTATTTTGAAAATAATGAGAAAAAAAAGGCTAAATGACACAAATTTTACAGGTCAAATATAATTTAGCCATCTTTGGTAAAGCAATATGATTCTTAACGAAGTATCGAAAGTTTGAATTCTCGCAACACAAAGTCATTATGCATTGTGTCACTCCTTCGAGGATCCGGTCTACACGTCATAAATGAGGGTTCACGGGGAGAACCACTTCCCTAATGTTCGATCCAAGTGTGTATAAGTCGTGATCGCATTCAATTTACTCTATTAGTGAACCAAATGAAAAAAGCCGCTACTCCTCAAAATTAGTCCGACGAAACTTGGATACCTAAATAATTAAAAATAATAATTTTTACTTAGTTTTGATAGGAGTTAATGAAGTTTATAATTTAAAAGTTGTGGATACTATAAAATGTATGATTAAACTTAATTGTTAACTTCAAGCTACGCCAAACCGGAGCTAAATCTTCTTTTCACACAAGTCATTGATATTTCCATCAACATTGGGTAGATATTTTATGTCAATTATAATCGTGCAAGACATTCAGTGCTACAGATTATAATATATGTCAATGAGTGAGAATAACGTTAATATAAGTGGTTGAGACGTATTTTTCGTGAAAATTAAATGTGGCTCCTTTTATAAAAGAGACATGGTTGTGACAAAACATGTTCGAAGGAGAACAAGTAGACTTGACATTACGGGAAGAAAAATATTCTGGAAGTCTACTTCAAATTTTTAAGAGATTTTTTTTTTTAATATGTTTTTTTGTTGAAATTATACCTCAATATGAACTAATTATCTAAGAGGGAGCACAAATTTGACCTTTCCGAAAACAATATTTTGTTTACAGCATGTTTGATAGGCTATTATTTTTCATGAAAATGGAAAACAAATTCAAAATTCCACTTTTGCCTTGTTTGATACACCTTTTTTTTTTTTTTTTTTTTTTTTTCCATGCAATTCATTTTCTTGATTTGGATCATATGCTCACATTTTCCTTGGTTTTGTGGAAAACCAATTTGGTGCAAATTGATTTTCTAGATTTTTTTTTTTTGGCAATTGAAAAAAATTCTAGACACAATGGTAAAAAAATGTATCATTTTTATTGACAATTTCCATGCAAAACAAAGTCAAACGAATAGTATTCGGTATGATAATTTTTTTTTTTTTTGCAATTGAAACAAATTTTAGACCTTATGGTAAAAGAATTATCACTTTAATAGACAATTTTCATAAAAAACGAAGTCAAAACGGACACCAGACTTTCAACAATTTTCAAGTAGAAAATTATATCAATCAAACACAATTAATTAAAATTATCAGTAAAAAAAATTCTAGACAATTCAATTCTTTATAATTCATTTTCTTTTCACTCAAATTTCACATTTGCAATCAAACGGACCCTTAGTTCCCTTATCATTTTTCAATTGGTCTTTGAACAAATTTTCACCAGCAAAAAGTTGTGGAGAAAAGGAACCAAAAGTTTTACCTAAAATATAATAATAATGAATATTGCAATTAGTACGACAATCAATAATTTAAGATACTAAAAACTACAGTATTGATTCCCAACCTATTTACTTATTGACAAATAGTTAGTTATGAAGCCTAATTATTGATGCCACGTGGAATCGGTATATAGATCAAAATTTTATTAAAAGTTCAAATTAAATTTCATATTGCGAATTTGAGAAGTCGTAAATTTCGATTTTCTCCTAATTTGTCTTATTAATTGTGAGCTGTCGTTAGAATTTTAAATTGTTATCATAAAAGTGAGAAAGGGAGGTTAAATAAAATAGATCGTGCGATTTTCTCTTGTAAATTTTTTTAATCGTAGTGAATTATTGCAGTAGCGGAAGATGGAGTATTCTCACAGTAAGGAAAATCTATATGAATCTTGCATATGTTTATTTATTTTTGCAAATTGATTGTTCGCGATGAAATAGAACTCTCAATACAAATGATTTTTTACATTTAATTTGAATCTCCAACCTGTTACTTTTGTAACACGCAAATGTGTTCTCATTTAACAGATTTTGTACCAACAAAAAAAAATATTTTTTATAAAATTCATTTGAGTCGGTTTGTCTCACAAAAATATGTTTTTTTCTCTTTTTATACAAATTAAAATAATATAATTGAAAGCATAATTTCTTTTTATATTTTTTTCAAATATACCCACATTAATTAATAATTTAAATAATAATAGTTCATATTTATTTATAACAAAACACTTTAAATAGTGGCATATTATAAAACTAAAAAAATCATTCAAGCTTTCAACAACGAAAGTAATCTATAATTTGAGACGACGAGCCCCCATGGCACATCTCCAAGTGGTAAAAGAGGAAGATGGAAAAACTCCAACTTTGCTTAAGGCTGCTGCGTCAAATGTTTGAATCCTGAAATATGGATTTGGTCTTTGAAGTGTACAAGCAGTCTTCCACCCGTACCTTTGGAGGCATAATTTGCGATTTAGCTCATTCACCAAGGTCCAGAACATGATAGGTGGGGACCGTCAAGAATTCGGTTCACCCCCTATAATTTGAGACGACGAAGATGAAAAATAAATCTACCTTTGTAAAATGAATGGAGTAATATGAGAAAGTGACATCGAGTCATGCGTTAGATTTAGCAAAAGCATTATTAATTGATATATGTTACTTGACATGATTGGTTGAAAATTTTCACCCAAAAAAACAACATAATTTGGCACGAAACTTTTGTGCAAGTGGTACTGCGATACTTGATTGGCTCGTCAACTTTAGAGACTCATTTTTTTTTTCCTGCAAATTGATATAAAATACAATTATAGTTTTCATTTTCAATACAAATGAATTCTTAATAGTGTTTTTAAACCTCTAGGGTGTGTTTAATAAATATTATTGAGAAAATGATGTATTTTAAATACTGATAAGATAGGAAATATTTGATTAAAAAAGTAAGGAAAATTTATTGATGCGATGAAAAATATTATTTTTATTGAAGATTGTGATTGAAAATGAGTTTTGAAATAATGTGTGTCAAACGGAGCCTGATTTAAATCTCCAACACGTTACTTTTATAACAAGCAAATGTGTTATCATTTAATAGATTTTGTACAAAAAAAATAAAAAAGATTTAGGGTGTCTCTAAATCACATTATTTTAGAAGAATTTATTCTGAAATAGTAGATTGATGGAGAAAGTGTGATTAAAAAAAGTAGGAAAAGTTATTGATATGATGAAAAATATTATTTTATTGAAGAATGTGTGGTTAAAAACGAATAGAAAAATAAGAATAAAATTTTTAATATAACTCAAACAGGACTTATTATGAAATTTATCTCAGACCCTGTTTGAGTCAAATTATTGTAGAATGAGAATGAAAAATATAATCGTTATTGGGGCCCACACAAAAGATAAAAAATTTGAATTTAAATATTGATATAATGGATAACGATCATATTTTTTATTTTAATGAAATAATAATGTATATCGGGTTCATATTTGTCCCACATAAATATGAATGGAGTAATATGATACTATTGGTAATGTCCTGGAAAGTGACATCGAGTGATGCGTTGCATTTAGTAACAGCATTATTGATTGATATATGTTACTTGACATGATTGATTGAAAAATATCACCCAAATAATTTGTCACGAAACTTTTGTGCAAATGCTACTGTGACACTTGATTGGCTCGTCACCTTCAGTCTCATTTTCTCTCTCAGTAAAGTTCTAATCAATCAAAATGCTACATGATGTTGTGTGACTTTTTAATTATAAAAATTATTGTATAATTTGATTTTTTTAACAAAATATTAACGAAAAGCTTTAAATGTATTTGTAGGGATCCTTTTAAGGGCTTGTTCTGTAGGAACTAAAATCAGATTCAAATTGAAAAATTAACCGTTATTGTTGACTTTTATGAGACGAGTGGGCCCAATAATGACTATATTTTCAATTTTAATTGGATTTTAATCCCTACTAAACGAGACCTAAACATTATATATAGATTTTAGTTTTTTTTTGGTAAGGTGTTGAATGTGAATTAACATTTTGCAATTTGACTTTTTTTCAAAAGAAATAAGTGGCTAAACTCACGACGTGCTTAAAAGAATTTGTTAAATTAGTATTTAGCTGTTACTATTGATTTTTGTGGTTTTAGATGTGAATTAATTTTTCACATTAGAAATTGATATGCTTCTATGTCCACGTATTTTGATCATTTAAGTTTGAATTAAAATCATAACGGTCCTTCAATGACCGTTTGTAAAACAAATTAAATCTTCAATAACCTTTTGTTAAAGCGAATGAAATTTCAGTAATCGCTTCTACAAGTCTTAAACTTCAATCACCGTTTTGTAATTTTTAGGTAAGTTCAATAACCATTTGTGAAATTAACCCGACTTGATATATTTCCCAAAAAATTGGTCGTATTTTCATTTTTTTCGTTTGGGATGAAATTGTTGAATTTTCTTAGTTGGGTGTTACTTCTAATGGGTTGGGGTTGGATAATTGGATCTGGTCTGGTCGAAAAATCACGCGAGGATTGATGTGAGATCGACTATTCAACAGTAAATGGCCTTGGATCCAAGATATAGTGTTTTAAGTGGGTGTTTGGCCGCCCCTTTTTTTAGGAAGAATTAGTTTTTGAATAGTGATTGATAGGAGAATGTGCAGTGAAAAAGTGATGAAAAGTTTGAGATTTGTGTGTAATAATATTTTATTTGAAGAATGTGTAGTTAAAAATGAGTACTGTAGAAAAATAAACAGGAAAAAAAGGAGAAAGAAAGAGCCTCAAACATGGGCTAAATTAAATATTGTTTAGTATGTCCGATCTGACGTATCAAATACCAAATATTTTCCCAGGAAAGTGAAAGTAATTGAAAATAATAAATCAAATAAAACATTAATCTTTTCGATAAAAGGGTGGGTGCTACAGTTCAATTATCCGAGCATTTGAAACATTATATGATTAAATGGTCTAATGAGTAAATAACGAAGTTCCCTTCACCTCCAAAACTGTATACCAAAACTACGGCCATAAACTTGTTACAATCCCCAGAGACGATTGAATTTCAAGTTACACTATCGCAGCATTAACTGCTGAAATACATGCAAGCTCAAGAATCGGCAATGGTAACTTCAACCTCAACACCAGGTTCAATCGTGATCGAGGTAATCTGCTTAACCACATCCGGGGAGCTGAAGAGGTCAATCACGCGCTTGTGTACACGGAGCTCAAACCTATCCCACGTGTTGGTACCTGTGGATCAAATTCGTTAAAGTAAAATTAAAATCGAGATAACAAGAGTCAATAGCACCATGAACATGGAGTTTCACAATTTAAATCAAATGGTGATCCACAGAAACACTAGTGCACAAAATCAGACCGTCTGAGCCTGATCTTATATCGACAATCTAGATTTTAAACCAACAATTCACCACTCAATCTTAACAACAATGCACTTTTAGGAAAAGCAACAGATAATAAAGATAATCGCTGCAAGTTTCGATAAAAATAAATAAATAAATAAAATGAGTGGGGGGTTAACAAAGACCCTAGAGTCATATCTAATCAAAAGACAACCAATTTAAAAATAAAAAGAATTTTAGAAGATATGGTCAACAGACTATCGAGACTAAACTCTCTAAGTACTGAAAAGAATTTAAACTTACCTGCTCTCTAAACTGTAAATTTTTGCAGGCGATAATATCAAAGCCTCGAAGGACTAAAAGCTCTGTTTTGTACAGATTGGAATTCTTCCCATTTTAGGGTCGCAAATGTCAAATATACTCAATAAAAAACTCGATGCCCCTCTTTGCGAAGAGTTCTCTCATTAAATAGAACTAAAATAACAACTAAATATGGAAGCAATTAATTACAATATTAATTAATGGTAAAAGCAATCTATCTATGAGCCTGTTTGGTACGGCTTAAAATTCAATTAAAATTGAAAATATGACCGTTATTGGGTCCCACCCGTCTAATAAAAGTCAACAATAACGACTATATTTTCAATTTTAATCTGATTTTAATCTCTACCAAACACTCTCTATATCTAATACAATTATAATAATATAATCGCAATCTTTGGAATTTTATTCAATCTCCTTGACATCCTCCTCAAATTGATGCTGGTAGCAACCAACTACGAAAATTAGTGATGACGAGAGACCAAAAATAATAAATAATGCAAAAACAACAAAAGACTGCTCCAAAACCACTCCAAGAACACTCCAAAAAAATACTACAAGAAATTACGAGAACTCTCTCCAAGAAGAATTTCCAAAAGAAATTCACGAATTGTGCCGACACACACAGTGAGCTCTATCTGTCCAAAGAACTTAGTCGAACACATAATTTGTGTTCCAACAAAAACTCTTAACGCCAAAACACCGACCAAAACTCTAGATACTGCATGTGGAAGAAATCCCACAAACATACACCAAAAAACTCCAAGACGGATTTTTTTTTGGTAAATTTTCAGATTAAAAAAATGCTGATTTTGAATTACTTTCTCAATACGTTAAAAAGAATATGAACAGAAAAAAAGAAACAATTAATTTGACGAAGACTAGATGGGAGGAGCACGCCTTGAGAAAACTTAACCAAGAAAACAAGAGAAAATTCTAAGGAATTGGCTCAGATACCATGTCAAATATACTCAATAAAAGACTTGATGCCCCTCTTTGTGAGGGTTCTCTCATTAAATAGGACTAAAATAGCAACTAAATATGAAAGCAATCAATTACAATATTAATTAGTGGTAAAAGCAATCTATCTATATCTAATATAATTATAATAATATAATCGTAATCTTTGACGATCTTCGGAATCTTATTCAATCCCTTGACAGCAAGGATAATGAGCATTTCCACAGGAAAAAATAGACTAATCTCTATTCCAAAATTTCCCCTGCTTAAAATTACACCTAGTGCACTAAAACACTCGCTACCAATTCCAATCATTAGAACCTACAAGCCAACCCAATATCCCATCCACTTCGCTACCCGCTAATCCTCTCCTCATGAAGCACGGCTTCCAAAGGCAACATTGCTCCCCACAAACAACCCAGTTCCAAAATTCACTTTCTCGCCAGTGCAACCACTAAGCCATCTCCTCAAACACAACTCACTATAAATCTGATGTAATGATAAAACAAACCACAAGTGGACTTGCACATCACATCGTACTAAACATTCAAATTGGCACTAGGTTAAAGTAATTTGATTGTTGGATTGACATGAAACAATGGTTAGTCGTTGGATTTTTACTTGCAAAATTTTATGCTTTCATTGGCCTTTTCTTCAACTATTTTTGATTTCTTCATAGAAAGTTCACCGAACTTATTAGAGATGGTGGAATTGATTGTTGATTTGGAAGTGAGAATTCCGAAGAGGTGTATATTTGTAGGCTGCAAGCCACGAGCTTAAATTGCATAGAGATGGAAGTTGTGGGAAATTAGTGATATTATGGATACCTCGGCGTTATACACAAAATGAAGGTTAAGGCAATGTGGGGATGAAAATAAAGTCAAACACAAAATCCACCTTTAACTCCTATAAAAAAAATTGTTCGGAACCACCAAGTGGCCAAAAATTTGTGAATCGGAGTGAATATGCAGTTACGAGGCATAAGCACAATTAAATAGCAATAACCTACACCAAATAAATTATAAACCTAGCTATACTACATCCATTAAAGAACAACATAAGAAACCACAGCTTCAAAAATACCATATTAAGGATTACATATTAAGGGAAGTATATTCTTATACTCAAGCTGAAAGTAATACCTTCACCGCAAGGTGACTTCCTAGTAGTGATGTTAAGAACCTTAGTGGGCATTCTCACTGGTCCCTTGACCCTGAGCCTCTTGTCTTTAGCACCACGAACCAAATCAGAACACACTGTTAACAAATCGAGTCAACAAAGCACCAAATTAGACAATTATTTCGATCATTTTTATCACAAAGCAAGGAAATCTCTTCCCCATGTATAGGATTCTATTTAATGTTTGCAACAATTGCCAGCCATCTAATTGTAATACAAAACCCAGGTTTCCACAATGGACCAAACAAGTAGCAATTATAAAGCTGAATGATTTCTATAATTGTTTCAGTTTTATGAGTGACATACTATAAATCCTTTTATCTACCAATTGGTAGCATAAAAAATAGTTCCAAGTAATACCTCTCATCCAAACTTAAAGCGAAAAGCACCCAAAAATTAACATTTTTTGACAATCGATTACTCAAACAACAAATGATAATAATGAAACGTATATCATGTAGCAACAGAGGAAATCATACACACTAAATCTGAGCCACAAAAAGAAAAACCAACTAGTTACCTCAACACAAAGGTACAATAAACAAAGCATAATCAGCAAGAGTAATGTCTCAACTAATAGTACAATTAATAGGGCACGATCAAATTGCACAGCCTTATATAGACCGAGCTGCAATACCTTTCTCGAGGTTCTTTACATTCTTCGAGGAGAGAGTGATACGTATCTTATGAATTTGCTCCTGGGGCTCCTCCAAGCCAGGCTTAGTTGGCTTCATCGCTGCGTACGCCATTCTTTTCCTTCGATTCCTTCTACAAACACACAAAACATAATTTTAAGTTTGGAAAAAAAATAATTTAAAAAAAAACAGTAGCTGTGTAAATTTAAAGATTATTATCTTTCTTTATGCGGTACTTAAAATGTCAATATAGGGCGGCGAGAGAGCTTACCGACGGTGGATAGAGGCGGAGCTGAGAGCGGTGAAGAGATTTGGCGAAACGACTTTTTTCTGGTGGACGTTTTAGTGGAGTTGATCTAGGGTTTTTCTGTTTCTTGTTTGTTTTTTCTATTGGGCTTTGGTTTGAAAATGGTTAAGAGATGGGCCAATCCAGTAGTATACTTTGTTGGGCTTCATTTTATTGAAAATATACGTAAACAGCACTGAGATGAGATGATTTATTGTAATTTTTTTTTTTTTTTGTTTAAAATCAAATTTTTAGTATACTTTTATGAAAATTTACAAAGAGTCTGTTTGGTAGGGTTACTAATCAGATTAAAATTGAAAATATGACCGTTATTGGATCCCACTCGTCTAATAAAAGTCAACAATAACGGCTAGTTTTTCAATTTTAATCCGATTTTAATCTTTACCAAACATCCTAAAAATGTGTGATCATAAGATCGATAAAAATTGTAAATTTCATAAATGAGTTTGAGATAAAGTAAATTTTAAAAAATGAGAACCAAATAAAGATTACTATTTTGAAATAAGACGACAAAACTTCAAGTGTGTTTGTCTCTCATTATTGGGAGAAGAATGATGTAATGAATATTATTTTTTGAAAAATACGTTGTTGAAATTTAAAGTAACTTTATTAGTTTACGAGTAGAATATTTTATTGTATGAATGTATAATAAAGAGTGTTTACTGTAGAAAACAATGTTTGATAAAATGATAAACAAATAGAGGCTTCAAGTCGCAAGTTTTTTCATTGGTCAATCAATATTAGTTGCATTTTCGTTTAATTTAACAATTCATGACCAAACTTACATTTTGACTGAATAATCAAATTAAAATAAAAATACAAACAAACTATAAGTTATAAATCGAGATCTCTTGTTTTAACTTTCTCATCCTAAAATTTCGAAATCTAATTCATAATTGCATATTAAAACTTTTATTTTCTTTAAGATGGTTGGCTTGCACGTTGCAATTAGAGCCGCACTAAAACTCTATACATAAGACCAAATTATATTTTGGTTGAATTACAGAAATTTAAAAGCTTAAAATTTTTGTTGGTTCAATTTCTTCACAACATAGAAAATTAAAGGAGAAATTACAATAGAGGTCCTCAACCTTTGGGTTGTGTAGCATTTGAGTGTGCAGCCAAGAAATAACTCATAGAATCCCTCTCATCAACTTGCACAAGGAAATCACCATTAATAGGCAGGAAATGCACAATTAGTAACAGCACCTAAGCGGAGCATCACAAAATCTAAATCACCATTTTAATATACAGTCTCATTATTACTATCATAATAAGATGGTGCGCGATATTTGAAGGGCTAAGTGAAACAAAAATTGCAGCTCAGTGGTAGCCATTTTTATCATCACTCTCCATTTCTTCAGCATCCTCAAACCGTTGATCGTTAATTTGAAGCTGCAAGAGACGTGAGAACATCAATTCCAATACAGCAAGCAATAAAAAAAACCCATTTAGATTTTCCATTCAAGCAGCAACGCTGAACTGCTGCAAAAAAATAGCAACCAAGGGTAGAGCTACTTTCCGGCAGACGCGGTTTTAGAAGGAGAATATATTGTTGGAACAAACATGGAGGAGGGACTTAAAAGTCAGTCAACATGGACAATTCAAACAGCAATATCCACTGTCCTACTTAACCTGTGAAAATGGAGTTTGTTGTCATCATGCAAACTTAATTGATGAACAAATAATCTGGTTAAAAATTTCCATATGGGCATATGCTTAAGCGCACTCTTAAGGTAGTGCTTCAGGTGAAAGTAATAGCTACAGATTGCAAAAGCAGGTTAACCTGACCCCATGACACAAACCTCAACTGCAGTAAGCCAGTAAGTTCCCGAGATTGTGATGCCCCACCAATCCAGTTGTTGTGATGCAACGATAAATGGTGTGATGCATTAAAATTCCACTCTGCTAGTAAAGGGAATTCCAATGCATGTCCCTCTTCAAATTTGTTTAGCTTCAGTTCTGATTTCTCAAAATTTACACTGGTCATCAATTTGAAGTTTCTGATTATTAAATGTTACAAGTCTATAGCGACAATGTAATCCTATCATTATGTTTACATGTCTGTGTGTGCTTGTGAGTTTTGCTTTTTATGCAATATTGTGTGTTTTGTAGGAAATGATTACCAAGAGAACAGGGCAAGATGAAGAAATTTGTTTGTGAGAGAAGGAGATTTTCAGCTCAAGAGAAGGATTTATTAAAGAAGATGAGGGATTGAGATTCGAGAGATCACATATGTGAGAGAATAGAAAATTCAATAGAAGAGACTTGGTATTTCAGAAGAAAAATAAGGAAAAAAGTAGGGAGAGAATTTAGATGGAGAAGGGGAGGAAAGATTGTGATGCTGCTGCTGCTAACAGTTTTAGAGGATAATCTAATAGATTTCATTGTGATTATAGACTTGCAGTGGCACAGGCTCTGAAATGATCATTGTGCTAATAGACTTGGCAGTGGCAAAGGCTCTGAAATAAGGTTTGTGTTTTGCTGTTAATGGTGGTGTGATGATGCAGTTTCTCGTGGAGGGGTCTGCCAGTCGAAGGGGCTGATGATGTGGTGGATGAATGAATGTGCTACTGTGCTCATGGTGTATAGTGACAGAAGTGAGATTGAGATATCTGTGCATGAATGCTGCAGTGGTGGCTTGGGTTGCTGTGTGATGAAGAAAACAGGGGGAGTGAGGTGCGAGTTTGCGGCACAGGCCAAAATAAAACAGAACGAAGATAAAGGACAAGAGAAAAGGGTGGGGGTGGGGGTGGGGGTTATTACTTGTGCCTTATTTTCTTGTTGAACTAGAAAAGACTAATTACTCTCAACATTGCAATCCATAATTGATTTAATACCATATTATATGTTGCTCATGCCTATGAATTGGAGGAGTTTCTTAAAATGACGCTCCTAAATTGCAAAGTGAAAAATGCCCTTTAGATTTTAATTGTGTTGGGAGTAAAAGAAGTCCTACATCGGCTAGACAAAGGAAATATGATGGGTTTATAAATGGGTGACAATATCTCCATTGGTACGAGGCCTTTTGGGGTAAAGTCTAAAAGCAAATCCACAAGGGCTTAGGCCCAAAGTGGACAATATTATACCATTGTGGAGATGTGTGGTGTCCATAAACCCAACAAGTGGTATTAGAGCTCAAGGCCCAAAACTTAGCAGGAGGAACACCATGGAAAGCATGGTGGAGGTCCCCTAATTAGTCTTACGATCTGACTAAAAAATCATTCGCGTTTAAGGTGCCTTGTGTCGAAAGTCTTCCTGACATAAAGTCTTCCTTGAGTCCCGTTTGGTCGAGGGAGACGGCAATAACGGCGGTACAAGATAATTGGCGGATGGATTATTGTTTGAGGGGAGGCCACAATGATGTGGTCCTTCGTTTGAGGGGAGGATTGTTGGAAGTAAAAGAAGTCTCACATCGACTAAACATGGAAAATATTCATGGAAAATATGATGGGTTTATAAGTGTAGGACAATATCTACATTGGTACGAAACCTTTTGGGATAAAGCCCAAAAGCAAATCCATGAGGGCTTAGGCCCAAAGTGGACAAAATCATATCAATGTGGAGATATGTAGTGTCCAATAAACCCAACAAATTGTCTAAAAGACCTTGCTTACGTGTAAAATGTCTTAGACATCCTAATCATAAATGGCCTTTTCAAACTAGTCAAATAGGTCAAAATCTACTACTGCTAATTACTTTCTACCACTGGCTTATGTTTATATGTATATTTAAAGCTCGGAAAACACATCGTGTGGTTTATATGGAAGAGGCAACACGTGCAACCATTTATGTCCTCGGGTCCAATAAGTAAGTCATGCAATTATGCAGCTCTACTTTTTAAAGGTGCAGCACAAGGACCAAAAGCAAGTTCAAACTACCCCCACCATTAATTTAATGAAAATGACAAACTAAGGAGCAACATTAACAGATAAAGTTTAAAACCACAGTTATGAAAACCTTCAGGCACCAAATCTACACATACCTGAAGCACTGAACGAGCTAAGTCATGATCCCCATTAGCGCCAATTGAATGGGTTTGATTTTGAGAGACAATCAAGTCAGTATCCTCTTCATCCGCAGATGCTAATAACAAAGAAAAACAACGAGAAGAAGGGTGAAAAAACTATGAAATTTATAGAGGCAACGAGAACAGAGAAGGTCAGATTGATACCTAAAACCCCATCTTCAAACTGATCAGCACTAAAAACCCAGTTGTGTTCTACTTCTTGTTCTGTTGGAAACATAAACGTAACGAAATAGACAATAAAAACTTTATGATAAATATAGGGATGCAATGGGGCACAGTGCAGGTCCATTTATATTCCTTCTATTTTTTTCCTTGTAAATTCTAGGTAATTTGGGAAATGGAATTGATTCACGTTTGGGCATAAAAAGGTTGGTTTAAAAATAACTAAATAAACGGGGTGGGGCAGCAAAAACACGCTGAGCGGGGCACTGGGGCTTGGGTTTTTCAGGTCAAATTGTCAGCCCTAGAATACTACTTGATCATAAGAGTCCAAGAGATTATCAATCACCTTCGATGGGCCCAGGATTCAGTTCAGCACATTCACAAAATACCGCAAACAGTGTATCTACTGTAAAATAAGTTGAGAAGGAATTTAGTTTTCACCAAAACAAAAAAATATCCAAAAAGGTGATAATAGTGGATAGATGATGCATATATAAGCAAAAGCAATACACTGATTAGGGTCCGAGGGTACAAGTCTCATCTCATTGATCTTCGATAAGTCTAGTGAATCATTGCACTCAGAATCTGAGCCCTCTGATTCATTGTCCTCAGCTCCTGTATCAATCTTTGAAGAAGGAAAAACAAAAAGGAATATCAGAATAAGTACATTGAACCAAGTATATTCTATGCATGTGCACTAACACAAAAATGACAAGAAGACGAAAAAGTGAGTTGGGGGTGGGGGACATGACGCTGTTCGCAGCCTTGTACTTTACATGCTGAAAAGGATACTAAGCCCCTATTTGGTACCACATTAAAATTCATTCTCATTCTTCTACTCATTGTCAACCACACATTCTTCAATAAAATAATATTTTCCATTACATCAATAACTTTTTTTTTTTTTTTCAACCATACATTCTCCATCAATCTACTATTCCAAAATAAATTATTCCAAAATAATGTGGCTCAAATACACCCTAAGTAAAAAATATGTTCAAATTCAAGATCTAAAAGCAAAATGCACAGATTAATAACTCTTCCAGTCATTCAGTGCAAATGATTCATCAGCAAAGTTTCCTCCAATTATGGATAAACCCCTCTTCCAGTTTTGGCAACTTATCAAAAGAGCAAGGAATGTTCTTACCTCTCTAGGAAATAAGACCAAAGAGAAATTTAACTGTAACCAGCATAATTTAAATAATTAAGCCCGTGTTTGGCCCCCCTTTCTTAAAACTCAATTTTCGTCAAACTCATTTTCAACCACACAATTTTATGGGACCCACAACTTATATCAATTTTTCAACCACAAATTTCATCAGCTTACTAAAATTTAATTTTTATCAAAACCTAACAAGGGCTAAATATTCACTACAGATGGCTGTTTAATAGAATTAGTCTTTAGATACGACGACCAAAAACTTATTATTCATCTCTTGGTCATTTTAATGGAACAAACCTTTCTCCAAAATCAAAAATAATACCATCTGACATAAAATGGCATGACAATATTCGACAAATCATGTATCAGAGAGTTTGCGTCAAATACTTTATTGCTTTATCACAAGCTATGAAGTTATAATTGTCCCCACCTTGGCCATTAAAATGTGGAAGGCTTCAGTAAATGCCAAGGAAAAGATAGGTTGACACAGAAAGAAAATACAAATCCATAAGATCAACAATTAAGTGTAACTAAATTTAATACATCTCAGCTAGTGGTTAAGATTGAAGGTTTGTGGCATAGACAAGAAGAAATTCAGAGAACAAGGTTGAGTTTGCCATGCCAAATTGGAATAATGTAAATTTAAACTTATATTTAGTTTTGCTCTCCATGGTCTTGAATCCATGACTCTAAATGCTAGGCAACGTTGTATTTGAGTTTAGTTACACTTACTATTGAACTAACGGATTTGGAATTTTATGTGGTAATCTATCTTTTTCGTTGGCATTTGTTGACACGTGTTTTACCTTCTAAGTTGCACGGTCACACAACATGGACACACATATTCTTCTAAAAAGTGGACATGAACGTGTTGAGTTAAATTCTCCAAAAATTTTAAATACACAATTATATCTTTATTTATCATATCTGATATTGCACATGGCAAATGGCATGTTGGGAACTTGCTTGAGGGCTTCCTTGACACAACACGTTTCGAACACGGACACTCAACCCTAGTACGAGTGTATTTGCATCATAGTTTAGTTTACTGTGAATGACTCGAAAAGTTACAAGCTGTGTTTTTCAAGCTATCAATCTTTAGATAGAAAATCTAAACTCTCAAAACCAACTGAATATCGAGACCCTCAACCTCAAACAAGAAAAGAAGATCAATGCACCACCAACTTGCAGAAAGGAGGTAAATTTTTCTTCACCTGAGTATATATACAAGGAGAAGAGTATGCCTCGGGGTCCCTCGACACTGCGTGAAGTGACACCGATAAGAAATCTACTGCGTAGCCTTTCGCCCTGTCCGTGTCACTCAACCACACAACTTGCCTTCAATAGAAAATACACTAATTAAAAATCCAATTAAGAAAATAAACCACAAGGAAAAAGATGCTATGATTATGTACTTGGTGGAGATGTAGAGAGTGCCAGGGGATTCAGGGAGGCGGTTGCCGAGGACGATGGAGACACCGGACTGGACGTGCACGAGTTCCTCGCCATCATCGGCATCGAGAATAGGTTGTCCGGCGCCGTCTCCGGTTCTCTCCGTCAATAGTCTTAATCCGGTGGCCATTTTATCTCTGATGGAACTGGGGGTAGAGATTTGGGTTTTATCGTAGGGTTTATGTGGTTATATTGACGGATTAATCTATATTGACAAAGTTATGCTGGGTCCAATTGGTAGATTCTGTAAATCCTACTTATAATTTTTAATTATTTTGCTTTTTTATTTAAATAATTATTATTTGAACCTGAAAAAAACTTCTTGTGGTAAATTTCGCGCCCATTTGGCCCACATTATTTTACGGAGAAATAGCAATTTTTTGAAAAATGTATAATTAAAAAAATTGAATTAACGTACAATATTATTTTGCTGAAAATATATAATTAATAAGAAGAAAGAAAAAAAAATGTATTATAATTTAATGAATAATAATAAGAGTCAAAAAAGGCCAAATATAAGGGAAATTACAAAAATTCAGGGGTTTAAAGATAACTTTTTAAAAATCAGGTCCAAAGTTTATTAATTCAAAAATCAGGTAATATATTAACCCTAATCCTAATTTATCCTCTCAACTCTCTCACATCCGTCTCCCTCCCCTTCCCTCTCTACATTCTCTCTCTAAACGAACACATCGACTCCCTCCTGTCACCGCCGCCCGCCATCATCACCCAAACCCATCACCACCCTCAATCCACATCGCCGGTCAGAAGGAGCTCGAATTGCGGCGAGATGCGACGGCAAAATACTGTGTGTCAGGCTACGATTTTGAGGGGGGGATCTGTGGTTTTGAGGGATGGTGGTGGAGGTGGTTTTTGAGGGTTTTTTTGTGGACCTGTGAAGGTGGTTTTTGATTTTTTTTGTTGTGGATATGCGGTTTTGAGTGATGGTGGTGGAGGTAGTTTTTGATGTTTTTTTGGTTCTCAATGGTGTAGGTGGATCTGGTGGATTTTGGCGGTGGATTTGACACGGTTGGTTGTGGTAAGGTGGTGGTCACAAATGGCTATTGTCTGGCGGTGGTGGTGGTGGTGTCGGGGTAAGGGAGGTCACAAGTGGCTGTGGTGGCAGTGGCTGCAGTGTGGTGGTGGTGGAGCTGACGGGGTTGCTTGGTTGTGGCGGTGACAGTGATTTTTGTTGATGGAGGTGATGGTTGGCTTGGGCGCTGTGGTTGGTTTAGGCGTGGTGGTGGTTAGCGGACAAGGTGGTGGATCCGGATCGGAGGTGAAAGCGAGGTGTTGGTTAATTTGTAACCAACCAATCATTTTGTTATATGTGACCTAAAATTTATATAATATGTGACCGTAAAAGAATATGTGACCAACTAATTTGAAAATGTGTGACCACGTGACCTACAATTTTTTTATCCGTGATCAATTAATTTTGAAATTTGTGACCGAAAAATAAATTGTGACCAATTAATTTGAAAATTTGTGACTTATGAATAAAATTGTGACCTACTAATTTAAAAATCTGTGACCTCGATATAATATGTGACGTACAAATTTTTTTATCTGTGACCTACAAATAATTCGCGACGAACAAATTTTTTGATATGTGACCTTGAAATAATTTGTGATAAAAATTTTTGGCTATATGTGACCAGTAAACAAATCCGTGACTTATAATTATGAATCTGTGACCATTAATCACAAATTGTGACTTTATTATCTTTATATTGATAAATATTTTTAATTAATTAAATTCAAACCTGATTTTTGAATTTTTAAACTATTTACCTTAGATTTGAATTGAGGTAAAGAATACACCTTAAATATGAATTTTTCCCCAAATATAAGGTCACTAAACTTTTCGTTAAAAAGGCTTAATTGGATCGCACAATTTTCAGTGTCTCGATTGGGTCAACAAACTTCTATTTTAGTAGGTGTTTGGTAGGAATTAAAATTAAATTTTGAGTAAATTATGATAGAAGTTTTTGAAACGTGTGATTGAAAAATTGTGGAACTCACGAAAGATATGATTAATATTGATTGTTTGATTTTGACTTAAATTAAAATTCGATTTTAAGTCGAAACAAACAGGACCTTAACTTCAATTCACTTGCTTTAAATTTTTAGTTTCAAATTCACCTCAACCTTTTATCTACCAAATGAGATAACTTGCATATAGGACGCCAACTTATCACTGTGGCACATTATAAAAGTACTAATCTAAAAAAAAAAATACGTTTTTTTTTATAATTTTCATCGAGAAATTGTTATAATTTTATTTTATTTTTTCATGTGATGCCTATCTATTATGTGAAAGATCATTTATGGTAAACGATTGATGATGTAATATGATGGAGTGATGATATTTATAATTAAATTGAAGTTCAATGACATAATTAAAAATATTAAAACCTAGTAAACGGTTGATTATTTGTGCATTTGCTCCTCATTTTAAAGCACACTAATTTGAGAAAATCATCCTCAAAGACAAAACGTGATATTTAATTTAATGTTGACACCAATTGCTGAATTCTTTACCACACGTAAATCAATCCCAACAAATTTAAAGAGTGCTCTCGTGTCTATTTAAGCCCCTGTTTGTCTATCATTATTCAATAAAAATAAGTTTTGAAATAACGATTATTTAATGAACGTATAGTTAAAAAAAATTAAAAAATAAATTTACGTACAAAATATTTTATTACGTGATTGAAAATAAATTTAAAAAAAATATGCATTTTGAAATAACCGTAGACAAACATTGACCAAATGTCAATGTACCTCAATTATTTTGGTGATGAAATTCTTGGGAAATTACAAAAAATCGTGTGCACAGTTTACACCAATTCAAAAATCAGGTTGAAAATTTAATTAATCAAAAATCAAGTATTTTATTTTAAATATCAAACCCTAAATCTATCCAAACCCTAAAATACTCTCTCTCTCCATTTTTGAGGAGTTGATTTCACAACTAGTTTCCGACCTCCCGTTCGAGACAGATGATAAAAAACAAGCAACCATTGGAATCAGGTTGCTCGCAAAGAGCAAATCGGATAATCGGATTAAAAAAGCCAGAGTCGGCGCCATTAAACCGCTTGTATCGATAATTTTGTCAAATGATGCTCAATTACAGGAATATGGAGTCATGACCATTCTTAATTTGTCACTCTGTGATGAAAATAAGGATTTGATTGCGTCTTCTGGGGCTATTAAACCCTTAGTCCGCGCGTTGAAATTGGGAACTTCAATGGCTCGAGAAAATGCGACGTGTGGCTGTGTAAATGGTGATTGCGCAGTGGTGGTGCGGTGCAGTACGATGGTGGTGGTGCGGTTTGATGCGGGGCAATATGTGGTGTTTGTGGATCTGTGTGGTAATGGTGTGCGGTGGTGAATTTGCGCGATGTGGGGTTGCAGTGGATCTGTATTGTGGTGGTGGTTAGGTATTGTGTAAATGGAGATAGAGAATATGGTGGTGGTGGTGGTGGTGGTGGTGTGTTGTGGGTGGTGCGGTATGCGGCTTGGTGGATCTGTGCAATGTGCTGGTGGGTGTCGGGCGTGCAGGCGATATGGGGTTGGAGGCGACTGTGATTATTTTGTGCATGTAATCGAGTGTGACCAATTAAAAGTGTGATTGTAACTCACTGTGATCGAGTTGTGACCAATAGAAGTTTTGACATATTGTCAAACCGTGATTTTAAAATTCGATAATTTGTGACCAATAAAAAAATTTGTGACTTGTGACCGAAAAATAATATACGACCTATTATTTTAACAAGTTATGACTCATAAAATATGTGATTTGTGACCAAAAATAATGTGTGACCAATTAATTTAAGAATGTCAGCAATAAAATAAATGAGTTGCGATCAATAAAATTTTGAATTTGTCATCAATGCATAATATGTGATTTAAAAATTGTTACCGTGACTCACAATTTATTAGGTTGTAATCGAGTTGTGACTAATAAAAATTTTGTATAGGTCACAAATCAATATAGACGAATCACAGATCAGTATAATCAATTAATTTGATAGTTAACTGTGACTAATTAATTCGTCGTTAAGGTCACAGATCATTGTCACAAGTTTGAGTTCACAAGTCACGGTCATTTTTTATAGATTACAAATCAATATTAACATGACACGTGTTGGTAGAATTATGGTTCAAATTTACATGTCACATTTTATATTACTAGTTACAAGCAACAATCAAGAGGTCGAAAATCGTGTTAACTGTAAAAATAAAAAAAAATAAAAAAAATGACGAAGTTGTCACCAAAATATTCACCGAAGTTGGAACAAGTGCCGAAATCGGAACAATCGGCAAAATGATAGGGGTGGTGGGGGTTAATTATATATGGGCAATGCTATATTGCCCAAGTTGGATGACAAAAGGGGAGTACCCAAGTGAGTTGGTACCCCCCTATTGGAAGCGGCAGCTGGTGGACCTTTTGTAAAGCTATTTGGGCAAAGTAGCATTACTCATTATATATATATATATATTGAGCTCTTAATTGGGCTAATGACAAACACTAGAAATGGGCTTGTATAAAGGGCTTTATGTAATTACTTTAGTTATTTTGTTTAACTGGCCGTCAGCCTACCAAATCATTTAAAGATGGGAAGATTACATTTATAAGGGGTTTACTTTACACCATTTCAAAAATACAAAAACAAGTTTCAAATTTCAAAAATCAGGTTTTTAATATTTTTATTTATGAAATAATAAATTATTAAATCAATTTAATATTACATATTTAATTCTAAGAGTTTGGTCACAATCTAAGAGTTTTTAGGTCACAATTAACCATTTTATTAGTAACAAATTATTTTTTGATTACAAATCAAAATTTTCATGTGTCACATTATTTTATAGTCACAATTTAAAAATATTATAGGTCACATTTTGTTCATCGATTACAAATTAAAACTTTAAAGTCACGATTTCTTTATCGATCACATATTACAAATATTATAGGTCACAACTTATCATACCGTCACAAATTATCAAGTTACGGTCACAAATTAAAACTTTAAAGTCACGATTTCTTTATCGGTCACATATCACAAATATTATAGGTCACAACTTATCATACCGTCACAAATTATCAAATTACGGTCACAAATTAACAATGGTCACAGATCAATAAAAATTATATGTCACAAGTCACGTATTTTCAAATTTGTGGGTCACAGTTCGATAACTAAGTCACAGATTAATAGTTAGGTCACAGACACAAAAAAAAAAACCCACAACAATTCAATAGCTAGGTCACAGCCACTAAAAAAATCATTACAGTTCAATAGCTAGGTCACAGACACCAAAAAACCCACCACATGTTCAATAGCACGGTCACAGACAAAAAAAAACCACAATTCAATATCTAGGTCACGGACACCAAAAAAACTAGGTCACAGACCAAAAAAAAAACATCATAATTCAATAACTAGGTCACAGACACCAAAAAAAGCTAGGTCACAGACAAAAATAAAAAATCAAGGTTCAATAACTAGGTCACAGATAAAAAAAAAAAAAACAATCACTGCCACCACCCAAAACATACCACCGTTCACACATCCGCCACCACACCCACAGATAAGCTACCCACACAGATCCATCTCCAACACATACAGATCCCCACAAACAACGCACACCCATAGCACATCATCTCACACCCACTGCACTGCCTTTCTACCATTCCAAAATTAAAAATCTGCTCAAAATTAAAAATTAAAAAAAATTAAAAAAAATTAAAAAAAAATCTGCTGCTGAACGGCAGCCTCGCTGCCGTTCAGCAGACCCACGCTGCTGAACGGCAGCGACGCTGCTGAATCTCAGCAGCGTCGCCGCTGCCGAATCTGCCAGAAATGGGGGGCTCGCCGGAGCGGGGGAATCTGCCGAATCTGCCGAGAAGAAGGAGGGGAAGGGGAAGGGGGAGAGGCGGCGGTCGCCGGAGCAGGCGGCGGTCGGAGTGGTCGCCGGAGAGGCGGCGGTGAGAGAGGCGTGAGAGATGAAATGAAAAAATGAAATGAATTAGGGTTTAGTATGGTTTTATATTTAAAATGTGGTGGGGGTAAGTAGTAAGGGTAGGTATATAAATTAATTTAATTTTATAATATTATTATTAATTAATTAAATTTATAAAAACCTGAAAAGTGAATAAAAAAGTTAAAAATCTGAAATTTTAAAATGTAAAAGAAAAAGCATGGTTTTGTGTAATTTCCTCTTTAAAGATAGCAAGCTAATGGACTGCAAACTAGTTGGTAAAATGACACATTTATCTCGTTAGTGGATCGGATTTAATTCTAATATGAAACTCCAATGAATTAATATATGATCAAATTTGACAACCCCTCACAATATAAGCAATATAAGCAGGGGCGTGCTTTGGGGATGTAAACCAAGTTGTCAAACTTGGTGTACAAAAAACTTTATTCATTAATATATTCAAGATAACTGATTACAAGCACACACACATGAACCACTCTTCTTGAATTTAATTGTATAAATTAGAGCGCCACCTAATATAGGATATGAGGCAACAATATGACAAATTTGCCAGAGCCACGTCTCAGAGGAGAGCTTCGACGAGGCATTGCATTGCACTCTCGATGCCTAAAAAATGAGAGGGCGAGAAGACGGAATATAACCTCATCGCCTCAGCCAAGAAGATAGAGGCGGCTACAAACTTTCAAGTGAATTCGCCAAGCAGGAAGAGATACTAGCATGACATTTAACTTAGCTGTGGCAGCCACACAGGTGTAACAGGATTATTTTACAAATACTTCCTCTTCATGGAGAAATCAACAGGTAATTCAAGAGAGCTCGATAATTTTTGAGTTACCTATGATAGCGACGAGAAGAACATTTCAGAATAATCTGATTCAACAGCTACAAAAAAACTGAGGCATCTTCCATTATTTTGTTGTCAGATAATTTAAGTCACAAAATAAAGCAGCTTGATCCTTCAACCTAAATATTTAACCACAACGACGTGACATCAATTTCTCATATTAAAGCACGTTTGACAATGCTTAAAGGGCGTTCTTAAGCGAATATTATCTATCTTCATTTTCACGATAATAAATTGTAAACTGAGCAAATTGCACCAAATTTCAAACAGTATAATAAATCCAGACACAGAATTTTTAACATGGATCAAGACTAGTAGTAAGATTCGAGCAGTACGTCATAATCAGAATTGCCTTGATTCAAGAATAAAATTAGAAAGCAAGATAGCAGACACGAGATCTTTAAAATTTCCACCAATGATCAAATAACATACTGAAATGAAAACATAAGATCAAATCTAACGTACTTCAGCCAACTAGGGTAAGTCAAAATAGCCAACAATGAATAAACTATAACAGCATCCATATCTCCATTGTCATTCAAAACTAATCCAGAAAATCACCTAGGCAACAAGCGTGCTGGCAGTGGTAGACTCGCTGCAAAATAACAAAGTTCCAATCAATGATAGAGAACCAAACGTGCCATCATAAATCCATACAATAATAAGCACACCGGACTTCTAAGCCCATTATATGATAAGGAAAATGACACGACCGTACAGTTTTCCGTATATAAAGCTGATTACTCAATTTAAATGTACCAATGGATTTGAGCCTTACAAATCACATTTGGTATCTAAAATTTATATTTATTTTAGTAAGATGCTGTTATTTTCCTGGGAGATGTATTAGGTTCCCATGAAATGCTTCTTGCAATGATGAACACATTCTTTTGTAATTGGTAGAATCTAACCCACACAACAGAATCAAAAGTGCATAGTTTCACTTGACCTTTGACAATCCAACAACCCGGATATTGCACTCAAAAGAAACAATAAACTAGCAATGTACAACATATGTACACTAGTGGTTCATTCACATGAATATATAGCAAAGATAAGATTAAAATTATAACTGAATAGAAACCTACTATGAAAAGCTAAAACAAATAATGCTCAGAAACAAGAATTTTGCCGTTCTGCACAGACAATCAAGTAAATATTTCAATGGGACCAAAGCAAAGCACAAAAAGTTTCAACAATCTTTCATTCAAATTCATATTAATTCAAGGGAATCGAGGCAACAAGACACTTTCGAATATCCATTAATGATAAAAATAATGTCTTGAATATTCATAGAATGAAAAGAAATGTTTATTCAGAAACCAAGCAATCAATTCAGAATAATCTCGTAAACATGTTAGTAAAATTAGAGTGGAGAGGATTTACTATTTCCAGACGGGTGGGAGTTTCTTGGTCTTCTTGTAGTAACGGGCAAGGCGATGAATCCTGCTTTCGACCAGAATCAATCTAAACTTGGAGTCTTTGTCCTTCCTGTTCCTCTCCAAATGCTTCCTAATTGCAACAGCTTTCTTAATCAAATGATACAGATCCTCTGGAATTTCCGGTGCAAGCCCTGGATAGAAACCATATCAAATTCGTAAACAAACGGTATCCTCTTTGTCAAAAACCTTAAATCGACACGGATACACCAATGATCAATACCATGACCCTTGAGGATACGAAGGATCTTGCTTCCAGTGACACTCTTCACCTGAGCTATTCCGTGAGAGTCACGAAGGATCACACCAATCTGTGATGGCGTCAATCCCTTTTTCGCAAACTTGCAAATATTCTCCTCAACCTTAATAGTTATTTCAAAATCAAATTCCTACAAACTGCTTGTATAAAAAAAAATAAACGTAAAATTGGACTTATATGTTACATCTGGAGCGGATATTTTGAGCCAGCTGGGAGGAGTTCGCTTGTAAGGTAGGGCTGAAGCGGAAATACCCTTTCTGAAAGTAAGAATCATCATAAAACAGAATTAAAATTAATTCAAAAAAAATGATATGCATAAAGTATAGATGAAAGGAGAGGAACGCAGTCATACCCGCGGCTGTGCATACGACCCATGGCGGCGGATAATGTTCGGGAGCAGGTGGTGCGGCTGTGTGTGTTTATATCTTCGTAATGCAAAACGAAGGTCAGAAACCTATAGTCCCTAGAGAAGATGAGCACGACGTTAACCTAATGGCCTGGACAAGCCCAATAATTTTATGAAATTAGCCCGCTAACTGACGGGCCTTCTTATAAGATTTCAGTCTTGGCCCAGCTTTTTGTGAGTATTGCTATAGAAAATAAAGTTGAAATTTCACCAACGGTGAAAATTGGGTCGTTTGATTGCGAATATGAAATTTGCATAAAAAAGAAATAGATTCTAGATAATTCAATTGTTTAGAACTTATTTGTATGTAAATTAATAATTAAACATGTTTGATTGATTTAATTTTCAATCTATAAAATATTATACTTGTCTATTTTTTATTGATGGATAGATGAGAGAGGGAATATGAGAGTGAGAAGAAAGAGAGAGTGAATTACTTCAAAAATAAAAACCATTTCTCACTAAGAAAAATATTTTCCTTATTTTCAAGAAAGATATGATGACATGACCAAAAGTAGGAAAATATTTTTTGTGGAAAAACTGTCAATCAAACAGCACAGAATTAAAAAAATAGGTGAAAATAAATTTTCATTGAAAATATTGGAAATCAAACGCAACATAAATTCAAAAAATATTGTTAAGAGTTAAATCTTGCTTTTTAAGTTTTACTCGGTGTGTGTGAGCCATATTATTTTGGAAGAATTTATTCTGGAATGGTAGATTGATAGAAAATGTGTGGTTGAAAAAAAAATTATTGATGTGATTGAAAATATTATTTTATTAAAAAATGTATGGTTGAAAATGAGTAGAAAAATGAAAATGAAAATTTTAATATGTACCAAACATGGGCTAAAAAAATCAGGTACTTGTTTTATTTTAATAATCAAGTTATAATTTTTATAAATATAAAAATATATACCCCACTACAATCACATCTCTCTCAACATAAATAGGGATGGCAGCAGGGTGGGTTCGGGATGGACACCCCCGCCCTGCCACTCCCCCACCCCGCCCCCCTTTTTTTAACCAAAAAATTCCAGTTAACTAGAGTGTGACAAAAATGCTGAGAAAATTGGTTTGAATCTTTTAGATGAGCCCATTTGGAGGACTTATTGTAATGGGAAAAAAATGTGAATATGCAGTGAGGCGTGAGTGTGGATTGGATAAGTGGAAAATCTTGATTTTTTGATTTGTAGTTAATTTTTTTTTTTATTCTTTACTGAACGGGGCGAGTTAAATTGTCATATCTAAACATAAATATATACATATATAATTTATCTATTTATCTCTAATCCATCTCATCCTACTCTGGCCAATGCCAACTCTAACCACCGCAAAAATCATATATGTATACATGTGCTAATGGATGGCGATGTCACTGAAACTGAACAACAACCAAGAAGAAAAATCATTTTTCTAGCCGCGAATCCTAAGGTGAACAACAATCTATCAATTTGGAACTTACTCGCCTCCTAGGCGTTATCATGGCTGAAGTAGATGAAATCAATGGTATTGGTGGTGTTGGTGGTCTCATTCACGTTAATTTCAACCTCCATTAATGGTGGAGAATATGGTGGTTGTGGATTTAGAGCGAAAGTGGTTATGGATTTGAGGTGATGGTCATGATGGTTTTGAGGTGAATGAGGTGGTGGTGTATTGAATGTGGCTATCTCTGATTTCGAAGTATTTTAGGTGGTGGAGGTAGATTTGAGGTGGTATTGACAATTTGGGTAGTGCCAATGATGGTGGAGTAGGCTAAGGTAGGGTAAAGAGTGATCGTAATTAGTTAATTATTGTTTTGTGACTAATAAATGATCATGACCTGTTAATGGTTTGATTTGTGACTTAATACATGATTTGTGATCCATAAAATTTGTGGTATGTGACTTTAACCGTCTGTGATTTTGTGAACAGTATGTTATCGTGATCACAAATTGTGTGTTTATTGTGATCGTGGTTTGTTTGATTAAATATTGGTCACGACATTTTGTCGATGTCATATAATGTGACCACCTAATCTATGAAATATTTCATCAAGTTTATTTTGAAACTGTATTTTGAAAGTATGATAGCTATGTGTTCTTTTCTTATTTAAATCTAGAATATACTTTCTTATTTCTCACACCCATTCCTTGTACCCAACTAATCACTACCGCATTGGGCGACGCCAAATTAGCTTCGTCCCCTTCCATACATGCCATCGACATCCACTGCCACTTTCTTCTTCTATACATGTTGTCGACACCACCACCACCTCCCCCTTCTTCAACCACACCAAACACCATCTCAACACCAACATCTTTAGTCCCTGTCGATCACTTATGTAGCGTCCATCGATGATTTTTCGATCGATGAGCCTCTTAATCTTGATTATGTGATTGTTTTAACAGGAAGTATGTGCTCATAATTTACACAATATCCATTTGATCACTCGCGCCATAATTTGATAGCTACGAGAAATCGAGCCATATGGAAGAAAGTGTCCATCATTTGGTCATAAAGTATAATAATTGATATGCTCTCTTCGTCCAATACTTCAGGGCGCAAGCAACTTCGATAGTTTCCTTGTCAGCGTATTTTCAGTGTAACTAAAATAAATTTTCTTCTTTATGGTGGTTTATGGTTTTGTGGTCGGCACCATTGGTAGTGATATCAACATAACAATGCATGTCACAAGTTTACCAACAATTTATTACAATTGGTGATGCTGTTGGCGATGTAACACTTGTTGTTACAAGTGGTTGTGGCAGCATGAAATAGGCGATGACTTGTGCATAACAAGGGGTGTTACACTTTTTGTAACACGTGTTACAATATATATATATATCTTGAAAGAAAGTTGTAAATCTATGGGTCATTTGTAGTAATGATATTTAGGGTCTAGGGATTTTTTTTCATAATATAAGCTTAGATACTTTTTAGTGTTCTCATTTATTGAAACTTCATTTTGTTTTTGTAAGAAGTGATGGATATGAATTTATTCTTCTATCATGTTTTTTGGCGAATTTTGGAGACTAATGAAATGTTTGGGTAGAGTTTTAGAGAAAATAGTAGTGTCAATGTTGATTATGATTGTTTTCGAGTTTTCATATAACACGTTTTAGAAACTATTTCAATTTGATAATCTTACTATCTATGAAGACGGTTTGAAACAAACTTTCTCGCTCACTTTGAAATTTGAACTTTCAATCAAGACAATTCATATCTCTCCAAGTTGACAATTGGATTTTCAAACCCTTTCGATCAAGATCGTTTGGACATCCAAATTGTCTCGAGAGCGAGAAAGTTTGAAACCGATTATCCAACGTTCGATTCAGAACTTTGCATCTTTCGATCATTTGATTTGTTCATCAAGACTATTTATGTTAGGGTGTGTTTGATATGTGTTATTGAGGAAATAATGTATTTTAAATAGTGATATGATGAGAAATATATGGTTAAAAAGTAAGGAAAAGTTATTGATGTGATAAAAAATATTGTTTTGTTGAATAATGTTTGAAACTGAGTTCTGAAAAAATTATTTTAAAAGAATGTGTATCAAACATGGGCAATATGTAATGTGGTGGGATTAAATTCACCAATGGTCACCCAACTTTATATTTAGTGTTACCATGACAACCAAACTTGATTTTGTTTCACCATGACCATCCAACTTTATATTTAGTGTCATCATAGTTATCAAATTTGATTTTATTTCACAATGGTCACTCAATTTTATATAACTTTCACCATGACCACCTAATTTCATATAACATTTCAACATGACAACCCAATTTTCTTTTCACTATTTTCCTTCAAACGGGGTAAAACGATAAATTTGCATTATATATAAAAAATAAATTTTAAAAACAAAAAAAGTTTTTTTTAAAAAAAATTAAAAACATTTAATTTTAAAATAAGTTATTATTTCATTTAATTTTTTAAAATAAGTTTTATATTATTTTATTTTTTAAGGAATGTCTTTTTTAAAATAACTTTTTATTTTATAGTTATACCCATTTTAAAATTAATAAAAATGATGAAAAGAAGTTGGATGACCATGATGAAATGTTATATGAAATTGGGTGGTCATGATAAAAAAGTTATATGAAATTGGATGACAATGGTCAAATCAAATTGGATGACATGGTGATACTAAGTATAAAATTAGATGACCATGATGAAATAAAATCAAATTAAGTGACTATGGTGACACCGAGTATAAAGTTGCGTGACCATTGATTGATTTAACCAAGTGTGGTGTGAAGAAGTACGTGGCGAAAGGTGTTTTTTTTTTACACTAAAAAATCATTCAATGTATTACAATTTTCTTTTCACTGCACTGCACAATAAAAATATGAGTAATGCTATTCATCCCCAGTGTGTTTCCAAACACAGTCTAGGTGACGTTAATGTGACATTAAATGATAGGTGAAATTAAATAAGTCATTTAATTTCACCTTTCATTTAGAGCCACCTAGACTGTGTTTGAAAACACACTGGAGATGAATAACATTACTCTAAAAATATCGATTTAGGAATGTGAAAAGAATTAATGTAAACTCCTAAAATTCAGGATTGTACAGTGCATACCTTTTTATGGATTCAATTCAAAATGACGTTCTTGAAAATTTTGATGATTATTTTTAATCGTATTTGAAGAGAAAACAATGAATTACGTAAAGTAAACTTGTATTTAATTAGAAAATACTTGAACCATTTCAAATGCAAGCCAAGTTAATACTTGACACGTTTAGTCGATTGACACATTTACAACATTAATTAATTAATAGTAATTTTATAATTAGACCCAGATGAAATGGACACGTAAATTTTTAATCCATTTTCCCTTCGAACCAAAATAAAAATGGCCCCTATTGGCCTTTAGCAATGTTGATGAAACAATTTAATTGGTACGTCAGTTGACGAGATTGTTACACTTTTTTTTTTTTTTTTTTTCATATTAATAATCAGATTAATTCATAAGTTTAGCACTAGTTTTAAGGGTAATTGACGCAAAACGTCCTTACCTACGACGGTTGTTGTGGAAAACGTCCCTACGTTCGATTTTTTGGTGCAGAACGTCCTTACCTTTGCATTTTCTTGCGCAAAACGTCATTTTGACCAATTTTTAACATAAAATGACAATTATACCCTCTTATATAAATAAAACAAAAAAAGAAAAGAAAAGAAAAATAAAGCATAAATTGCAATCTAGTTCAAAACATTTTTAAAAGTGCAAATCAATCCAAATAAATTATTAAAATATTAAAAATAATCAAAAATAAAAATAAAAACCTTTTATTTGGAGGCTGACGGAGTGGAGGAAAGGGATAGGAAAGAAAAGTTGTTATTTTTAATTATTTTTAATATTTTAATAATTTATTTGGATTGATTTGCACTTTTTAAAATATTTTGGACTAGATTGCAATTTATTCTTTATTTTTCTTTTCCTTTCTTTTTTGTTTTATTTATATAAGAGGGTATGATGGTCATTTTATGTTAAAAATTGGTCAAAAGGAAAGGACGTTTTGGGCAAGAAAATGTAAAGGTAAGGACGTTCTACACCAAAAAATTGAACGTAGGGACGTTTTCCACAACAACCGTTGTAGGTAAGGACGTTTTGCGCCAATTACCCCTAGTTTTAAATATATTTTATGTTAAGACAACTAACTTAAATTAAAATAAAATAAGAGAAGCAAATTTTTAAACATCTCTACTCACATTGCACATTGAAATAAAATATCCGAAAGAACATGCTACATATATCAAATTTTTTTATCTACTACTTACAACGAAGATTGGGACCACGTCGTCGAAATTTTTAATTACAAGCGTGGCCCCATGCATTATGTACAGCCCATTATGTCCAAATGGATTAACCCATACCGAAAACGACGTAGTCCTCCTATGTGGCAATCTCGCAGACGCACGAAAGACGCTTAGATATTTCTCTACCCATATATACGCATTTTTCAGAAATTCAATACAGTAGAATCAATTTTATTAACAGCTGTGCAGGTCAATAGAAATGGGGAACACTCCATGCGTGTTTTGTGCGTGCGTTGATCAGGCTAGCGTAGGGGTGGTGGAGAAGTGGGGGCGGTTTCAGAGGCTGGCGGAGCCGGGGTTCCACTTTTTCAACCCGCTTGCCGGAGAATGCCTCGCCGGAATTCTCTCTACTAGGATCAACTCTCTCGATGTCAAAATTGAGACCAAAACCAAGGTTTTTTTCGTTTTTCATTATTCTCTGTGTGTGTTTGTGGGTGTATGCGTAATTTTGTGTGTATAGGTAATTAGATTATAACAATCAACACAAGGATCTAAGTTTTATTCCTTGTAAATATGATCTCAGGTGTATTAATATTTGGACTAAATGCTATAATCAAAATGATGCCTAGGATGCTGTTATTCGGGAACTACTCATACGTGTTGTAATTTTTTGGATTTGGCATCAATTTTTTATGCTAAACTTAAATTTTGGTCTTGATTTTCTTTGTAATGATGTATTATTCATGTGCTGAGGCCTTATATTTTATTTATTTTTTCTGAAATGGTTTGTTTTAACTTGCGTAAATAAGAACTCTTTAATGTTAGAGCATCTCTAATGCATTCATGGATTGCAATCTACGTTACATCTAATTAGAAAGGCTTCCAATCTACATGGCAATTAATGTCTGTTGAATAAATGGCCTCTTTAATGTTAGAGCATCTCTAATGCATTCATGGATTGCAATCTATGTTACATCTAATTAGAAAGGCTTCCAATCTACATGGCAATTAATGTCTGTTGAATAAATGGCCTGGTTCAAACTTCATCTTTTATGGGTTCCATCTAATTTAAATTTCATATCTAATGTATATTTAATAGGAGAGAGAAAAATTATAAGCATGATAGAGGAAAGAGAGAAATATTGAATTATGGTGACTCACTTGTCTTGGAGAGCCTCTACATCTGGACTTTTTTTTGGTAATGTCTACTTTTTCTCTGTTGTACATAGTTCATATTCTATTGCAGAGAACCTTTGTAGACATTTTCTATTTTAGTTTATGTGGCAACCTTTTTAGTGCTCTCTGAATAACATTGGGGATTCTCTTGTACCTAGTATTTTGGCCTAGTTCTTATCAACTCTTCCTTCTTTGTGAGGAAAAATTTATACTTTGGATTTGAGGCCATTAATTGTGTACAGTTGCACATTGCTCTTGATTTTGATCTGATTAAATTCTTTTATGGGCTGCTAGATTTTGTATAAAATATTAGCATTGTAAGTATTCCAGAGCTGTTATCCACTATGAACATGTTTGACCAAGCCTAAAAATGAAGCGATGGATGATTCGAAAGAAGCTAGTTTTTGTTCTAAAGTTTGAAATAGAAGCAACTTTTAAAGAGAAGCCAAACATGTTTGAGAAGATAGAACAATTCAGTTTATCGGACTGCTTTGGTTCTCTTTAGTCACAGTAAAACGATTGATTATTATAGTTAAAGAAATTAATCAAGAAGTTGGCTCTATTTTGATTTTATATTTGGAAGGATGTATTTTGGTTTCAGTACTGGAATGTAATGATTCAAATTTGAACAGAATCATTTTTAATTCCAATTGGAAGCTCAGATTCCAAGCCTTACAATGTTATTGAATAATTGTAACTTTTTGTGGTAAACCTGCATCTTAATGCCTATTTATGTTAAGATACGCTTGTATACTCACTGCTTATTTTATGCCACTATCAGCTTTACTTATCCATTGAGAATTCAACTAATTTTACTATCCACATTAATAGCGTCAGTTTGAAAAGTAGCCATAGAGTTGTTGGATGATGAATATGCTGTTCGACTATATTTTTTTCCAACTTATGTGGTCAAAAATCAAAATTGATATTATGATGTAAAACAGGGAGAGTATTGATGAGTTTCTCATTCTATAGGACAATGTCTTCGTTCAAATGCATTGCTCAATTCAATATCGAGTAATCAGGGGAAATGCTGATGATGCCTTTTATGAATTACAAAATCCCGAGGAGCAGATCCAGTCTTACGTATTTGATGGTAATTTGCATTTTTGATGGAATATGTTGCATTCCGGGACAATTTTCTATTTTCAGTCTTCATTGCCATTTTGATGCTTGTGTTATTCCATTTTTCCTCTAATGTTGTATTTGCTTGTTTTCCAAGTTGTTCGAGCTCATGTTCCTAGAATGACTTTGGATGAGCTTTTTGAACAAAAGGGCGATGTTGCTAAAGCTGTCTTAGAGGAACTTGAGAAGGTAAGTTTATGCTGTTCAAATGGATGTAAAATAGTTTCGGTCTACAAATTATTTGTCGAAAGTAATTTGTATTGCCTTATTTGTGTTGGTAATTGCCAAAACTGCAGGTATAAGAGAGGCTTTTTTTGTCTTAGCATCATCAATAGAAACTCTTAGAAGTAGGTCTTGACTTGTGTTTCTTAATATGATGATTATGTATTGCTTATATCATATCGATTAACATTGAAACTAGGAAGGTGCTAAACAAATAGATAACCCATGATTACATCTGATGCCTAGCTTTCTCTAAAAATGGAAAAAGAAGAAAAAGAAAAATATAATTGCCTCCTTTCGAAGTCCAATTTTATATAAGCCCTTTGCTGGTTAAAACACCAGAGTGAATCAAGGTTTCCTGCAGTAGAAGTTCATGGTAAAAATTTTGTTATTGGAGAAGATCTGTATAAGTGTTATGGTATCAGCATACAGAAGGGTGAAAGAGCAAGCGTTGGACAAACTAACATTGTTCCATTCACTACAGATTGGTAAGGATCCCTTCAATCCACGATTCACTAGTTTCAAGTTTTCATTTTGTAAATTTAACCTTGTTTGCATCCTTCTGGTCTTTTTCTTCTCTTGATTTCAGATTGGTCTGCAATCCACGATTCACTAGTTTCAAGTTTTCATTTTGTAAATTTAACCTTATTTGCATCCTTCTGGTCTTCTTCTTCTAACCTCAAACACTATTTTTCAACCAGTAGACGAAAAATATGATCACCGCCATGGTCGAGAATTCTATTTTCATGCATGTTGAAATATGAACTGCTAAGCTTTGTAGTTTATAATTGAAATGAAGGGGAAGAAAAATCTGTAGATAATAAGACGACGACTCTTCCCAGAAAAGAATATGTCACTGCCTGTTGCGTATTTGTGATCAGATCAGCCTTATTCTTAATGGTGTTCATAT
The DNA here is from genome assembly GCA_019097785.1 of Fraxinus excelsior. NCBI lineage: Eukaryota > Viridiplantae > Streptophyta > Magnoliopsida > Lamiales > Oleaceae > Fraxinus > Fraxinus excelsior. Next base: position 36,188,289 of record CM032631.1, on the reverse strand, counting down.
GCTGCTTGTCATTTTATCTTGTATCTTCAAATGGCTGAACTGAATAGTTATATTTGAAAACCATTTTAAGTTGACTTCATATGTCAGGTGATGGGAGAATATGGATATAACATAGAGCACATATTGATGGTCGACATCATTCCTGACCCCTCTGTACGCAGAGCAATGAATGAGATAAATGCAGGTTAGGACCCTAGCAGTGTATTATTATTATTTCACTTTCCGGTTAGAATGCGATCATTATATGTGTAGAGCCAAGACTATGGCAGGTTGAGTGCTAAAGTGTTGCACGATCATATTTCTGACTTTCTGACGTTAAATCATGCGCTCCTTGCTCATTCTTTTTATGGACTTTTGGATAGTGTTTCTTAGTATATATTATAGCCCCACTATAGGTTTTGTATATATGTGCACTTGTAGGGTATTAGTATTTCAGTATATATCTAGTGTATCTAACCATGTAGGTGCAGGATTAATCAGAATTTCAGAACGGAAATGTAAGGTTGCTTGAATTGCTCCCTTAAAGCCGTATATATGTATAGGTTGTTCCTGTCTGGTACTTGAGCAGTTTGAGAATTTGTAATTTATGATAAAACAAAAAGGACTTTTAGGTTTAGGATAGGAAAGGATTATGAATTAGAAATATACGGGGTGTCCTCAAGATTTTAATGGATTTCAAAATTTAGTAGATTTAAATGAATTTCGTGAATTTGAATAGATTTGTACAAAATCTACAAGAATCTCATTAAAAATGGTGAAATTTCAAAACAGTTTGTTATTTGTTAATCATGAAACCCATCCAAATCATTTGAAATCTCTTTATTAATGAAATCTTTATAAATCCACAAGTTATTGAGGATACCTAGATTTTAAAGGATTTATTTGAAATCCATTAAAATTTTTGTTGGGGATGCATAGATTTTATGTATTTTACTAAAATTCATTAAAATCTCAATTGGGGACACCAGAGTTTAGAATGATTTTTAAAATTCCTTAAAATCTCAGTTGATGACACCCTCGTTAGAATGGTAGCAACAATTTGCATTTGCAAGTTTGATGTTTCTCCATCCTTGGACTTAATAGTTAACTGGTGAAAGTGAAGGTGATCAAGTGAATTGTCTTTAGGAGTTAAATCTTTTTAAATTATTATGAGGTGATTCAATTTTCTGACTAGCACGATAATGGTGATAATTCTTGGACAATGATGGTTATTTAAAGGGTCCTCTCTATAATTTGTGATTTTAGTTTATCCCGTTAATATTGCAACATTTTGATTTTATTTATTTTTTGCAGTTCCTCCCTACATCATCTGTTTTTTTGAAAGCATGATACCTCCGGAGAGAGATTTTTCAGTTTTCCTTGCTTCTTTTCCATGTCTCAAACTTGACATCATCTGATATTGTTTCTAACCCAAATAATTGGTGCCTTTTCCCCCTGCATGATAGCTCAAAGGATGCAGCTTGCTAGTGTATACAAGGGAGAAGCAGAGAAGATTCTCCAGGTCAAGAAAGCAGAAGCTGATGCTGAAGCCAAATATCTTGGTGGAGTCGGGGTCGCTAGACAGCGTCAAGCAATTACCGATGGCTTGAGAGAGAACATCTTGAACTTCTCACACAAGATTGAAGGGACCTCGGCTAAGGAGGTGATGGATCTTATCATGATCACCCAGTATTTCGACACAATCAAAGATCTTGGAAATAGTTCCAAGAACACAACAGTTTTCATACCCCATGGTCCAGGTCATGTCCGGGATATTGGTGATCAAATACGCAATGGACTGATGGAGGCTTCAACTGCACAGGTCAATGTTGAATAACTCTGCTTGTTTTATCAATATATTTTACAAAATAATTCTATTCGTACATGATCATTTACCAAATCTTTTACCGAATTGACAAGTGGTGCCACTTGTCAATTCGGTAAAAGATTTGTTAAATGATCATGTACACGTAGCGCTGTTGTATTTTACACGAACATCTCAATAATTAAACATGAACACGTTTTTGAGTTTTTTAGAGTATGAACATAGAATTTATGGGTGGAATGATCATAGGCAATAATAAAGTGTGCTATATCGTTAAATTCTTTTGTTTCTAATGGATTCCCGCTATGGCTAGACATGGTCCGAGTGGAATGGTCGGGTCCAAATTTAATTATGGAACTGTTCGATTCGGTTCCTCAGTTCTGTACAATAATTAGTTTTTTTATATTTACAACAACTCTACATTAATTCGTCTATGACATGTTCAATCTTAGCTCTTACAAAATAATGTAGTCCAATATCGTGATTTTTTTGCGCTTCTCTTTGTTGAGTTCTTCGTAAATTTGATCGTTAAAATCACAGGAAGAAGAAGATAGCGAGTTCCCAATAATAGAATGGTAAAAACGACACTACGGTATAATAAGAAATGTGTAAAATTTATGTCAACTTGATTAAGTTGGGTGTGGTTGAAATTAGAAATAATAAAATCATATTTTAGATATGTGCTAAATTAATTAGTTAAAAATTTATTTAGAAAAAATAAAATAACTTGACTTATTTAAGATAAAAAATTAGGGAAATTCAGTTCTTATTCGATTATTCATCTAGAATCGAGAATTGAATCAAATTTGTCGATTTTCGATTCAGATACTCGTTCGGGTATTTAATTTAAGAAGAACCGCTCGATTCGATTTAGTTCGGTTCGAGTTCGGCTTGGTCCGATTTAGTTCGGGAGTTTTGTCCAACCTTAATTTCCGCTGTGTATGGCTGAAATATGATTTCTGATCTGTATTTTCGGTGATGAATGAGTTCAACATATTGAATTCCAATAAGTTACTGCAAATAAATCAAGGGGTAATTAGCACATCACGTTCCCATCTTTTATTATTATTGTGGAAAACGTAATTATCTTTCATTTTTTGGACATTTTCACCCTTATTTTCACCTTTCATTGCACAAAAAGTCATTTTCACCTATTTTCTCAATTAAAAATTATGAAATGACGAATATACTCTCTCTTTAAATGAAACAAAAAGAAAAAAAAACTATTTGCAATTACAGTTCCAATTTTTTTTAAAAAGCACAAATAAGTTACAAATAAATTACTAAAAGGGTAATTAGCACATAATGTTCATACTTTTCCCTATTATTGCAAAAAACGTCAATTTTTTTTTTGTCATTTTCACTATTAATTACACATTTAATTGCAAAAATCATCATTTCTATCTATTTTCTCAATAAAAAATTGTGAAATGATGAATATACCATCCTATTTAAATAAAAAGCTAAAGAATTAACTGTAACCATAGTCTTTTTTTTTTTTTAAAGTTCAAATCCATAATAAATTATTAATTTTTTTTAAAAATGCAAATGAATCCCGTCTGAATTTATTTAAAAATTTAAAAAGTGCAAATGAGTCCAAATAAATTATTAAAGAATTAGAAATTAATATATATATTATTTAAATATGATAGTATATTCGTCATTTTAAATAGGAGAGTATATTCATCATTGCACAATTTTTTATTGAGAAATTGGATAGAAATGATGGTTTGTGCAATTAAATGTGTAATTAAGTGTGAAAATGTTTTTTTTGTAATAATAGGGAAATGTATGAACATTATGACTTAATTATCCTTTTAATAATTTATTTGTGACTTATTTGGGCTTTTTAAAAAAATTTGGGACTATAATTGCAATTATTTTTTTTTCTTTTTCTTTTATTTAAAAAGAAGGGTATATTCGTTATTTCATAATTTTTAATTGAGAAAATAGGTGAAAATGATCTTTTACGCAATGAAATGTGAAATACGGGTGAAAATGCCAAAAAATGAAAGGTAATGACGTTTTTCACAATAACAATAAAAGGTAGGATGTTATGTACTAATTACCCATTTCATGATATATGATAAAAATTAATGATTTATTTTGACCTAAATTAAAATTTAGATTTTGATCTGTACCAAATATGGGCTTAATTTTTATCTCGATGTTATATAAATTTAATGACTTTCCAGTTTATCATCTTCTCAAAAAAATAAAATAAAATAAAATAAAATTTCTTCGATATATATTTGGTAATCAAATGATTATTGCCACTATCTTTCTCATAATTGTTATTACTTTTTTTTTTTTTTGCATAAAATTTTCCATTTTCATGTGGTATCCTTGTTATTATGTCTCGAAGGAATCTCCCTATCATCATTGTTTTATGGATATTAAGTAAAAGATCAAGCATTTTTTTTTAAAAATAAATTCTATTATTCAATAATGTAAAAAGTATAGTTTTACTGCGCGTCAAAAGACACAACTATAGAATATTACATGTTCTACCTGTGACGAAATTATGTATTGGCAATCAATCTAGTTCAACTCTTTTGTGTTGAAATCAAAGTACCCATCAACAAAGACAGAATTTTTACAAGCAAATCAAGCAACAGTAACTCTATATTTTGGAGGATTTCAAATTCAAAAACAATCAATATTTATTATTTAAGTGGGGATAAAAGGCATGAAAAAAGAGAGAGTAATAATGAAGTAACATTAAAAGAATTGATATTCTGATATAAAGGGGGTACTGCCCTCTACTATACTAATCATTGTATCCCCCTCACCTTTTTACTAAAACACGAGCAAACTAACAATGGAGCCATGCCATTTTTCCATCATAGTTAGGTGAGCAGTCAGTAGTAATCTCACTTACCAACAGGACTATCTCTCTCCCCACAAACTGTGTACCTAAGTCAAAAACCAGAGGTAAATTAGCAAGCATTAAGAGGTAGAATCAGAAAAGTATCATTGAGTATTACGTATTAATTATAATCATCTAACTCAACTCGACCATGGACCCGTAAAAAGATTTTAACTAAATGTATAGTATTCATGTTATAACACTTGACGAAGTTATATACTAGTCATACTTGCTCGATTTGGCTGTGAAACACAGAGACTTCGACGTAGGCTGTAAACCTGTCGGCAGCCAAAAGCCCACAAACCACTTCCTTTCCTACGTTTGTGTCCGGCTATGAAAAACATAGGAATCAACACTGGCTTTCAAGCTGATCCTTTTTCACGTTTAGGTTTGGCAAGCATCAAAAAGCAGAATTACAAAGTCTTTCGAGTATTATGTATAATCATCTACATTGACTATTGATGCGCAAAACATATTACAACAACAATGTATATTAGGATTCATGTTACAAGATTTTGATAAAGTTTTGTGCTAGCTGTCCGCAAACTGCAACCCTCCTTTGCCCGAGCTTTAGACCAACTATGTGAAACATAGGACTTGCAAAAGAGATTATAGGGGAGAGCACATTCCCCTTTATTCGTTTTTGACATCATTTTCTCACATAAACGTTAAAGACATGTTTTAAAGTTTAAACTAACCTATAGGGGCTCTATGATGAGACTTGCATAAATCTACAGGAGAGGCAATCAAAGCCTCGGTAAAAGAATAATTTAATACCAAAAGAAGAAGAACTACTTTACAACTATAATTGAGGAATGGGATGATGACTAATTGATAGGATCTCATATGCAGTGTCCCCATATACTTTGCATACCCAATCAATCTCTAACCTTTGCTACCATCCTTTGTACCATTTATCATAAAGTCTTTAATGGATGATCATGCACATCTTTAGTTGACACAACTTTTTTCCTTGGCCAGTACCAATAAATACCTGTACAAATCAAGTATATATTTGTGTGTCCTAGCACATCAAATATGGCGAAAAGTTTTAATAATTCTTATCCTTTGTTTATGTTGTGTACAATTCATAATCTTTGCAAGGAAGAAAAGGATTCTATGTGCATGTTTGCCTCAGCTTTAAAAAAAACCGTAAGTTACTAAGTTAGTTTTGTGCTTGTCAAAGTCGGAAAAAGTCTTTATTTTGAAACCAATGTGGAAACAAAAGCTTAGCCAAGCTCGCTCTTTGTCCCAATTTTCCTTCAAGCTTAAAACCAAGCATGACTCAAAATGGTGAGATGCTATTTGGAAAGTATAGCTAGGTAAAGGACAGAAGATAGGAAAAAGTTATGTTACTAGAGTAAGAGCGTACCAGTATACAACACGTGTAAAGCGAGAAATGAAGAAAGTAACAACTCCACCACCAAGAATATCAACCTGTGGGATTATGGTAAAAAAAAAAAATGCTACTGCTTAGAACCTATAAATCAGTTTTAAGTAGTTGCAATATCAATTTCAGCTCCTGAAATGCATTTCATGATACTGACAGCCTCCTTGCTTGCAGGTTGCTCAAAAGACCTTTCAACAATTATAGCAGAGTAACTAATCACAGTGCAAATCTCAAATTCTTCAACGCTCAGGTTGAAAACTTTTACAAAGGGTCCAAGTGTCCAACCTGAAAAGAGAGAGAGCATTTGAATGTTTAAAAGACAAGCTATTGAAAAGATAATAGGATAAAAGATTAGTAATATAATTCAACCCAAACAGAGAGAGAGAGAGAGAGAGAGAGAGAGAGAGAGAGAGAGAGAGAGATAACTACACTTCAGCCCTCTTTTCCGTTTGACCATGACAGTTGACAATAAAGTTCTCTGATGGATTTCCACTCTCTGTGGTGGGGTACTACCATATCCTACTAGACAGCCACTCTTGGGATGTAGATGGGAGTAAATAGTGCTTCTTCAGCAACAAAGATCTGTTTCTTGATTGTTCCAAGGACCGAGTCTGGTTTGCCACCCACCCAACAAATTCGGGTAAAAATAACTCTAGAAAATGGAAACAAAGGCAAACTAGTGTTCATATAATGTTCCTTGGAAACCCTTTTCTCATCTGAACTTAAAATAGTCTGTTATTCCACCCATGCTGTTATAAAAGTCACTCCAGTCTGGGAATACGCATGGAATATCATTAGGCAATCAAACATGAACAAACGAACAGATAAGCTTATTAAACAGTGATTAAGAAAATTCTGAAAAGGATAAAGCTTAATTTGCCTTTCATTTTAATGCTGCAATGCACATAGATGTGGTGGATGGGGAAATATGACTGAGTTAGGTAATGCAACAAAAGAACATGAATTTGTTATCAAAGTTGCTAGAAAAGTACAAAAAATTCTATGCAGCATTGAGCTTCCTGATATTACCATCAACAGCAGAATGAAAAAATAAGCAATATGCATGATGCTTGTGCGAGGAATTATTAGAATTGAAAATTCAAAGGGTTCATGCCCATCTATCATGCAATTTATAAGGATACCTTTTTCTCTCAATAATTAAACCTCAAATATTTTCAACTTCCTCAAAGAAACCTCAATTTATTAGTTAAATATCCATATGATATATAACCTGAGTATAAAAAGCAATTCTACTCAGAAGAATGGATAAGTGGGATTCTGATTAACATAAATGACCGCATGTTTTTCAAGATCCACTAAGAATTCAAATACATCTTATAAAGGATAGAAAATGGATAACTAAGTATAAAATATTTGGAGAAAAACTTAACTTGATAACACATAGTTTCTCAAAACCATTGATAACATTTCACTTTCAATAATGACATAGCAGGAAATTCTAACAGTTGAGTTTGGAACATATTATGTCTACTTGACAGGAAGTCAGGAACACATAATTATGTTTCTGGGAGAATACGGCAATCTTAACAGAATATCCACTGCACCTCAGTTATGAAGGTGGTCGAGAGAACAGCGTGAAGTACTGGTAGACCAAAATCAAAGCACCATATGGATACTTTCATGAAATTATAATTACCATAGCGCACTCCAACAACTAACATGAGATACAGTCTGGAACCTACGATTAGAAAATGGTGGCAATTTGTTATTAATGTAAGAACATAATGAAGTTTCATAAGAAAGATCATGAGACCTATCTATAGTAAATTCCTGTTCTATTTTTTGGACGAAAGTTATCATTATCAATAAGAATGGATTTCCTCTGTACATGCCAAGAACCTCTATTTTCCATTTCATAGGTCTTGAAATTAAATATTCTGGCAGTTTCCAGTAATACAATAGCTGGATTTCTGTCCTATAAGATCTTTGAATCTCGAGAAATAGACTAAAGAGATTTGAAAAAGAATTTAGTAAATCCTACACCCAGAATTCTACAAGAATTAACGGATAAAAACATTACATTGAAGATGAATCTACAAGAACCTCATCAAGCATATCATCTTCACCACTCATGATGCCAAACAGCTCCGCATCCTCTTCTTCCTCACTGGAAAAATCCCGTCTCTCGAATTTTGCATGTGCCGCAAGGAAAACGAGCTTCTGAGCTCTCTCTAGGCCCAATCTTGAGTGTCCTTGCAAACAGAACCATCTCATGGAGGACAGATTCCACTTAATCCCACACGAGGTTGCATGAAGGAAGAGAAGCCTCACAGCAACTTTACCCAGTGACTTGAACTCTTTGAGGCAAGTTTCCCACACAACTGTACTACTTTGAGGGTTAGCATTCTTCATCTTCCCTGTCACGGGGTCTCGTTTCTTCACCTGAACTGCCTGTGCATATAACGGATCCAACCCTTCTGATCTCCACTTCATAAGTTCCATCAATGCATTATGAGCTTCCTCCCTTGAAACTAGCCGTGTTATGAGATTTTCAACATCCTTCTCTTGTTCGTGTGTCAAGCACTTAAACGGTGGAAGGTACTTCCCACTCACATCCTTCACCAAGTATAATGGATCAAGTATAAATGCAGCTGACCATGCAGGATGATAGTTTCTCTTAAATCGCTTTTCAACTATCTTCTCAACAGGCCCTTGAGCAAAGTTATATTTGGAGCACCAATCTTTTACTTTAGCTCTGAATTCCTCCCAAAGTGGAAGACATTGCCCAACTAATGGCCTTTCAGCTTCAATGTCTTCCGCCATTTGTGTGATCAACTTCACTAATGCATGAACTGCCTCCAAGTTATTCCAGAAACCAACATCCTGTATCATATCTACTACCTCCCTCGCGGTAGGATCCTCTAAGCAAACAGCTTTATACAAATCATCCAACACCACTAGATGTAGAACACGAGAGTTGTTCAATACATCCTCTAACATTGCAACAAAAGGACCAATATTCTTCGAGATGTCACATTTAGGAGGGACTCTAATGAACCGTGCACACTGAACCCCCTGCAGTCTAAACTTGCGAAAACTATTTCTAATCTGAGGCTTAGAGTTATAAAAAATTGCAATCTTCAAACAATGATCAGTTACACTTCTAAATAGAGGAAGTTCTCTACAGAAATCTTTGATCAAACTTAAGAATCCCTGAAGTTGACAGGATAAATTAACCATCCAGTGATTCTGAATTTCTAAATTCCTTAATGCTTTTGCTTTGTACTTATCTGAAACAATTCCTACGCACCTTTGCGTGGCATTGCCACAGATTCCTCTTATTATCTCCCAAGAAACATCTTCCGCATACTCTGATGGCACTGAACCACTACCCACATACATGGCCTTTTGAAATACTCTCGTCCCATTAGGAAGGTTCACCGAAAACTTAACCAAACTCTCTTCTCCACGAGTGCAACTCTTACCCTTCCATCCATCTGAAGCAACCTGGAAAAAGACTGCATCCCTAATTCTAGTTTCTGACTCCATTCTTGCTGCCTCAAACTTAGAATCAAGCCTTGCGCTCATAAATTCCCTCCGAGACACAGCAGGCAAGCCAACCTGGTTCAAAAAAGCCTTGAACTTGGGATGCTCGAGACTGCAAAATGACACCGATCCACATGACTCATACAACCAATCAGCCAAGAAATTAAAAGCTGAATCAACTTGGTCCTTGTTTAAAGCATGACGAGGCGAAACTTTTGGACATTTGAGCTTCTTAACACTATCTTCCAACTGTGCCAATGCCCCCAAATCCTCTTTCCCACCAGACAAAATTAGTGGCTGCTGATTCAAACCTGGCACCTGTGCAATTGGAGTAGGCGAAAAGCTCAATTCATTACTAAGCCTCGACATATCAACCATGTTAACTGGATAAACACTGGAAGAAGCGCCTGCTGCTTGCTGTGATTGTGAGCTTCGCTTGCGATGATTATGCTGCGAAGAAGGTGAGGCCAATGGAGGTAACTGCGAAACGGGCTTCAACACCGGGCTGAAATTGGGGCAAGTCCCCCTCTTGAAATGTTCGGTGGCAGTCCTAGATGGGTTTGACGCGGAAAATGCGGCGTCACAGAGAGTGCACTTTAGTTTCACCGCCTTTGGGAGATTGGTTTCAGGATTCGTGATCAGAATGGGCTCAAGATGAGACCAATACCAAGCTCCTTTTCCTTTAATTGCCTTTGTACGGACAGCCATTAACCCTTCAAATCGCTTGTTCAACGCCTTCACCCCCACATCTTCGGACCCGTCCATTGAGTTTGCATTAGCACTAGACATCGAAAACAGACTTTGATTCCCAGCAAATGGGTCTCTGAATTTCAGCAACGAGCTATAATCTTATTGATAAAAGTCAGCGCTCTCCTTTTAATGGGTCAGTGATTGTTAATGAGTTCGGCAAGAGTTTGGTTAATTCACCAATTTGATGCTAAACTGTTTGTCTTTTGGGTAAGCTTAGCTAGGAAATCGAGTCAAAGGTATGGTGGGTTTCGGAAGCCGCCGGAGTTCCATGCCGGATGCCGGCGACCTTGCCGGGAAGTATTGAGAAATCAAGAAAAGGGTCCATCAAGTGTTAAATAAATAGAACTGTAGCGACAAAGACCCTCTATATAAATATACAGAGAGAATGGCGTAGATACATAGAGAGAGAAAGTATTGTACAGATAGAGAAATGTGGGAGTGTCTCCATTCTTGTAAACTTTTGTTTCTCGAGATGAATGAATAAATAACAGAGGAGTACCTGGTACCACGTGTTGGTGATGCGCGTGTACAGAATCTACGAATGGGGAATTGAACATTAGTCAATAAGTAGGCCCCATAGAATAAAATGGCCACTTCAATTTTTTTATTGAAAAAAAATACCTCATTACCGTAATCTTTCAAATTTATGAAATTCTTTAAAAAATTAGGTGACGACGTCATAAAATTTTTATGATTCATTTATTAATTAAGAACACAACGATAAACAATTTATTGTCACGATTGCGTACAAATCACGAATACCCGTTATATTCATAAAGACAAAATACACGTCACAATCACAAATTTAATCGTAATTCACACATTTCTATATACCATAACTTATTTATTGATCACAAATTATCAGATTAACTGATCATAAATTATTATTATTCTTCTATCCTACCCTACTCCATCACCGTTGGCACCATCCAAATCGTCATCTCTGCCTCATATACACAACTCACCAACACCAAATCCCTCACCACCACAAACCATGTCACCTAGTCCACAACCACCTAATTTCTCATCCACATTACTATGACGCCATTGATTTTCTTCTCACCTCATCCCTCTACTCAACATTTAGCCCAAATATTTCATCCACTGTAACATTGCACCCCCGCCCACTCCTCATCATCTCATAAATCGTGACTATTGATTCTTTCCTCTAGGTATCGATCAAAGCCTTAATTAGCCTCGATAATCCCTTACTTTCATTGCACGAATCGCTCCATCATTTTTTAATTTCATCTCTGAATCTTTTCATGGTTAATGCGAGAACTGGGTCGGCTTAATTGTTGAAGTCGACGATGCATTCTGATCAGATGGTTGAGAACACTTTCGAGGGTGAGAATGCAGTGGTCTTGGCACAGGAATTCCTTGAAGGTGGTGATGAGGTTGGATTTGATGAGACGAGGGGGTGTGGTTGTGTAGATTTGTCGGGTTGACTATGTAGGCCGGAGTTCTAGTGGAATTGAATTTACTACAACCACTTTTATGGAAGAGGGATGTGTGTTCTATAGGGACAGAAGATATTTAGAAAGTAGGTCGTTATCTAAACGCTTTTCAAATAATTGTAGTAGAACTTGACCTTGGCTTTTTCTGCGATACGAACATATTTACGTGATTGTCGTTCTGTAAGATTATAGTGAAAACACAATTTTCTTTTTCTTTTAGATGAATACAGATTTTTTACTGCTACTTAGTATCGGCAATAGGTCTAAGTGTCTAAAAATATCAAATTTTGATATTTGTAAGACGACGAAGTAAAGACTCATTACATATATGTTTGGACTAGATTTTATTTTGAGAGACATCTGCCCTTTCTCAACGCATTTCTTTAGACAAAGACTTCGTTTTTCCTCTTTTCGGATGGCAAATATTTCTCAGAAGATGGAGTGTGAATCAAACTCATATTTGAATTGAAATTGAGATACTGATCCAAATTCTTCCTTTCTGAATGAAATAGATTCATAACTGAAAGACGTTGACAATAAATTCTTTCGAAACTGACTATTTGTCCATCTGTTAGATGTGTTCCAGAAATGTCTACGATTGGATAAATAGATCTACGAATGAATGGATCGTATCAATTTTGAAAATGGAAAAATTTGTAAAAGTTATAAGTTTGTCATCACTTTATGGAAAATAGTTAGGTATGAATATGTTAGATACCTATGAGGGTGTAAAACATGTTGTATTTTTTAATTTAAAAATAATTATAAACTGACTTTTTAATAAAAATAATACCTGATTATTTAAATTAAAAATTAAAATGTAAAGTTAAAAGGTAATTTCCTCTTTTTCATTTTTGGGACATAGATGAATGACTTAATAGAACGACATACCTCATTACATGAGCTGGGCTCGAAGGCTCGGTTCGTTGACCAAGGGGCCACACCCTGATCAGTGAAGTTTCGTAACCTTTTTGATTTTTTTTCTTGGATATAATTTTAAAAATATATAAAAAAATTAAATATAGGATAAAAGTCTATGAGCCTACCTATGAACCAGTTTGCGAAGCCCACAAGCTCACATAGAAACGAACTAAGCCGACTAACCGAACAAGTGAACGGTCACCAATCCAATACTCCAATTTTGATGATCCACCAAAAAAATAGAGAGTAAAAGTTTTATGCTATGATCAATTAGGTGCAATTCAATTTTTCTCCATCTTGAAATTGACAATACTCCAATTTCTTTTTTACATTCTATTTCTTCATCAAATAATTGACAATGTTTTTTAAAAGGAAAAAAAAAAACTTTAAAGATATATGTCATTAGTAAAAAATTAGATACATATTTTCAATCATAAATTTTATTGAGATCTGTATATTTTATTAAATTTTCAACCATACGTCATCAAATTTTTATCAAAACTCACTAAAAACTTGATTTTTAAATAACCAAATAGGGAATAAGAAAAAAAACGTGAAGAATGTTAAGCTACAAACTCATTATTTGCACGATCCATTAGGCACTACATGTGATGCTGTTACTTTTCTTTAGGGCTGGACATCATGTGGATCGATTCGAATATTTCAATACTTGGAATTACCCATTACATTTCGGGTATTTCATAAATGAAATTATTCGGGTCTATATAGTTATTGAACCAAATCTAAACTCGAACCGATAGTTCTGATTGAGTTTGATTCTACACATAACATTTTTTTTTTATAGAAAAATCGAGAACACACAATACAAATTGTCCTTCCAATATCTAGCAGAGTTAGAAGAAATAAAATATTTCACCAAATATATATTTCGACACTTTCTTAATCCTTACGAATATGTGGTCTGATCTCCCGTTTCTAGTGGGTATGATAAAAATTTTTCATTGTTGTCAAATCAGCAGTGAGAAATTTTTATCGTACTCACGGGGGATGAAGATCAATTTTATACGAATATGCTACTAAACATTCAATCTCTAGCATAATATCATTCAATTTCGGCGTGACTCTGTTTACGATACCTTCAAGAAGGTTCATAGGGCGCGCAATACATAAAGTGAGTAGCTATAAATGAAATTGTTATGATTCAATTATTCAAAGAATGAATATGATTGATTAGGGTATTACTACTAGAGATTTGCAAACTAGCTACTTGTTGGACTTGCAAACATGATACTTGTTGGATTAGGTCATTGAAAATATAAAACTTATAAAAATGACAAATTCGATTCCAAAGTCGAGTACTCTTTGTTCCGATTCAAGAATCAAGAATCTACATGGATCAAGTCAATTCTCAATTTCGAAAAAATTACAAAATATAAACGCGTAATTTTAAATTTTATTTAGCTACTTTTAGAATGCCTTGGACGTCATCGTGTCGACAAAATAGTCCAACAAGTACACTAATTATCACATATTAGTAGAAAAACTTAAATCAATACTTTTGGAATTTGAATACAACCAAAATCTCTAATCAAATCATAATTATTCATGGTAGTGGAATAATTAGTCATCTGTAAGTATCATCTCAAATCTGTCAATCCTTCATACAGTGGTAAAAAAGCATTAATATTGCAGAAAATTCAAAAATTGAATATCAGATAAAATATAAAAGAAAAAATATAAAAAAATAATGAAGCTCTATGCCTCAACCTTCATCTACAAAAAAAAAAATAATAAAAAAAAAATTCACTAATATTTAAAGGGAATAAACAAAGTTAAGAATTTTGTTATTAATTGAAGTGGTTAATTAATTGACCATGACTCCAAAACTGAATCATAATCACAATTAATTAAAAGCAAGATTAGCTTCATCCCAGAAGGAGGAGATATAATCTTCCATTAGTAAATTTTAGAAGAGTTTCAATATTTGATCTCAAAATAATATTAAAAAAAAGGAACGATAATAATAAACAATGTTTTATTTTCAATAAATTTAGAGTGATATATGTTAAGGGATCATAGAATCCCACATCGAATAAAAATGAAAACATAAGCCAACTTATAAAAGATTGTATTACTCTTCTTAATAAGATTGACATTTTAAAATGGAACCACAAATCTTAACACGGTATCAGAGCCCGTTAAGTTTCAACGTGCACGAATTTCAAGATTAATCTGCTCAAACGAGTCATCATAAGGGATAGAATCACATATTGAATAAAGATGAAAACATAAAGCAGCTTATAAAAGATTGAGTTACTCCTCTTAATAAGGTTGACCTTTTAAAATAGAACCTTAAATCTTAACAAGATATATTAAATGCTAAATTCATCTGCTTATTTGAACTTTTTTCATCTATAATATAATATCAAATCTCGTGATTCCTCCTTAAAGTTTTACAAATAATATTATTAATCTTTTTTCACGATTTGATCCTAGTTGTTACATCAAATATTCAAAATAATTAGATCTTGAACAAGTATAATGATCAATCACATGATCCATATCAGTATTATTTAATCAATTATGTCAATTGTACATTCAAAGTGTACAATACGGTTGACACTGTGTGATGTGTCAAAATATGTGATTGTTTAAAACGCTATAAAAATCAACGTATAAAAAGTTTTCACCTCGGAATAATGTCAAACTTGATTGATTGTTATTTAATTCTCTACCCTCTAATAACTTGGAAAAGAAATAAAAAATGATTATTAACTAAATAAATGATGGTTTTTGCTTAATCCAAAAGGAAACGAAAGAAATGATTATTTGATTTTCAGGTGTTATAAACGTGTCATACGATGTTTTGATTTTCATATGACTACAACGAATATTCTGTAATAATTATTTTTATCTTAGACAGTCACAAGAAAGTTCCCTATGTTATTATTACTTATTCAACTTTCAGCTGATGGGAAGTTGAATTAAAAATAATGGATTGAGAATTAGGTCGGTCCAATCACCAATGTATGAAAAATCATAATGTAACTTATTTCACTTTTGAAGCTTATAATACAATCAAATTCGCGTGAATAACATATCCCTTTGTTTGGGTTCAATTTTTTTTTTTTTTTTTTTTAACCGTGGATGTTCGGGCCAACTTGCGCACACCTCGACTAATCTCACGAGACCCTGAAATTTACGGCCGAGTAATCACCTCAGTGGCCCTGACGAGACTCGAACTATTTGAGTTCCATTTTCTTCCAAAAATATATTTTAGTTTTTCTTCTTTTCAATCATACATTTTTCAATAAAATAATATTATACGTAAAACTGATTCTTTTCCTTATTTTTTAATTATACATTCTCCAAAGGGTTAATTTCATAAATGGTCACTGAAGTTACCTGAAAATTTCAAAACGGTCATTGAAGTTTCAAAGTTTCAGAAACGGTCACTGAAATTTGAAATTTCTTTCACAAACGGTCACTGAATTTTCAGATTTTTTGGGCAAGTTTGAGGCAATTTTTCGGCAACTTCCGACCACCAAAACCTCCGATTTCGGATACCGTTGGAAAGCCCACGATGTTCTCTTTAATTACCATCAAAAATCTCCCAAAAAATCCAAGTGATTTGGCCGGAATAAACCCATGAAGTCGGCAACCAAAGATTGTGAAAATCTGCCTAGATTTTCAGATTTTTTTGGACGAGTTTGCGGCATTTTTTCAGCAACTTCCGACCACCAAAACCGTCAATTTCGAATACCGTTGGAAAGCTCACAATGTCCTCTTCAATTATCACCAAAAATCTCCCCATAATTCCAAGGGATTCGACCGGAATAAACCCACGAAATCAGCTACCAAAAAAGTCCGAAAATCTGTCCATTTTGGATAGCTGACTTCGTGGGTTTATTCCGGCCGAATCACTTGGAGTTTTGAGGAGATTTTTGGTGGTAATTGAAGAGGACATTGTGGGCTTTCCAACGGTAACCGAAATAGACGGTTTTGGTGGTCGAAAGTTGCTGAAAAATTGCCTCAAACTTGCCCAAAAAAATCTGAAAATCTGGGTAGATTTTCATAATTTTCAGTTGCCGACTTCGTGAGTTTATTCCGGCCGAATCACTTGGAGTTTTGGGGAGATTTTTGGTGGTAATTGAAGAGGACATCGTGTGCTTTCCAACAGTATTCGAAATCGGGAGTTTTGGTGGTCTGAAGTTGCCGAAAAATTGCCTCAAACTTGGCCAAAAAATTTGAAAATTCAGTGACCGTTTGTGAAAGAAATTTCAAACTTCAGTGACCGTTTCTGAAACTTTGAAACTTCAGTGACCGTTTTGAAATTTTCAGATAACTTCAGTGACCATTTGTGAAATTAACCCATTCTCCAAAAAATCACTATTATATATATATATATATATATATATATATATATATATATATATATATATATATATATATTATTATTTTTTTTTTCAAAAATTAATTTTAATGGAGCCCAAATAGGGAATATATGTTAAATGAACTTAAATAACTAGGACGCATATTTTACACTTGAAAATTATTAGTTCGTCTTGAACTTCATCGTTTACAATTTCTTGCGCAGGCTCCTTGAATTGTGAAAGATCATTTAAAAGAAATAAAATTATTCATTGTTTAATAATTTAAATAATAGATAGGATAGTTTAATGTGAAAGCACACAAGACAAACTTTTTGAGTTCGAATCTTAATGCGATTTATGAAAAATTATTCATCGTCTAAACCTTCAATAAAATTATGAATACTATATCCCAAGGGTGCGTCTATTCTTAAGACATTGTGGTTCAGTGGTGACTAATAACATAAATAAAGGTTTATCTGAAAATTAACATATATAAATATATTTTTTAATTAATAAAAAAAAATTCATTAATGAATTCGATATTTGAAAAAATCAGAGTTCATTAATCTAACACGTGTGTCGAACATCATATTACAATTTAAACCATTTTTGTTCAATGTTTTTTTTTCCAAATACAAGAACAAAATGGTCATTAAACGCTTGAACTAAAAAAAATCTTATTTTGGGTAATTATATTCACACCACATTTTTTTATTTCTTGCATCATCTTTTAATTGTACTTAAGGTTGTTAATATAAATCGTCATCAACGTCTCATTATTTAATTGGTTGAACTCCTGGGCTAATGGTGAGTTTGTGGATTGCAACTATGGGGGGTCTATTCTAGACATATCCTCAACCTTTTAGGCGAACACATCAATGTTGTGAGATAGATAGCTTATAAGCTCGGCCATGAGAGCGACTTCAAGATCTCGACTGACTGTCACTTTTTTTACCGTGCTCGAGCTCGGCCTTTACCAATTTTTTTCATAAGGACAAATCTTCCAATTGCTCGAGCTCGGGCTTGGATGCTGATATTTGCATGACGTTAGTGCTTATTCCTCGAACACTAATAATATAACAATGTCTAGCAGCTGACTGGTCTCCATGCACGACCCCTACAATATTACTTGTAAGAAACTTCATAATAAGATGGATAGTGGAGATAATGGTTTTGATCTTGTTGAGCGAAGACCTCCTAAGAATGACATTGTAAGGCGTAAGCCATCTAAGCACTAACTACCTGGAAAGTTTTAGTTTCTGTAGCTTCTTATTTGAGCCCAAGGTGAGAGGACGATTGTTCTGCCTCCAAACCTCTGAAAGGGGGTTTTGACTGCCCTGAGCTATTTGGCCGAGATTTCCATCCTAGTAAAGGCCTTAGAGACAGTATGTTGGCTACAATTTCATTATCGATCAAAATCCTCTTCATTTCAAAATTAACTATATAGCTATTATGACAAATGCATCATCATGAGGAGATAATATACCTTCCAAGTCTTGTGACCCAAATGTGATGTCATCAAGGTTGTGATGAACTTGCTTTGAAGTTGGGGTGTATCGCCGAGCATACTGCTTACGTCCGATGTTCAAGTCTCTTCCTAACGCTATACCCCTGACGATAATGTTAGTGGTTCCTACAATGGGATGTTCATTCACTCTTCCTTCGAGAACTTTTCCCTTATCACGATTATTTTTTGGGCGTTTGTCATGACTAACATAAACACTCAGGAATCCCCTTTTGATTAGCACCTCAATCTCTATTGTAGGGCTTTTCAATTCTCCGTGGTATTGTTGACCTATGGTCATACTATATGTTTTGATTATAACAAACAACTTATGCTTATCTCTAACGTTATCTGCAAATTGACATATTGGCAAATTAAGTCCAAACGATTGAATAAGCAGTTATCAAGGAAGCTCAAACAAAGATTGATCAAGGTCATATGAGAAAAAGCTTTACGTCTCAAAAACAAGCACTCGCATCAAATTCATCAAGATAGTGGCGCTCGCATCAATTTCATCAAGATTATGTATCTAGGCCATTTATAACTTGATTGTAAAGGTAAAACATTTTTAATTTTTAGCAATGATACTAAGAGCTCAAGAAATGATTTTTCACACACTTGACACAAGTCACGTGGTAAAAACGTTTGCACAAAATCACGCGCAAAATCAAAGGTTTTTCCAAACATCTCTTATAAACTTCGTTCATTGCTATCCATTAAAGTGTTTGCCTACTTCTCTTCTTACACTCAACCTTATATTCATCATTAGCTAAGAAGAGAAGTTTATCGTTTGTAATATTCATTTGTGAATTGTGGGTCGTGTTGAGGTCCCGGAAAGCTCAACATTGTAAAAGGATCGGTGCTTCTTGGTTATAAATCACCGGAAACGTTGTAAAAGGTTGGATTGCACCATAAGTCAATCAACATAGTGAAAAAGGCCTTGCTCGTGACGGAGAGCTCGGTAACGGGGGACGTAGATCATTGTGTTGGATCGAACCTCCATATCATATCGTTTGCATTCTCTAACTCTTTTACTTAATGCTATTATCTTGCGCAAACTTATTTCCCTTATCTACGCATTTATTTGAATTTGCATTGGTTTATTATTACTTGTGTGCACATTAGTTTTTAAATCTTATATTACTATCGAAAAAGTTTAAAAACCAATTTACCCTCCTCTTGGTTAGCTAATCTTGGGCTTTCAGGTATGTCTGTGGTTCCGATGATAATCACAATACTTAAAGGGAAAGAGACTGCATCCTTGAAGGCCATTTAAGCTCCTTAATATCCTTGATCTCCATTAGAATGTTAGATCTAGAAGTGTTCAGTCGGGTGAATGATGTCGACGATGTCTAATGTCTCTGCTTATTTCTAGAATTTTTTGGTCGGGGATTAGAATCATGATATCTTTTGTATTTGGGCTTATTCGAGGTTAGATGAGGATTTCTCCTCAGATTCAATGTTTCCTACATGTTAATATATTTTAGCTTGGGCGAGGAACTCGATTACTGACTTCAGTGGGGTTTTTTTTTTACAAAGACATTTTGAATGCCTCACACCCTACAACATACGTTAGGGCGGAGACTGCTATTGTGATATGTAGGTCGGGTATTTGAAGTATTTCTTTATTGAACATTATCATAAAATTACGCAAGGTTTCGTTCGATCCTTAACGAAAATGCATGAGGGAAGTGACAAATTTCTTGATGCGTTTGCTACTTGCAAAGAGGTAAAAAACTTGTCGGTCAAATCTGAAAATGAAGCAATGGAATTCAGCTCATGGGTAGAGAACCAATTCCTGGTAGCGTTAGTCAAAGTTGTTGGGAAAGCTTTGTGCATCCCAGATCTGTTACAACTTGCAAATTCACGATGTCAATGTATACATTGAGATGGTTGATCAAATCTGTACTTCCATCATATTCTTTTATGTAATGGTACTTGAATCTGTTCGGTAAAGGATATGATAAGATCTCCTGAGTAAACGGGGTATTAGGGATGAAATCTGTTGGCCCCTAAGTATTTCGAAGCATACCAGCTGCAATCTCGTCCTGAATGATCCTGGCAAGTTCACTAGAGTCTATAGTGTCTAATCTCGACCCCGAGGTCATGTGAGGTATACATGAGATTCCAAAATCACTGTTGCCAAGAACGGGACGTGGAGCTTGATGTCGAGCATCTGCCATAAAATCACCCTGTGGCGTTGGTGCTGGATGCAGATTTCTTTGATTAAGCAATTGAGTTAGCGGGACAACTTGTTGACAGAGCTCCTCAAATGCACCAGGAGTAACAACTACTGGTGGGGGTATTGTTTCTCGTGATGATTCCTCCTACAGAGCCAGATGATCTTCAGCGGGGGACTTATTAAGAGCGGATGAGCTTGCTGGAAGGTGTCATGAACGCGTATTAACCATGACTTTTGGTTGCATTCCCCACAGATGGCTCCAATGATACTACCAAAAATTGTACCGGTTGATTTTCGAGTTTGACGATTGAGAATGAGCACGAACGTGATCTTTCGGTACCTGAAACAAAGGCGTCGATGTGTGTTCTCGTCGCCCATCCGATGCTTAATATAAAGAGGAATTTATGTGAAAGGCTATATGCTGAAAATTATATAAAAGCGTATTTGAATAATGTTCCAAGGCTTTGTATTTATAGAGGAAGATAATACACTTCTAGTAGGATAAATCAATTGAATATCCTCATCTTCAAAAGTCCTACTTGAGATGGGTGTTGGATTTGTACTATAATTACGAGGCCAATCTAATTTCAATCGTAATATTGCTGGGATAGAGTCCTCTTAGGCATATGAGTCTTGAGTTGAGGTATTTGGATAGGGTTAGGATCCCACCGAAGTAGAAATCCTTCCACGTTAAGTGAAATGGCCTTGAGCTTAGTTAATGGAAATGTTCGAGGGCATCATGCCTTCGAGTAGTTCGCATAACCTGAGGACATCTCGTGAGGATGCTCTCCATAAATTGTCGTAATTATGTACTATCTAAACTCGAGCATATGGATAGACCCGAGGACTATGACGAAACCGGAGCATGGTGGCAATGGAATCATGAGAAATGTCCTTTCGTGTCCTCAGGATTCCATAGGTTGGGATCTACGAACATTGGCTATATCAATAGGGATTTAGGTTCGGATTTGGAGGGAGGAAAGGATTAAAGAAGCACAACACGACTGAGACCAGGAGTGATATAACTAGAAGCTCAATAAAAGCATTTTTTCTGCTAAAAAGAGACAAACAAGTGAGGCATTTGGATTTGTCCTTATTTCAAAACCCTGAAACACAAGTGTTCACTGGAAGATTGAATGATTTGTTACAAGACATATTATTAACTTTGTCTCCCGCAGCTTTGAAAATCTCATTGATTTATACAGGCTTTTGCACCCGTGATATATATTTTTAGCGTCTAATTTGAAGCGATTGTATATTCTATTTCTCCAGAAAACATGTCACAGGCATATATTTAGTCAATTTTGTCTTATTATTGTTAATGACTCGTTTCCCGAACAACCATTTCTTCACACTTTGACCTTTCTACATTACTATTGTTCCAATGAAATTAGTTTATATCATTTCTTCTTGTGACTAGCTATGCTTTATTGATTTCAATTAGTCATATGTTGCTTATTATTATTATTCTTGTCACTACGGTTCTTGCTTCTAATTTACTTCATTTTTTTTTTAGCATTATGTGATTTGGATCATGAACTAGAAGAGAATGATAAATTGTTGACATTCAGAAATGTCACCTTGATTTTTCTTGTTTCGTTGTACGAGTATGAGTTACAATGTAAATTGCCTACACTTGTTGCTTATCAAATTATTATGGATTCTATGTTGCGAGAAATTACTGTTTTTTATTACAGTTGTTGGTATGGAGATTTCACTCTTATTTTTATGTGATTCTCATGCATTTGTTCACTTTAAGTAGAATTTTCAACTGATTCAAATAAAGTAATCAATTTGGTGAACTTTGCTCGACGACTACTCAGGAGCCTCTTGAGCTTCGAAGAGTTGATGAACAAAAAATCGACAAGTGTTGGGCAGTGGAATGGGAGGAAGGGGAAAGGAGATGACTGGATGATATGAACTAGAGAAGAAAATATTAGAAACTGAGAACTTAGAAGAGGCCATGTGGATTTCTTTGGTTGTTACAAAGACTTTGTGTCGCGGAATCTTGCTCCAAGATCTTCGAATAAGTGATTTTTCAAACTCAGTTTCACATTACTTTTCTCTTCCAAACAACCAAGCAAAATAACTCCAACTCACAACCAATTCTTTCACCTAGATTGCTCCTCAATCTTACCCACAAAAGTAAGGAGAAAAAACAATGAAAAAAGACAAAAGAGGAGGCAAAACGAAGAAGAAGCCACAGGTTTTTTTTTTTTTTTTTCACCAAACAGGCTGTCGAATTCTCTTTCTTTTCATACACATTTTCTTCTCTTTTTTTCTCACAAATAACACACACAATGGCTAGAGCAAAGACAACATAAATATAGGGTAAGTAAAAGAGGTAATAACAGTAAATAATAAAGAGTAAATAAACATGCAATAAAAATACAATATAAGATAACACATATATTTTTGAAAACACGTTCACACAGAACAACATATTAACTTTAAGTTAATCAATAACACATATGCAACAAAAGCATAAATGACCCCACAAAAATATCTCACCACACTTATCCTATCACATTCCATGTTGCTCACACCTCGAGAATACATATCTCCTCTCATCGCTCACTATTCTCACTAGACTGATCACTCATGT
This sequence comes from Fraxinus excelsior, assembly GCA_019097785.1. Lineage (NCBI taxonomy): Eukaryota > Viridiplantae > Streptophyta > Magnoliopsida > Lamiales > Oleaceae > Fraxinus > Fraxinus excelsior. The sequence goes on along the minus strand of CM032631.1, from coordinate 36,164,966 downwards.
CTAATTGGTAAATCACAACAAATCTTAAGTCCTCGAGATAATTCTCAATCACCACATCATTTCTCCCAACCTAAGTGGATAATATGTATTCACTGAACAGAAGTGATAGAAGTGTATCTCTCACACTCCACTTGATAAGGGTCTTTCACAGATAAATAATCTCAATATTTAATTACATCTCCACTCGTGATCTAAATGTCACACTCTACATCCTTGGTATATACCACCAATATACCCCTAAACATCTGTACTCCACTTTATCAAAAGACACCACATACTTACTATTAATGTATCACATCCCACTTTGCATGCAAACAATTACACCAATTAATCAAATTGCTCTCAAATTTATGCAAATGGACATATCAAACATATTGAAATGCAACATAATTAATCAATCACACATATGCATAAAGAATTACACATAGATGCACGTGCAGTAACTAAATTTACTCTCAATAAACCTCACTAGGGTCATCACTCGACCCTATTACCACATTCACCTCACCTCTCATTTTACCCTTATGCTTATCCTCCTTCTTGGAACAATCACTTACAAAGCGTCCAGACTTACCACAGTTATAATACCGCTTACCACTAGACTTGTCCCATCTCTTGCCCTTTTTCTTACCACTTTCATCACTCGATTCACTATTTGAATTAATATTGTCTTGAGCTCTCCTCAAATTCATCTACTTAAATATTTTTCTACTCCTTATCATATGTAACTCACTACTCCTCTTATCATCTTTTCAACCTTAATCTCCGTCTCTTTACTTCTAAGAGAACCAATGACAATCTTAGTTGTTAATGTGTCCCTACCATACTGAATCACATTCTTAACCTCCATATATGAGTTAGACATTCAGCAAAATGATGGCCTTATAATACATCATCATCACAATTAACGATATTTTAAATAAATTTGTTAAAAATATTTAGACCATCATCAAGATCCTTTGAAGGATCCATTTTAAAACTGAAAAATCTTTTAAACAAGTACAACTTATTAGGAGTACACTTAAGCAAATATAAGTTATCCAACTTTTTTCAAAATTCTTTAGTAGAATCAAGATTTTCAACTTTTCTTAAAACAATGTTTGACAGGTATAAAATAATTGAAGTGTAAGCAAGTTCGTCATATTTTTCGTTTTTGTACTTCTATCAAATTTGCATAATATGGTTTTTGAAACTTTTTTGTTGAACCAAAATTTCCTTCATCTTTTATTGCCAAATTGAAAAATGTCATTTCTTATTAAAAATGACAACTTCGAAATATGAAAGCATTTTGAAAAAAAAAAACAAAGTAATCCTACAACCACAGTATACACTGTTCTATATTCGAAGGTTTCGTGAGACTCGAGATCTCAGGATCAAAGGAATATTCAAACAAGTCATGTACATGTGTTCTAACAGAATAATCAATGCAACATGAATGTATGTCAACAATAATTCAAATTCTCTCGTAATGTAGTCTCACACAGTGAAACGACAATTAATGCACAAAATTAATTATCAACTTCCAATAAAAAATAACACTTCAAATATGGAAAACAATTCCTAAATTTCAAGCACAAGCAATGGTTACCTCACACAGTAATCTCAATCATATTATCACCTCACATGATGATTCGTTAATGCTGAAATTTAAATGAGAAAAGCTAATATACCAGAGCGAACCAATCTGAATCTGTAAATAACGAAAAATGCAAATTTACAACTTTAGGGCCACCACTATTCGCTATAAAGTCTCCAACAATTGCAGCAACTAATGCAAAAAATGAACCCGAACGTGCAATGGGCAAAACTATCCAGAGCCACAATTTTACCCAAAACAGAAATCGAACATAGGAATGACAAAAAAAAATCGTTCAACCCCGAAACCTGTGGGGCCCTGCTCCAAATGGGACATAAAAAAAAATATGGGGCGATAAATGGGGCAAGGGTCCCACCCCGTCTCTCTTTAAACGGATATGGGGATAGGCAAGATAACAAAAATACCCGATGAGAAGTGGGTGGGAATGATCGGCTCATCCCGTTGCCATCCTTGATCGAACACCACCATAGGGTCCACTACGCCTCCAGGAGCAATATGTCTTCAGACACCATCGTCGAAAACAGCCTAACATGTCTCGTTGGAGCCGCCACGTGTCGTCGACCACCGTATGCGCTGATCGTCCTGCTGCGGCTCCACATGGACGTCTCGAATATGGCCTCCATTTTATCAACAAGTCTTTGGATTGGTCGAAAATTGTAATTAAAAGTCTGATTTTAGGCAGTTTTTTGGACAGGTTTTCGATATGTTTTCTGCTTTGATTATGATAGTTTTTGGTCAATTTTCTTAAGCTAAATCCACTACCTTGAAGCTCTTATACCAATTGTCGCGGAAACTCGCTCCAAGATCTTCGAATCGGTTATTTTTCAAGCTCAACTTCGTGTTATCTTCCTTTATCAAATAACCAATCAAAATGGCTCCAACCCACAAAGGATAAGATAACGGTGTTGATTTGTAGCCACAAAGGTAAGGATAAGAAACTATGGAAGAAGACAAAATAGGATGCCAAAATGAAGAAGCCGCATTTTTTTTCCACCAAATAGGCTATTGAATTCTCTCTTTTCATACAAATCACAAACACAACAGCTAGGACAAATATATATATATATATATATATATATATATATATATATATATATATATATATGTTAGGTTAAGCTTTAGTTGGACTAATAAATTAGTTAAATGAACCAAAATTCAAAACCATCTAATAGATAAATATATATGGGTCGTGAGTAGAATTAATTTCTTAAACTACTTCCAACGATCCACGTTGTTTTTGGGTCGAGCCTTTGGATTTGGTTGTTGGCAACAATTTCACTCATCGGTCAATGCCTATGAAATTCAATTCAACATTTATATAATAACCAAGATTCATTGGATATCAAACCCGACACTTTGATTAATCATTTGAGAATTAAAAACCCATCAAAAATATAGAATAGCACACAACAAAGTCAATGAAATTAACTTTCACATCGCACCGCATTGTCAAATCCTTAGCCCTTGTTTGGGCTCCATTTTTCAAGAGAATGTATTTTAGAATAGTAACAAGTTGGAGAATGTGGTTAAAAAAATAAGGAAATTTTTATGATTTACGTATAAAATTATTTTATAGAATGTGTGATTGAAAATAAATGTTGAAAAAAATGAGTTTAAACAAAAATGGAGCCCAAACATTATGCTAAAAAAAGCTTCATCCGGACACTTATTTTGGTTGGTCTTGAGCATTTAAAAGGCTTAATTTGGTTCCGTTATGCTCACAACCGATGCTAATACTTGCTCAACCTTCTTCTGTTCTTGTTCCTGAAAAATGTTGAATTTGACATTTGAGTTTGTTTCGTGCGGAAAGTCGGGCCTCGATAATAATTAAAGAAAAACTCAGACTATTATGTAATGAACAACCTCTTGAGACAAAGTCCCAAAAATGAGTGTTTTATTGAAGATTTACAATGGGTGAGAAAACGAAATGTCTCCAAAGGGCGCAAGCACATAGAATAATTAAAGGTTAAATGTGATGAAAGTAAGATAATGAAAATTACATAGTCTCCGTTCGAGAGTGTTTGATTTGGGGGGCTTTATTCTATGCTTTCTTTTCTCTTTTATACTCTTCTGATAGTTGTTGTTGCGGAACCGCTTGAAACTATTGGTCTCGTATAACTACCCACGTTCTTCATCATGACTGACTTGTCGTGGAAATGCCGCTTTAACTGCTACCATGAATTGCACCGTTCGAACTACTTGTAACTGAGATTTCGGATCGTGGGGCATGATGGGATTACTCCTTAGCTGCCTTTGTAATCGTCTCTTAGGATGCTAGTTTGCATAGATCCTGGGCGTTTCGTAACCCTGGGCGATAATAGTTGTGTCGCCCTGATCATTCATAAGGTGCTATATTCGCTCAGAGCTTGGGCGTCTACTAGGCTTGGGCGATGATGAACCTTTGCTACATTACTCCATCTTGGGCCTTTTAGATGGTCCTCTAGGCCTATCCTTCAAATTTCTCGATTGGGCTTCATTCCTTAGGCCACCTAATTGGGTTGCGTTTTTATGTGTCAACAGAGTTCATCAGTTTAGCTCCTTCCAACTCTCTTGCCATTTTCCGTTTCTATAATTTGATCATAGGCATTCTACTTGTTGCCAATCAAAGTCTAGTTCACATTTTAATGAGATGGAATCCAACCCTTTTCCAAGCATTGACAATGAAAACTAGACATCACCATATTCACTCCAAGTGGCTGTGGAAAAATGATTTTCGTCCACTGCCATTTTCTTCTTAGTCTCGAACGTGATTCATCCTGACTCGATGGCATCCTGTAATACATGATGAAAAATCAAACAGTTATTAGTCATGTGTGACCATGCATTGTGCCATTTACAATATTTTTTACCCTTAATTTGTTCAGGGTCTGGCAACTTATGCTTATAGACATCACCATATTCACTCCAAGTGGCTGTGGAAAAATGATTTTCGTCCACTGCCATTTTCTTCTTAGTCTCGAACGTGATTCATCCTGACTCGATGGCATCCTGTAATACATGATGAAAAATCAAACAGTTATTAGTCATGTGTAACCATGCATTGTGCCATTTACAATATTTTTTACCCTTAATTTGTTCAGGGTCTGGCAACTTATGCTTATCACTCAACTTTATCTGCTTATCCTTATATAACTTGTCGAATATAAGGTCAGCTTTGGTCACGTTGAATGAGAACACCCTAGCCTTTTTGTTTTCATCTTTTATAGGCTCACTCTTTTTTGTCATTTTAGATTTGATCATTATAGGACAAGCATATGCTTCTCCTTTAACCAATTCGGCCAAGCATATCTCGGCTTGATCATATTGTTCATTACCAACTACATGAACATCAAAGTTTGGATATTTGTAATAAGTCCATTTGCTAGAGTTTTTCATCTGTTCCTCTTCCCTTATCAAACGTTCATACCTAATCACGTTAGCACTCAACTGGAAGAGATCAAAAAATTCCCTATCCTGGAATTTCTTCTTTAAGTCAAAGCTTAAACAGTTTTGAGCAATTATAACGAATTCTTTTTCAGGCAAAAGCACAAAACACTTACTCCTGGCTATGTTAAACCTCTGGAGGAAGCTTTCCATCCATTCATTTGGCAATTGACGTAAGTTCGCCAAATCAGCCAAGGTAATTTCAGACTCACTTTTATAAAGCTGGGCGTGAAACAATTGTTATAATTGTTGCCATGTTTGGACAGAATTTGCTAGCAAGTTAATGAACCACGAAAAAGCTACCCCTGTTAACGAACTAGGAAACAGTCTCATCTTATGGTAATCACTTACCTCGCCACACTGTAGTGTGAATCGTCCTACATGTTCTAAGGTAGAAACTTCTCCCAAGCCGGTAAATAATGAAAATTTTGGTACCTTATACCCTCTAGGCTACGAATATGCTTGGTCTGCCCAATCAGGATATGGCTTTGTGTAAGTCGACATTCTAAAAGTCATTTGATCTTGTACAATTTCTGTAATTTGATTCCTCAATATAACATTGGGATCATATAGGACTCCTACGGGCTGATTCATTGGTGGGATTGCTTGTGGCCTAACGTTTGGAACTTGATTTGCGACTGGACGCCTTTACTTAAACCATTGTTAGCATTAATTTGGGTATTCCCACCATCATTAACCCGCAAAGTGTTCTGTCCATTGATTTGGACATTATCTCTTGCATTTCGGTTACCCCCAAATTTGGTGTTCCGTTACCAGTATTTAAGCTAGCCATTCCACCACCCCTGGTTTGAATTAGATGGTCCAAATGGCGGTTCTATTCATTGATTGGGACTTAGAACCGGGGAATTATGACCTGCAATCGTTCTAGATTGGAAATAATCCCCTATATTTGGCATAACTGGTTGACACATTTGGCCAACTAATTTATTCATGACTTCGTTCAAATTGTTTAATTGTTTGACTATGTTATCATAATGTGCATTACCACTTTGGATAAACATTTCCATGTTATGAACATTTTGTAAGTTTACTTGCTCAATGACGTCTTATGTGAGTTCACTTAACAATGCGCGCATGGTTCGAGGACTCAATTCCGTCATTGACTCGTAACGACTTTGACTCTTTCCATCTGTTCCTGGAGAGTTCTGTTGCTCATCATATTGTCCAATCACAGACTGGACTAGTCCTGGCTTGTTGGCTCTTTATCAGAGTTTCTATGAGACATATTGCTTTCACTTTTTGTATCTTCAACACCAAATTGTCCCACCAGGCGCACCAAATTGTTTCACGAGGAAAGTCGGGCCTCGCTAACAATTAAAGAAAAACTCAGACGATTATGTAATGAACAACCTCTTGAGACAAAGTCCCAAAAATGAGTGTTTTATTGAAGATTTACAATGGGTAAGAAAACGAAATGCCTCCAAAGGGCACAAGCACATAGAATAATTAAAGGTTAAATACGATGAGAGTAAGATAATAAAAATTACATAGTCTCCGTTCAAGAGTGTTTGATTCGGGAGATTTATTCTATGCTTTCTTTTCTCTTTTATATTATTCTGATAGTCGTTGTTGCGGAACCGCTTGAAACTATTGGTCGTCCTATAACTATCAACGTTCTTCATTATGACTGACTTGTCGTGGAACTACCGCTTTAACTGCTACCATGAATTGCACCATTCGAATTGCTTGTAACTGAGATTCTGGATAGTGGGACATGATGGGTTTACTCCTTAGCTACCTTTGTAATCGTCGCTTAGGATTCTAGTTTGCTTAGATCCTGGGCGTTTCGTAACCCTGGGCGATAATAGTTGTGTCGCCCTGATCATTCATAAGGAGCTATATTCGCTCAGAGCTTGGGCATCTATTAGTCTTGGGCGATGATAGGCCTGTGCTACATTACTCCATTTTGGGCCTTTTAGATGGTCCTTTAGGCCTTCCTTCAAATTTCTCGATTGGGCTTCATTCCTTAGGTCACCTAATTGGATTGCGTTTTTATGTGTCAACATAGTTAATCAGTTTAGCTCCTTCCAACTCTCTTGCCATTTTCTGTTTCTGCAATCTGATCATAAGCATTCCACTTGTTGCTAGCTTAAAGTCTAGTTCACATTTTAATGAGATGGAATCTAACACTTTTCCAAGCATTGACAATGAAAGCAACAAAGGTGTAGCGGGAATTGGAAATGGTTCTTGTTCTTGTGAGAACCAAGAAGTTGGAGAAACTACCAAATATATCCGTATAACAATGGCTGATGGCGCTGAAGAGATGCAGGATGAACAAGAAGAAGACGACGATGACTACAAAGATGATGAGCTAACAAGAAGAGTAGAAGAATTCATTGAGAAAATTAAGAGGCTAGAGAAATGAAAAGTTGAAACATATTCTCTAGACGTAGGGGTGGGCGCAGAACTTTAAAGTTAGGAGGGCACAATCGAACTTGCAAAGAAGTTGGGAGAAATTTTACAATCGAAAATTTACGTCAAAAAAAATCATACCTCATGTAATGTTACATCCAAAAATTTACATGAGATATGACTTTTTCGAATGTAAAAATTTCGAAAAGTTTTGATATCATATTCCATATAAAATCTTCTAATAAAATGATAAAAATTACATTGAGAAATTTGTATCGCAAAAATAATAAATGTTAATGAAATAATTGATTTTTTTTTTTTAAATGCAAGTTAGACGTCTTTTTTTAAAACTCATGTTTGACTATTTTCGATATTTGTTTGGACTATTTAATATGCACATAATGTATTTCTCGAAATAAGTTTCGAGATGAAATAAGCAATTTGTAGATTCAATTAGCGTACGATCGTCGGAGAATTTTTAAAATTAGCATGTTATCGAAATTCAAATTTATTGTGATTTTACCCCTATTTGGTAGAGATTAAAATAAATTTTTTTGTAAATTTTGATAAAAGTTAAATAGTTATGGAGTTTATGAAATATGTTATTAAAGTTAACTATTAACTTTGATTTAGATTAAAACTTAGATTTCAATCGATACTAAATAAGATTTTATATATTAAAAAAAAAAAATCTCAAAAGTTGGGGGTGGCACGTGCCCCCCAGGACCCTCTGGGTCCGCCAGTGTTTAGACCTATGATATTTGAATGAGATCTAAGGGTGTGTTTGTTTCTCATTATTGAAAGAAGAATAATGTAATGAATTATATTTTTTTGGAGAATGTGTGCTTGAAATTTAAAGTAACTTTATTGGTTTGTGTGTAGAATATTTTATTAAGTGAATGTGTGGTGAAGATTGTTTACTGTAGAAAATAATGTTTGATAAAATGGTAGACAAACAGGGGCTAAGGCTATTTCCAACCTCACACCATACTTTGTAGTAAGTTTTGCACTATTTTACACAAAATCTTGCACTAAACTAAAAAATCTCCAACTATTACACCAAATGAACATTGTTTAATTATTATTTTTTATTCTTAATAATTTATTTATTTTAAAAATACATAAATTATTTTAAATAATTGTGTTGTTTTTATAAATTTCGTGTTAACTTTATATTATCATGTTTGTTATATTTTAAGTTTTTTTTTTTTTGTTTTGCGATTTTAATTAATTCATTAATTATTATTTTTTACATTATTAAAATTTATTTTAAATGCTAATAATAATAATTTATTGTCTTAAAAAATATATAGCACAACTGACATAAATACCCCTCCATTAATTAGTTTGGCAAATGAAAAAAGGGTAAGTTCGTGCAAAGTGAATATTGTTTCACCAAAATGGTGCGAACTTTAGTGTCACATTGGAGAGTTTTTACACCAAAATTTGATGCATTTTGGTGTTTTGGTGCTACCTTTGGAGATGCCGTAATAGTTCTTTTCCTGGTGCAAAAGGGCATTAAATGTCACAGGTCTTCAAATTTAATTTGATCTCTGGATTTCTTTGACAAAGGAGTCGGCCAATCCTCTTATCTTGATTTCTCGAACTCAGAAATCCATAATTGGGATCCTTGGTTCTCAAACAAAAATGTTTCATTTTGTACAATAACCTTTTTTGGTGCTCAACAACATTAGCTTAGTTCTTGCATTGCACTCTGTTTGTGGCTGCACGGTACACAGTTGACTGTCTAATATTTTCAACAAAGGATTCATTGAATTTGCTCATTTTGATTTCAAGTCAATTGCTTACAAGTATAAATATTCGTGTGGGAAAAAGGAAGAAAACTTCAAAACAGACAATACGAATCAAACAAATGTGAACATGGAGGGCTTCAAAAAAACTTTTTTTAAGTGTCAAAGCCCAGATTTGAAGCTAACACCTGTAGCTGGAAGCCATTTGTGCCCATCAATAAATGAATTAACTGTGAACTTTTTAGCTTGGCTAGCACTAAGATTAAGCTTCAAGCCTTTCCATTTGACCCTATTCTTGGTAACAGCTCCAGGGCCGAAATTCTGGAACTCAGCATAAAATATAGTGTTTGGTGCACCAGTGCCCACCCATGGCAACCACCCCTTCGGATCAATGAATGTTCCCATCATGCTTTGCATGTAAACAGTCGTGGAGTGATTTTTCCAAGGCCTCCCCAAGAACGTGTTGACTCCAGTTAGATTTCCTGCGGGCAAAATTGTGCAGCTTTGAATTGAAATTCCGGTGTTCTGATTTGGGTCGATCTTGCCTTGTGCAGTGATGGTGTTCTGTTGGCCAGGCATGGGCTTCTTGGGGAGAATGTTGCAGTTCTGGATCACAACTGCTGCATTCCCGAAGATGAAATCGACTGTGCCATAGATGTTGCATTCACGGTAGAATTGGCGATTGGAATGTGGGTAGAGAGTGTCTTGGAATGCGTCCATGTTGCATCGGTAGAAGACGGAGAGATCAGCAGTCGACATCAAGGCCACTGCCTGATGCTTGGCAGCTCCAGCAGTGTTGCGAAATCCCATGTCTCGGGCTATAAATCCTTGGCCAAACACAGCTACATCGGAAAATCAAAATAAGTGTTATGTATTGCATAAGAAACATACCTTTTGTCTAGATGTAAGAAATCCGGGGGGATGGGGGATTTTGAGCTGCAGAAAAACATACCAAATGTTGCAGATTGAAATGTGGGAGTTCCATCAACAAAATTGAGGCTGCCAGAAACAATGGTTGCATCCTTTCCATCACCAATGATCATGACGTTCCATTTCTTCTTCTCAACTCTAACATTTTCAAAGTAAACTCCCCTCTTCACATAGATGACGAATCTCTTCTTACTCTTCTCGGGCACAGCCTTAAGGGCAGCTGAAATTGTCTTGTATTTTCCAGAGCCATCTTTCGCCACCACGGCATCTGCCTTTATCTTTGAACTTGGAGCTTGTAAAAGCTTCCTGTCCTTAAATGACAACCAATTCGGTGCTTCATCACCGTTGAAACTCATCAAACGACGCCTTCCTATCCCACCCAATGAATCAATTGAGTCTTCTATTGAGCTAATGATTGCCAGACTATTGCTAGTATATTCAGTGGAATTCTTAAGGTTTTGAACCAGAATACTGTGCAACCCATTTGATGCATTTTCAAGGCCATCAATGCATGTCTGCTGATAAGTACCTGCAGAACTCAACCATGTCCTGAGATCTTCAAAGGCCCCGAACAATTTCATGTCCTCTGTGGGCAGTGAATCATTAAGGTGATCCAGTGCAAGAGAAATCAATTCCTGGCAACTTTCTAATGCTGCAACTGTCATCTGATCTGTGATATTGAATTTCTTGATTCCATTGTCAAAGAAATCTTTCGGGTCCTTAGAAAGCTCGTTTATCGCAACTTGGACAGCCAATTTGTAGATATATTCTGGCTTGACATTGCCAGACTTCACCATAGGAGTCATGCTATTGTAACATGAATCTGGATACAAAGTAACATTGCACAAAGCTTTGATATCAGAAGATATGGACTTATTTTGGCCCCCGGATTTGCCATTTTTGCTTTGAGTCACTCCAACCACGGTAGCCACAATTACAGCTACAAAAACAATGGAAGATAAGCCAATGATTGTGATTCTTCGTCTCGTATTTCTACGTGCCACGAGCCTCTCTTGTTCTGCTTCATTCAGTTTGCCATAAGGATTGACAGAAGCCATGGCTGGAAAACTTCTTTATTTTTTTATTTTTGTGGTTAGATAATCTAATTGCTTGTTTGAAGGTGGTATATTGGCATTGTATATATAGCTAATGATATAAGTGGATGATGTTATTTTCATTTTTGTATTGCAACGCGGATTTACGTGCGGGGCATGATTTTCAAGATGGAAGACATTTTCAAACTCAAGAGTGGTTATCATGTTTTGACTAGTATTTTTTAAAAAAGTTTTATCAACTTGAAGCAGCCAGATAGGCAAGGTTGGTTGTTGCAGAGACTTTGATTAATCAATTGAGAATTCACATAACAATATTCTTGTCCATTTAAAAGGCTTAATCCATTTCCATTATGCTAACAAGCAGTACTAATCCTTACTCGATCGTCTCTCCCTTCTGTTAATCACTCTGAGTTGGTTTTTCCTTCACCAGAGAAGTGTTGAATTCGACAGTTGAGTTAATCAGCTTGGCTGCTTCCAATTCTCTTGCATTTTTTTTTTGTTTCTGTAATATGCTTATAGTCATTCTACTTTTTGCCAAAAAAAAAATGTAGAAGAAAACATTAAGCTGAAGGAATTTGTAAAAGAAAATCAAACTAATTCTTTTACAAATTCATAGAAGAAGCAACAAAAACGAATAAATAAAAACAAAATAATTTGAGAAGTATATAATATATTAAAAATGAGGAACATAAAAATCATTTAAACAAAATTGGACAGTGTAAAAATGAAAATAATTTTTCACTAATGATATTTGTAGAAGGAAGAAATTGAAAAAAATAGAGCGAGCCAAAATAATTTCGTAGAATAAAAATCATGAAATCATGCATATAAATAGATCGGATAATAAAAATCGAAAATAAATCTTGTAGAAAAGAGAGGAAAATAGAGTGAACAAAAGTATTTTGCAAAAATCGATCAAAAAATCATGATAAAAAATCGAACGGCATAAAAATGAAATTGAGGGTGGATGGGTAATTTTATGTGAAAATGAGTGAAAATGAGTAACTTTTGATTTTTTAGTGAGCTAGCAATATACAAAGACAATTGTTAATGATTAATTACTTATTTAATAAACTCTCAAATTTTAATATTGTGTATTGCCATGTAAGATTTTCATAAGTCACGTGGACGAATAGAATTGAGATGTATGGGAAAAATTATCTAAAGCAATCGGTAAATTTAAATTTTTGTGTGAACAAGTAGTAATCAAAGGAAAAATTAATAATTTAATTAACTCGATTAGAATTATTTCCATAAATTATTGATGGTAAATCTTCGTTTACAAGCTTCCTGTGTGGCTATCCCTTTTCTCTCTTTTACCAGTGTTACTCATAAAAATCGTTACTACTGTGCTAAATACACGTGGCAAGCGGACAAGTTCCAGCGAAGTCCTAAACATAACCGAGTAACAAACTACACAGCAACCGAACCTAGATTCGTCCCACATCATTCTGTCCATATGGAGATTTGGTCGAGCCACTATTGGCCGAATCCCTATCTTGTCGAACCTCTTTGGTCCGAACCCTTATGAAAAGCCGAGCCCCAATGGATAACATGAAATATGTAGAGGCGTATTGGAGAAGATCTCATACTAAATCTTGTATCAAGTGGGTGATGTGACAACTCACTATATATGTAACTCCACTTGGTAAAACAAGTCAAGTCTAGTTTAGTTTTACATATCAGGCCTAGGGCTGCCAAGCCGTCACAGCATTAAATACGAAAAGACATATGAATGATTGATTGATGGTTAAGATAAGAGTTCTCGGCTATGCGGATGAGGCCACGTGTTCCATCATCTAGCGGCTCTCCACCATTGTTTTTCACTATAAAAGTACACATTTAACATTGTAAAAGGTAATGCAAATTTATACACACGAGAAAAGCTTTGGTGTTCCCTCTATTAAGAAGATTTATTTCTCGGGTTGACTTCCCTTTTATGTATAGAGAATCACACTACAACTAAAGAGAAACTTGGAACAACTCTTCTGTTGGACCATTTTTTGGGGTCAACAGATTGGCGCCGTCTGTGGAAAACTTACAAATACCATAACCACGCACACCCTAGTGGTAAAAGCCATCCGCGAAGAACCTTGAACAAAGGATTAAATTCTTGAAAAAAAATCACCACTGGAAGGCCATCGAAAAGGGTGCCATGAACTCTAGTCGCCAAGGAACGCAAAATGAAGGAAGACGACGGGAGGCTTCTGAAGAAGAAGTCCTCCGAACAAACGTCAATATGCACCGTCCCCATCATCGCCACAGAAGGGGGGTACATCCATTCGCCTAGCGCGAAGAGTTGGTGAGATGACAGCGAATATGAGGGATATGGCCCAGCAAAACGCCGCCATGCAACAACTGCTAATGCAGATGCAACAACAGGCTGAACCACAGATGCCTCGGAATGGATCTTACCACCCAGAAGGCGAGTATATGGACACAACAACATATCCTCAAAGGCGCGGTGAGACCGACCCGAAAGAAAGGGAATTAGGAGTTGAGGCTTCCAACAATTGTGCCACCAGCCACCTAGGCGGGGATGCACCCCAGGGTTTCCCCTCGGAGTACTCACAAGATTGCAAACCACAAAGGTCTGCTAGTGTTTTCGATCGGATTGGGCCTTCTAGGCCCGGTAGGCCGCACCGACCTTCGACTCAAAGACCACTGGATCAGGATGAGGAAAATGAGCCCCAGGAAGTCCGACCTCCCCCTAGGAATAGGCGGCAGAGGAGGGAAGCCGCCAACGTGCGGAATCAGGTCGACGCAACCCCTAGGTATCAAGCCGATGGAAATGACTCGGACGGGCCCTACAGGTCATTCAAGATGGATGACGATGACGAGAGCTTGCCCTTTTCGCAGGAACTACGAAACGCGCCAGGTCCAAACCACTTTGTCCCCCCCAAGATACCCAAGTATTAGGGCAAAGGCGACCCGGCGAAGCATCTCAATAACTACAAAACTCAAATGTCCCTAAGGGGAGCCTCGCCAGCGCTTAAGTGTAGAGCCTTCCACCTCACTCTGACAGGGGCATCGGAAATCTGGTACAGCCGCATCCCAGTGGGCAGCATCAGAAGTTGGCCGGACCTGAAAAAGGCCTTCCTTAACCAGTACTTGTCCAGCAAGGAGGGGAAGGCCCCAATCCAGAGGCTACAAGATATGAGGCAGCAGGCAGGGGAAACCTTGAAAAGTTACTTGGCTCGCTTTACTGATGAAATGACATACTGCGAGCAAGTAACTGACAGAGAGGCTCTTTCAGCCCTAAGGGGAGGCCTCAACATGAATACTTTGTTTTGGAGGAACGTACGCAACCAGAACCCCTCCACCTATGATGCTTTGGTGGAGATGATGAGAAGCGAGATTGTTAATGAAGAACTCATAGACCATCGCAACCGAACCTCAATGGGGTTGCCACTGCCCCAAAGACACAGGAGGGGTCCAATATCTCACCTGGTGGACCAACAATGGACTCAAGCAGGGCATACTATAGCTCCTACCTCCGGCCAAGCATTGGCCACTGCGACACTGAACGCGGTACCCTCTTTGGCGTATGAAGAAGCAGACCCCATCAAACTCACGGGCCGTCGAATTGGCCAAGGGAAAGAGGGAGAGGAAAGGCGAAGGGTGTGGAACCTAGGGATAGGCCATACCATGCGCCCCACCCGCCGGCCTGCCGAGGCGCCGGAAAATACCCGTACAAACAGCGTCGAAATGAATACAGAGACCCCCAGGAAGAAAGAAACGTCCGCCCGCAAGAGGATGTCCCCTCGCTCCGACAAAAGCCTCGATACAGCGGTCCCGGATGGAACCTTAGGAATGAGCCCTCCCGGAGAAAATACGAGGATGATGGAAACAAGGCGCGGGACCAAATACCCAGAAGGGGGTCATCGGCTGACACTAGAAATGCTCCTATCAGGGAAATAGACACTATCATTGGCGGTCCACACATCGGGAGAAGTTCGAAAAACACTCAAAGGAACTACGCGAGAGAAGCTAAGGATTCCCCTATGATGAATTATCTGATCAAGGGTTCTAGCAAGGGACCCGGAAGCGCTCCACCTATTACTTTCTCACCGGAAGACTCTGCAGGGGTCCACTACCCGCATTGCGACGCTTTGGTGGTTCGAGCTGTGGTGGCCAGGAATGGCCTCAAACGCATACTGATCAACAATGGGAGTTCGGTTAATATACTTTTCGGAACCACCTTTGATAAGATCGCAGTAGACCATGAGCTGGCACCAATGACCGCCCTCTTATATGGTTTCACTGGGGACAGCATCATTCCAAGAGGAAGGATTACTCTGACAGTCGAAATGGGGGAATCCCCTTGCCAGGTCCAGCGCTTTATGGAATTTTTGGTAGTTGATCATAGGTCCGCCTATCACGGCGTTCTGGGACGACCCGCCTTGAGGGAGCTAGAGGCAATAACTTTCATACATCACCTTTGCATGAAATTTCCCACCAAAGGAGGTATCGCGACGGTCAGGGGTGATCAGGCGGGTTCCAGGGAATGTTATCTAAGCTCTTTGAGAAAGTCCAAACCCAGAAGCTTCAACATGGTACTGGCAGACGCAGAAATGAAGGAAGCACCCGAAGAAGGTAACACCCCTGAAATGTTATCTAAGCTCTTTGAGAAAGTCCAAACCCAGAAGCTTCAACATGGTACTGGCAGACGCAGAAATGAAGGAAGCACCCGAAGAAGGTAACACCCCTGAACAAGGGACCGACACCTTGGGAACCGTCGAAATAGACCTGGAACCCAGGATTACGGAGTCGGATTCACGGGCCACTTCGGTGGAAGAGTTGGAACCTTTTCGCGTCGATTTGAGAGACCCTACCAGAACACTGCAAATCGGGAAAGAGCTCAACACGGAGACAAAAGCCGAACTGAAACATTTTTTGCTCACTAACTTAGATATATTCGCTTGGAGGCATGAGGATATGGTGGGCATAGACCCTAACATCAGCTGCCACCAACTCAACATAGATCCCAATGTAGCCCCCCACCGGCAGAAAAGAAGAGCCTTGAATCCGGAAAGGTACTCGGCATTGAAAGAAGAAGTGCATAGACTTGTATCCAATGGGTTCATCAGGGAAGTAGCATACCCAAAATGGATATCCAACCCCGTCCTAGTTAAGAAGGCAAACAGCAAGTGGAAGGTCTGCGTGGATTTCTCTAATCTCAACCAAGCCTGTCCAAAAGACAGTTTTCCGCTCCCAAGGATCGACCAGTTGGTTGACTCCACTGCAGGTCATGAACTTATGAGCTTCATGGATGCTTATTATGGGTACAATCAGATTCCGATGCACCGCACAGACGAAGAGCACACCTCCTTCATAACGGACCGAGGCATGTATTGTTACAAGGTGATGCCTTTTAGTTTGAAGAACGCCGGTGCCACGTACCAACGATTAGTGAACAAGATGTTCGCAGACCTGCTGGGTGAGACGATGGAGGTGTACGTGGACGATGTGTTGGTAAAAAGTCTCAAGGCGGTGGACCATGTATCCCATCTGTAGGCCACATTCAGGATCCTCAGAAAATACCGCATGAAGCTCAACCCATCCAAATGCGCATTCGGGGTCGCCTCGGGAAAATTCTTGGGATTCATGGTCAACCAATGAGGCATCGAGGCCAATCCTGAGAAAATCGAGGCACTACTGAATATGAAGTCTCCCAACAAGCCAAGGGAGGTACAATGCCTCATAGGGAGGCTTGCAGCGCTGAGTCGTTTCATCTCTAAAGCTACCGACAGATGCCTCCCGTTTTTCCAAGTCCTAAAAGGGAGAAAGAGGTTCCAATGGAACGAAGAATGCGAAGAGGCATTCCAGGGACTGAAGAGGCACCTGGGCCAGCCCCCGCTCCTCTCCAAACTAAGAAAGGGAGAAGTCATGTCGTTATACCTGGCCGTAAGCGCCAACGCTGTAAGTTCGGTGCTTGTAAAGGAGAAGGATAATGTACAACTACCCGTGTATTATGTTAGCAAGGCCCTTTTGCCAGTAGAAACTCGCTACGCCAACGTCAAGAAGTTGGCCCTGTCATTGATGATTACCTCGAGAAAATTGAGGCCCTATTTCCAGGCCCACAATATCCGCGTAATGACTAACATTCCCCTCAGGCAGGTGCTCCAGAAGCAGGACACATCCGGGAGATTGATGAAATGGGCTATGGAGCTAAGTGAATTCGACATCTCGTACCTACCCAGAACCGCTATAAAAGTACAAGCCGTAGCGGACTTTGTGGCCAAATTCACAGAACCCATCGACATCGATATTGCTATGGAGCCCGCGGAATCACCGACCTGGATATTGTTTGTGGACGGATCGGCAGGGGAAAGTGGTTCGGGAGCTGGGGTGTTGCTAGAAAGCCAGAAGGCCACAAACTTAACTGCGCCATGAGATTCGGATTTAAGACAACCAACAACGCAGCCGAGTATGAGGCATTGCTGGCAGGCCTAAGGCTCGCCAAGGAAATGCAAGTAAAAAGTCTGGTTGTTCGAAGCGACTCACAACTAGTGGTAAGTCAAGTCAACGGCGATTTCACCGCCAAAGACAAGGGCATGGCGGCTTACCTAAGGATGGTCCGAGGATTGATCCCTTACTTTGATAAGTTCGAACTAGCCTAGGTTCCCAGAGCAGAAAATGCACACGCAGACGCACTATCAAAGCTGGCCAGTAGTAAAGACTCGGAGTTGCTCAAGTTTGTACCTATTGACTATCTTGCCAAACCTTCCACCTCCAAGGCAGAAGAAGTAATGTGGGTCGCAGGGACTCCTGACTGGATGCGACCCATCCTGGCGTATCTCAGGGATCACACCCTCTCGGAAGACAAGCAAGAAGCTCGAAAGCTCAGGCGCAGAACTGCCCATTACATAATCAAGGATGAGGTTTTGTATAGACAAGGATTCTCTTCGCCACTCCTACGGTGTACTGGGGGTGAGGAAGCGGATTACGTCTTGAGGGAAATACACGAGGGGATATGTGGAAACCACACTGGAGGCCTAACACTTGCCCACAAGGTCCTAAGACAGGGGTACTACTTGCCCACCTTAAGAAAGGATACCATTCATTTTGTGAAGAGATGCGACAAGTGTCAACGTTTCTCCCCCATACAGCAACATCCATCCCAGGAGCTCACAGTTGTATCCAGCCCTTGACCCTTTGCCAAATGGGGGATCGACCTGATAGGCCCCATGCCTAAAGGGAAATGAGGGGCTAATCACGCCGTTGTCGCCATAGATTACTTTACCAAATGGGTTGAGGCAGAGCCATTGGAAAAAATCACAGAGGCGCATACTTCGAAATTTTTGTGGAAAAACATCATATGCCGTTTTGGAATTTCCCACTCTATAGTAACAGACAATGGGCGACAGTTCAACAACAAGAAACTTCGCGACCTCTGTGACGAGTTGAATATCCGAAAGCATTTTTCCTCCCCCCACCATCCTCAAGCAAATGGCCAGGTCGAGGCAGTTAACAAAACTATCAAACACCTTCTCAAAAAGAAGCTGAATGAATCGAAAGGGGCATGGGTTGACGAACTTCCCAATGTACTGTAGGCGATACGGATTACCAGTCGGACGGCTACCAGGGAAACCCCCTTTTCTATGACTTACGGAGTAGAGGCTATGAGCCCCGTAGAGATCGGCTTACCATCGCCCCGGCGCCTACATTTCAACGAAATCTCAAACGAAGAGATAAGACGGGGCGAGCTTTATTTCCTCGAAGAGAAGAGGGAGGCATCGCAAGACAAGTTACTGAGGTACCAAAAGAAAATGGCCCGGTACTATAATGCCAAGGTTAAGCGAAAGTCCTTCAGAAGGGGCGACTTAGTGCTCCGGAGGGTATTTCTATCTACAAAAAAACCTGGGGTCGGCTCTTTAGGCCCCAATTGGGAAGGACCCTATCGCATAACAAACGAGGTCCGACCCGGTACATTCTTAATTGAAAGCCTGGATGGCATGGTGCTACCCCACCCTGGAACATGGAACATCTGCGTGTGTACTATCAATAAAGCCCCGTTTGTTTTTATGTGCACTTATGATCTATATATCTCCTAGTTCACGAATTCGATCATGTATGGTTCACTCATCTTCACCGATGGTTAGTCATGTGCTGAACCCAGATTACCATGTTAAAAACTAAACGGTCTGTCGTATGGAGAATCCACGCTCCCAATTCATAACTTCAGTCAAGCGTTATCGGCCCCTACGTCCCCACCAACGGTTATTAGGCGATGGGCCCACGCTTTCAGATTATTTATTATGACAAATTTGTGAAGTACTGGTTATGGATAGTCCATACATCTATGGTTGCTGTATGACGAGCCTATATCTAGTCCGTTTGTTAAAAGATGTTAAAAAAAAAAGAAATTTACAAGTACAAAGCTCGAGAAACAATAAAAGAACAACTTTCATTAATAAGGAGTTACACAGGGGACTGAAAATATAAAAGCCCTAATCTACGGGTACGACATCCTCCTTAGCAGGCTCACCAGTTTGTTCCATCGATTCCACACCGTCCCCTTCGATCGCTGGGGTCGAAGGCTCATCCGGCATGAACTCGTTCCTTATGGAAGACAAGTCCACTTGGGGGATCGTCCCCGCCAATCTAGCAAAAACTTCTTCGTAGGCGACCCTCCGCCAGTGGATTTCCAGCCCATCATACTCGGCAGTCTCATGGAAGTGTGCCACATAATTATGAACTGCCGCGTCCTCAGCCTTCTTTAGTTTCTCATCGAAGGCCGATACCTCGGCCTTGAGCTCTTCCACGCGAGCTGCCAATTCTGCCTTCTCCCTATTCGCCACCTCCAGGGCTGACGAAGCGATTCTCTGGAGATTGTTAGAATTTTCTACGCACTTCGTCAGAGCATTTACGTCGGCTCGGCAAAGGTGAACTTCATCCTTCAGCTCCTTGTTCTCTTTGGAGAAAACCTCCACCTTCGACTCGACTTCAACCAACTTTAAGTTGGAAGCTTCGGTGGCCTTTTTGGCGCAGGAGACCTCAGCATTAGCCTTAATGACAGAAAATCGCCGTTTTGGGCTCGTTGGAGATAATCCTTTACCACTCCTTGCAGCCGCCTCGCCTTCATTTGGGCCGCAACCATGAAGTTCTGGGAGCGAGCTTGCATTGCGAGTCCGGCCTCCATAAGGTCGGCAACTTCGCAACACTCGGCATGGTTGGAATATTTTTCTGTCCAATACTTATGGCTGAGCCTAGCCGCCCCTTGACCCTCCATCGGGAGCATTTCCATCACGGCTGGAGCGATTTCATCAGACCGTCCGCCCAAAAAGTTCTGGACCTTGTCATCACTATGGATGCTGAGGTCTACCGCTTTCTTCTTCCTCCTCTGAAGAGGGGCGCTTTCCTCCGGTACTTCTTCGCCTTCCCCCACTTTAACGGAAGCAAGGGGCTTGACCATCATAGGTTTCTTCAGTGACTCTCCCAAGGTTGTTTGGCGTTTCAGTGGGGGTGGAGGCCCAGTATTCTTAGTAAGGACCAACTTCCTCTTGGAGGGCCTATCCTCGAGGCCTCGCCTTTTTGCTCCTCTCCCTTATCCTTGTCACCGATTTTCGAAGGAGGCGGTGGGGGGTTCACCCTAGACAAACGGGCGAGTTCATCCCTCTGACTTTTATAAATGGAGGAATCCTTGACCAGCGGTTTCCTCCTGTGGGCCTCCCCAAGACTCCTCAAATCCAAAAGGGTCGGTTTTACATGTTCCTTACTGTCGTGTTGCCCTGCAGGAAATAGAGTTATCAGAAAGAGAATAAAAACAAGAAAAGGCGAACGATCGAACTGATGTTTTTACCTTTCGTTGCCATCAAGAAATGGGTGACGAAGTAACTCCTCTTGGCGATCAGGTTTTTGAAATGCCTCCGCTCGACAGGGAGTTCGTAGATGGCCCTTACTGCAGCCCACTCAGACGGCTCTAGACGAAATCGCTCTGCTGCAGCTGCACGAACCCCACATTAGTTTGGTGATGACAAAAGCAATTAAATGAACAAACAAATAGGACTCAACTCACTGTACTCATGGTATTGGGTCGGTACTGTTATCTCTGGGACCACATCCCCTTCCACCGTCTGCCATCGACCCCTAACCCAAAACCAAGACGATTTCCAGTTCTTTATGGAGGTTGGGGTCCCCCAGACGAAGGGGGAATGCGAGCCCCAGGGATTAATGCAGTACCATCCCTTACAGTCGACCCCCCCCACTAGAGGCTCGGGGCTGGAAAAGGGTTTGGAAGACATGGGGGGCATATCCCCACCAAGGGTAACCTCCTTCCAAAGAAGGAAGACCCCTGCGAGTTGACTCCAGGCATTGGGGACTAGTTGGGTTGGGGCGAGGTTGTAGCGCCTAAAGATAAACCTAAAGAATGGGTGTATGGGCAATCTTAACCCCCCGGCCAATATCGCCTCTTTCACCGCTACGCAACCCTGCCTCGAAAAACAGGCTCTCTCTTCCTGGGTCGGTAGCAACAGTTCGATATCATCAGGAATCTGGTACGACTCCCTAAATCCTTCCAGTTCACCCTTCTTTATATCTGTTGGCCATAAAGAAGCCCCCCACCTAATGCTACGGTCTACGGGCCCTTCCTGCATCATCCAAGCACTAAAGGGACCCCCCATCGCTTCCACGATCCTCCCAATAGGAATGACTGGGGGGATACCTGCCTCCGCACAGATAAGGGCCATATTCGCCCCGGCAAACCTTTCCACTTCCTCCTTTCTTGAAGAAGAAGCCATCAGAACTAGAAGATAAGGCGGGAAGTTAGCCCAAGGGAAGGAATATACTTACGTAGACTCTAAAAGAAAAACCAGGCCTCGAGGGGACGCTATAGGGAGCAAAATCTTCAACGGCAGCAGGAAAACAAGGAGTTCGGACAGGGATACCTCAGAGGAACTTGGTCGCAAATTTTTCAGAAAGTGGAAAAAGTGGAAAAGACGAATTTCCAACCTTTTATATAGGATGCGCGAACGAGCCCCCACCGTTGGATGTCTCCTACAAATTTGATCTGGGTCGTCCACCTGTAATCCTACTCCGCTTGCTTGTCAGAAGGCGACCAGTCGGATTGAAACAATCAAAGGCGTGGATGAACCCGTACCTGGCACGCGCCCAGGAAGGGCGTAGGCGTGGGTAGGCGCGCGCCGGCGTAATCATTACGCATTAAATGCACACGACGCCCAAGCCTTGGAAATGACCAGAATCACCAGCTGTAGTTCATTGGGACTCTGCGCTTCTGGAAGCAATGACAGATGTCGATAAAGTTCAGAGGGGTACACCCAGGGTTCGGAAAACTTATCCAAAGGAATCACGGGGTCAGCTGCAGGAAAAATCGCCCCCCTCAAGCGGAACGGGTCGTCTAGCTCTCAGTGCTGCACAGGGCACCACCAGTAAAAGACCGCCTCGCCGAAATCGACTCCCCACCGCTGTATCTTACTATAATAAGGCCTCGGCCAGAGTAAATTCAGCCTTATGATACGAAGTGTCCAAATGGAGAGGCTCCCACTTTGATCGACTTGACTATTTATACTTCAAAGTCCAACCCGCACATGGATATACGACTCGGACTTGGGGGACTGATGTTACTCATAAAAATCGTTACTACTGTGCTAAACACACGTGGCAAGCGGACAAGTTCTAGCGAAGTCCTAAACATAACCGAGTAACAAACTACACAGCAACCGAACCTAGATTCGTCCCACATCATTCTGTCCATATGGAGATTTGGTCGAGCCACTATTGGCCGAACCCCTATCTTGTCGAACCTCTTTGGTCCGAACCCTTATGAAAAGCCGAGCCCCAATGGATAACATGAAATATGTAGAGGCGTATTGGAAAAGATCTCATACTAAATCTTGTATCAAGTGGGTGATGTGACAACTCACTATATATGTAACTCCACTTGGTAAAACAAGTCAAGTCTAGTTTAGTTTTACATATCAGGCCTAGGGCTACCAAGCCGTCACAACATTAAATACGAAAAGACCTATGAATGATTGATTGATGGTTACGATAAGAGTTTTCGGCTATGCGGATGAGGTCACGTGTTCCATCATCTAGCGGCTCTCCACCATTGTGTTTCACTATAAAAGCACACACTTAACATTGTAAAAGGTAATGCAAATTTATACACACGAGAAAAGTTTTGGCGTTCCCTCTATTAAGAAGATTTATTTCTCGGGTTGACTCCCCTTTTATGTATAGAGAATCACACTACAACTAAAGAGAAACTTGGAACAACTCTTCTGTTGGACCATTTTTTGGGGTCAACAACCAGCACAACGTAACTAAAACCCATAATCAGTCAAAATAGTACAGGGATATGTTGATAAGTGAATGTTAAAATCTCGACTGGATGACAATGAAGTGGCAGAAGAGGGCTACACCGGGGTGTTGGGGTTTGCAAAAGGGGATAAAGTGTCACTAGTCTGCAACAAGCCAAATTTGTTCTATTGATTCTTCGACGAAATGGTCGGTTCGATCCACATATCTTGATTTCTCGATCTGAAATATCCATGAATTGGGGTCCTTGTTCCATGAACAAAAAGTGTTTCATTCTGTAAAACAACCCGATTTTCGGTCATCAACCACTTCAGCTCAGTTCAGTTGCAGTGTACTCATTTTCTTTGTGGGTTGCACTGTACAATGTTATAACATTTTCAAAATATGGGTTGATCCCTCGTTAGGTTTGTTATGGAGATGGAAATGTACTTGATTTATCAAACATGGCTTGTATAAAGTGTGGGAACAGACCTAGTACGAAAAAGGAACTCAATTGGACGGGTTAGAGCAGTGAACAAAAGTTTGTCGCACCTCTAGAAGTCACAGGCAGTATCAACCTTAGTATAGATATCAATTTTCTTTGGTGTTCGCAAATAAGGAAAGTGAAGCTAAAGCCGTTTTTGTTAAAGTTCAAGTTCGTGCAATTTCCAACTTCTTGATCTTGTACTCATCTTTTCGAAGCATTAGTGAAAACATAAATCCAACAGAAAATACACACAATTGACGGCACATATTTTTCAAAAAAGTATTTTTTGAATTTGCTCATTTTGATTCCAAATCAACTGGTTACAAGTATCAAATTTAGGTGAAAAGGCAAAAAATGAAGAAACAACAGAACGGTTAATACAAATCAAACAAATGGGAACATGGAGGACTTCAAAAACTTCCAGGTGTCGAAGACTCAAAGGCCAGATTTGAAGCTAACACCTGCATCTGGAAGCCAGTTCTGCCCATTAATGAATGATTTAACAGTAAACTTTTTAGCCTGCTTAGTAGTAATATTGAGGTTCAATCCTTTCCAATCGACCCTATTTTTGGTCACAGCTCCAGGGCCAAAGTTCTGGAATTCAGCATAGAATATGGTGTCTGGAGCACTTGTGCCCACCCATGGCAACCACCCCTTTGGATCAATGAAACTTCCCATCATGCTTTGCAAGTAAACAGTAGTGGAGAAATTTTTCCAAGGCCTCCCCAAGAATGTGTTGACACCAGTGAGATTTCCTGCGGGCAAAATGGTGCAGTTTTGAATCGAAATTCCGGTGTTCTGATTCGGGTCGATCTTGCCTTGTGCAGTGATGGTGTTCTGTTGGCCAGGCATGGGCTTCTTGGGAAGAATGTTGCAGTTCTGGATCACAACTGCAGCATTCCCGAAGATGAAATCGACTGTGCCATATATGTTGCATTCACTGTAGAATTGGCGATTGGAATGTGAGTACAGAGTATCTTGGAATGCGTCTATGTAGCATCGGTAGAAAACAGAAAGATCAGCAGTCGACATTAAGGCCACTGCCTGATGCTGGGCAGCTCCAGCAGTGTTGCGGAAACCCATGTCTCGAGCTATAAATCCTTGTCCAAACACAGCTATATAGAAAAACCAAAACATAATTTCATTAGCTAATATATTGTCTATTGTAATGTCCCAAGTCCTTTTAGTAATAGCTCTAAGTAGAAGCAAGAAGGATTGGGAGTGGGGGTTCTGTCTAGTTACAATGGATTTCTAAAAGCTTTTCTAAGCCTTACCAAATGTTGCAGACTGAAATGTGGGAGTTCCATCAACAAAATTGAGGCTGCCAGAAACAATGGTTTCATCCTGTCCATCACCGAGGATCATAACATTCCATTTTGTCTTCTCGACCCTAACATTTTCGACATAAAGTCCCTTCTTCACATAGATGACAAATCTCTTTTTACTCTTCTCCGGCACAGCCTCAAGGGCAGCTGAAATAGTCTTGTATTTTCCAGAGTCATCTTTCGCCACCACGGCATCTACCTTAACCTTTGAACTCGGAGCTTGTAGAAGTTTCCTGACCTTAAAAGACAACCAATTTGGCTCTTCACCGTCGCTGAAACTCATCAAACGACGCTTTCCAATCCCCCCCAATGAACCAACAGACTCTTCAATTGAGCTAATGATGGCCCCACTATTGCTAGTATATTCAGTGGAATTCTTAAGGTTTTGAACCATAATACTGCTCAATCCATTTGATGCGTTTTCAAGGCCATCTATGCATGTCTGCTGATAAGTACCAGCAGAACTCAACCACGTTCTGAGATCTTCAAACGCCTCGAATAATTTGATGTCCTCTATGGACAGTGATTTATTAAGATGATCCAGTGCAAGAGAAATCAATTCTTGGCAACTTTCCAAGGCAGCAACTGTCATTTTATCTGTGATATTGAATTTCTTGATTCCATCATCAAAGAAATCTTTCGAGGCCATAGAAAGCTCGTTTATCGCGACTTGGACTGACAATTTGTAGATATCTTCGGGCTTGAAATTGTCAGACTTCACAAGAGGAGACATGCTATTGTAACATGAATCTGGATACAAAGTTACATTGCACAATGCTTTGATAGCAGGAGACACAGACTTATTTTCGCCCCTGGATTTGCCATTTTTGCTTTGAGTTACTCCAACCACAGTAGCCACAACAGCAGCTACAAGAACAATGGAAGATAAGCCAATGATTGTGATTCTACGTCTCGCTTTTCTACGTGCCATGAGCCTCTCTTCTGCTTCATTGGGTTTTCCATCAGGATTAAGAGAGGCCATGGCTGGAAAACTTTTTTCTTTTTTCCTATTCTTGTTAGAGAATCTGATTGCTTGTTTGAAGGTGGTAAAATGGCTTTGCATATATAGACACAGGCATATGTGCATGAAATTGCTAACGCGGATTTACGTGCAAAGCATGAATTTCAAGCTGTGAAAGACATTTTCAAACGCGAAGTGCCTATCATGTTTTGATATGTAAAGGAATTTATGTCACCATTTAAGAATAAGCACAAGTTGTATTATTATACAACAACTAATCATGAGAAGTCAAATAGTACATATATCAAGGGAATGAAATATATTATTTTTGTACAATATAAAATGTTCAACTAGGTGTGTTGTGTGCATGTCTCGAATACTGTGTCCATGCCAAAGATGCATTTAATTTTGTTAATATAACAAGAGAACTTGTGTGCTCGTGGACAATAATCCTATGTAAAAGGGGAATTAGAAGTTGAAGAAAGAAGAGGTGTTGTATAATATGACCTGTTTTGAAGAGGAGTTAGTTCCTATATAAAAGAATTTCTAACTACGGAATTAGAAGACATACAATGATTAAAAATATGCATTATTCTATTTGCACATAATTAATGTACAGAAAACATTACGGATACACAAGTGTATACACTGCATTGGTTGCCACAAACTGTTTTCGGTCCAAGGCCCAATGAATGCTTGACACGTGTATCTAGAGATGGACATGGTTCAATTTAATTTTCGTTTCAAAAGAATCGAATCGAACCGAACGGACTATGAACTAAATATTTTTTAGTAATAGAACCAAATGGGATTTTAAGATCTAGATCAAAATCGGAACCGAACCATTCGATTCTAATTTGGGTTGGTCTTAGTTTCATTTCCTAAAGTTCAGACTTGAACTATATCCATAAGTTAGTAATATATATCTAAATAAAAAAATAAAATTAAACATTGAGCAAGTTCAAATTATCAATCATCAAGATCACAAAAGTCCAAACTTAGGGTGTGTTTGAAACACATTATTTTCGAAGAATGTATTCTGAAATAGTAAATTGATGGAGAATATGTGGTTAAAAAAAAGAAAAAGTTATTAATGTGACGTAAAATATTATTTTTATTGAAGAATGTGTGGTTGAAAATGAGTAGAATAATGAAAATGAAAATTTTAATATGTACCAAACATGGGCTAACAAACAAAATATAGTCATAATTGAAAAGTGCATTTTACACACTTATTTCACGCTAAAAAAACAAGGACAATTGTTGATAAATATGTTGAAATACAGCTTAATTTTATGTAATTTGTATTTTACAGGACAATGTGATGAATGTGGAGGAAATTATGGGAAACAAAGTGAAAATGACTAAAACGAAAGAAAACAAAAGTTCAGGAACCAAGATACAAATAATCGAAAGATGACCCGAAAAAGGAATTAAACATGTGGAGATTGCTAGGTCAAATTGAGATGAGGAATGGAATATTGTTTGAAGAAGAAGTGGGAAATGAGGTCGAGAAATGTGGAACGGAGTTCAAGGACCAAATTGCGACATTTTGGGGAAGAGACATAAGTTATGCGGTCGCATTGCTTAGTCCAGGAAAAAAACAAGAAGCCACTTTTGTTCTACTATGTGGTCGCATAGTAGACACTATGCGGTCGTATAGTAAAAGTTTTTAGGCGAATTTCTTGTTTCCTTTTTCAAGTTAAATACCTATGAAAACAAATATTATGATGCGTATAAAAACCCTAGAGCCGTCTAGAACAAGGGATAGGAGATTCATAAGGGTATTGAGGAGAAGAAACATGGCAAGAACCAGGAGAGCAACATTACGAAGCAAAGATCAAATTCAAGAATCGAATTTGTGATGTCGTTCTTCATTTATTTTTCTGATTTTCTTCATTTCACCATGCTCACTAGTTTAATTCTGCACTAGGGTTATATGAAATATGTAATGTGATTCTTAAATTTCAGTTTTACGATTCTTGACGTCAAAAACACGTTTGGATATTTGAATGATTTATATGAATTTCTTTTCTTCATAATTATTGTATATAAAATTGTGTGAGTTTGGTGATGTATTTCATGCATTCGAAAGAAGGGGAATATGTTCGACTTGGTATAAATCATCATAGAAATATGGATCGCATCTATGTTTAACTTTACTCGAAAGAGACTGTTAAATAATTTAGAAGTATTGATTCTTCAACATTTCAATTGTGTCAAGGTGTAGAATTAGGTTTAAAGAAGATTATTATATAGAGATTCACGATCCTAGTACATTCATCATACATTCGAAAACTTCAAATTACATTCAACGCTATTTGCATTCAATTTAATTAAATCATTCATTCTTGTATAATTAGATTAATTTAGTTATAATTTTATTGCAACAACACTTCAATTTTATTGTTTCGGTTAAGGTCACGGTAATAGGAATTTAACTAATCAATTTTCGCGGGACGATACTCAAACTCAGAAAGTCAACTTTATTACTTGTTAACGGACCGTATACTTGCGGTTGTTTTTATTCGAAATATATTTTCGTGAACATCAATTTGAATACACAAATTAATTTTCATTCCCATACAAAAGATTGTCTAATAAGTAATAATAATAATAATAATTTACTGAATTATTTACAGTACTTTTGATGACATACCCTCACAATAAATGATGATTTATTCAAAGCTATTACAATCCGCTTTTATATGAAACCATTAACCATTTAATACTAATTGGATTTTCCTCAATTTGTGAAGAACAAAAATAATTCATCAAACAATCAATGTGAGAAAAATAGTTTAAATGTTTTTCAAGTGACTAACTAATTCCTTTTTTCGATTTTAAAAGAGTACATTCCATTGACGTGATAAAATGCGATGTCGACGTACTACAATGTTGTGTAAATTGAAAAGGAGTGCAAGAGAAATGAAATTAAGTTTGATTCTGATTCAAATAGAATTGAACCAAAACCAAATGGTTCTCGGTTCGAAAAACCAAAATCATTAATTTTTTTATATAATCGAATCGAACCACTCGATTTGCTTTGGTTTGATCTAGACATTATGTTCACTCTTTATATATATATGTAATGCTATTTATACATTTCTTGTGTACATATAAGAAAGTCCTTATATATCTTCTATATATAAAAAGTGTGTATTTAACAGAATTTGTTGGTTTAACGGAAAAAATAACAGAATTTCTTGATTTAACGGAAAAACTAACGGAATTTTTTTAATTTAAAAATCATTTAACTCCATAATTGGGCTTCAAAATTTACAATTCTAAAGCCCATGTAGAAGTATTGGATGTCATGCTCATTTTATAGATACACTTCTCTCCAAAGGTTTCATAAACTTCCAATGTGGGATTGTGCATTTTATATATGCTCTTAACTCCAATAGTTTTATAAATTTCCAATGTGGGATAGTGACCAAAAAAAATGTTAAAATACTCATCAAATCATTTTAAAATGTATGTCTAATTGACTAATTTGATTTTGAATTACAACTAATTAAATTGTAATATTCACTTTCATTCTTTCATTTATTTAATTTTCAAATTTAATTTAAATTGCACTTGATTATTAATATATTAATGTTAGATATTATTTTCTATAAGTTTAAAATATTTTAATTTAACAAAGTAAACTATTTTAACATGTTTATTTTTAATTTTAGTGTTGGGACTAATTGTAGGATATATAATGAATCTAATTAGTAAAGATAGATTTACTTTAAATTATTTTTATGTATTTATTGCATTCGGTTCGACCGCAGTTGAATTTCTACAAACTTCATGTTGGAATCATTCTCGATTGTGAATCAAAATCCTTCAACTCCATTTTCAGATATCGGAATTATCAAATCCGCAAACTTTTCGTATAAATCCTATGATTAATGCTCATGTTTAGTTCCTTAATTAATAAAAAAAATTAAAATTCTTCTAACACTATTTAGCAATATTATAGTATTATATTAAATATTTAGTAAGTATTATTTTAAAATATTAGATGATTTTATGATATAGTAAAAATCTATTTTTCTTATAATATAGAAAAAAACTATTTTTTAAAATAAAAATATATTTAATGTCTTAAAAATAATTAAAATAATATTAAAAATACGAAACGTATTATGACGCTTATCCTTCGTATTGACACGCCTAAACTTGTGATTCTTGATTCTCAACATTGACATCTCGCAACGCATTACGCCTTTTAGAATATTATTAATAAATGAATGGAAAATGCAAAAAAGCTTTGTATTACTACATTTTAGTCAGTAGGAAAAAATGAAACTAAAAAAACAAAATGGATGTGGAGATTATCAATTTAAAAATGCTAATAGTTTATTTGGTAAGGTACATTGAACTCAATGAAAGAAAAAATATTTATTTATTTAGTTTTGTATTATAATGTTATCTATTATTTTATTATGTATAAAAAGTTCATGATTAAATACAAAATTTAATATAATATAATAGCACGAAACACAAACTTATACATTTTAATTTAGAATTTAACACTATTCAAGTTAAAATTAATATATCACAATGTGTAATTATTTATCAATTACATAAACATTACATCATTAATTATTTAATGAATCGAAAAAATTATATATAACTAAGCAAACGTGCATTGCACGTTGCTTAAACCTAGTATATATATATATTTCAATGTTCTCAAAGACTCAAACCACCTATTTTGATAATTATTATTCTTTTGTGACGTTCGACTTTTGCCCAATAAATACTTTTCGGAGTCTTGACTTTTGCCAATAGATACATTGCGTCCCAATATTTTATAGTGGATAATTGTTTGGAGTTTGACACAGATGTAAATATATTGTCAAATTACGTAATTTTTGCTCAATATTTTCTTTTGAGTTTTGACTGTATATTTATTTGCCTATCTTTATTAACATGAAGAGAGAAAAGATACTGAAATTTTCCCAAAGCAAACGTGACATAGAAGGCGTGGCCAAATCAAAGGAAAATGAAAAGCAAAAACAGGAAAAATAAAAGAACATACAGATCGAACTGCTGCTCTTTCTTAGTCTCAGTAGACATTCATACAAATGTCAACTAGTGATGGCAAAAAATCCGACCCAGTTCCGACGTCGCCCCGCCCCGAACCCATCTTGTGAAGAATAAAAAAACTAATTAACTATAAGTTTAAAAAAAAATAGTTATTTGAAAATTTTTGAAAAAAAAAAAAATAAACGGGATAGGAAACGGGGCAAGCCCCCGTCTCGAACCTGCCCCGCCCCGTCTAAGGCGGGGCGGGGCATGTTCCCAAAAAAGGTAAAGCATGAATGCCAAATTTCAAGAAAAAAATATTATTTTAAATATCAGTTAATATTTAAAATATTACATATCAAATATCTAAAATTATAAAGTATTATATTTACGTAATGATTCCTACAATTAAGAGAGTGTATTCAATTAAGACTTTTAAAAACTTGAAATTTCCAAATTTAGAAAATGCAAAAACTAGATTTTTTTTTTTTTTTCATTATTTCAACTTTCAACTAAATAAGTCATACTTGAAATTTTCTAATGTGTGCGTACGTGCGTGTGTGTGTGTTTTTTTTATTTGAATAGATAAAATCATTTAAAAATTTGAAACTATACTCAAATAAAATGCTTTTAAAAAAATTAGTGAAGTGAAACGAGACACTCATTGTCAAGGCAAGACGTTTCGCCGCAAAGCTCACATGCTTGTAATACCTCCAGATCGATGGTTAAATGATTGTTTTATCAATTTCCATGTCATTAGTCCCTGTAGAGGCCAAGAGCCATATGCAATGTAAATTCCTACTTAGCAAAGTCATAAGGTCAATGATCTAACTGGTGTCACTTCTTAGAAAATTACTAAAAATTTTCAATTTATAATATTTTTTTGGTAGAAAAAATTGAAGTTCTTGTTGTCCAATAATAAGATAATTATTGATGATTATTTAATATTATCATGATATATAGATAAGTCTTATCTATTCTAGAGTATTTATTTAATTACAATTGTAACTCTTATTTTGGACCCTATAAATATGGGTATTGGTTCTCGATAAAACACACTTCAGTTTTGACTCTACTTTTCTCTCTATATTTATTCTCCATATTTCCTTTCTATTCCTTTAATTTTATAACGCGTTATTAGTACGAACGCTTACTATTTTCCCGTAGAAAAAAATTAGCGACCGAAACTCTCCGCACCAAAATTTTTACCCAATTTCACACAACGATTTTTTTTTTTTTTTTTTTGAAAAAAAAATTACACACGTCTTTGTACCAAAATTTCTAATCCTGCACTCAATTAGAATATTCTATGTCTTGCACTCAATTTTGAAAATCC
Organism: Fraxinus excelsior; assembly: GCA_019097785.1. Classification (NCBI taxonomy): domain Eukaryota; kingdom Viridiplantae; phylum Streptophyta; class Magnoliopsida; order Lamiales; family Oleaceae; genus Fraxinus; species Fraxinus excelsior. Next base: position 36,132,442 of record CM032631.1, on the reverse strand, counting down.
CATATCTATGTCGTTTACTTGAATATTATAAAATAATTTGAATGTATGTCTTGTAACAAAATAATTTTTTTCCTATATTAAAATTTAGTCGCATGGGGTATGTGTGGAAAAATAATTTGTAAGTAAGTGTTTGGATGCATATTCCATTGAATTTCCCTATATCTCATTATGCATGTCAATTGTTAAAAGTAATGCTTTATAGTAGTTTTAATTGCATATTAAATTAAATTAAATATTATCCAGTGGTTATGTGAGGGAACTAATGATGTAGATTATCTTTGTATGAAAAAGATGTGATTATATAAATTGATTAATTATTATTTTATCATATTGGTATATATAATTTGTTATTCTCCTATCACAATGTGTTTAAATATTTTTTATGTTCGTTTATAAAATTTAAATTGATCACGTTGTTGCTACTGAAAATACACAACTTTGCAAATAATAAATATTTTGCTATAAAACATATTCCTGAAGAGTTGATATTTCTAAATAACAGTTTGGTGCTCTTGAAGTAGTACAATATTGTTAATATTTTTTTTTCAACATTTGCTAATATCATGCTCCAAAAAAGCATGATATTACAGTTTCAATATTTTAGGAAAATATTAATATATTGCTCTTGAAGAAGCAAATATATAGATCAAGAAGAACTAATGTTTCGAAATAATAGTTCGTTGTTGTCCGTAAAATTACGCAACATTATAGTTAATATTCCAAAAGCATATTACTTACTCCTGAAAAACATAAATTATAATTTTCAATAATTCAAAAGAATATTAACATATTACTCTTGAATAAGTAATAGTAAAATATGACGTGCTCTCGAAGTATCATATTATAATTCTCATTGATATTCTAGTTAGATTTTACTTGTATAACAATATAAAATTTAGCATAAATTATTTGTTTTACTCCCTAAAAGTACATAATTTATTACTCTAAACAATAATATGTTATTGAAAATTGTTTGAATCAATTAATACAAATCAAGAATATTGTGTTACTCTACAAGAAGCACAATTTTATATTCTTAAAAAATATGTCGATAAATGGTTTAATACTATTACTTGTTAAATGCCTCCAATCAATTTAATTGAGAACAAAGTATCTCTCATTTCTGATTAGGAGAAGTTATTACTCATCATACCAACATCATAGTTCTCTCTATTATAATTAGCTTATGATCTTTTTTACATTTAATTATTTTGATAGTGTATTACATGTAAAATTGATTCACCACATTGCATTGAGATGAAAAGTAAAGAATGTTGGAGATAAATGTATATTCTGAACCCTTATAAAATATCTCAAGTCATAACGGGTGATATTTCATATAGCGGTTTAGTGATGTCAATTTGACGGGACAATTTTCTCAACATTAGGGAGATTAATTAAGAAGCTGAAAAATAATGTACAAATGTATCATTATATATATCATCACAAAAGACAATTCAAATCATAAGTTTAAAATATAAATTTTTTAGCTGAATTTAGTAACTAAAATGATCAATAATATCTCACACATTAGCTTTAAATGCGTTAATTCGAATTAGCTTCCTAGAGGACAAGTAATTGATATGATATTTGATGGCACGCTTATTCGATTCTAACATAAAAATCTCCAAACGAAAATGGAGCAATTAATAAAGATAGCCCTAATAAGGAGTCATGTACTCTTGATAAGTATTTAGGCATTACAAATTACAAAACTTGAGGTTCAAGTACCTGAAATTATGAAAATTAAGATATCTTAATAAGTGTCATTATGGGAAAAAAATAGATTCGAAAAAGAAAAAAAAATAAAAAGTTGTCAACAACACTTTTGCACATGATGTACTGCATCATATTATGAATAGCGATGAATCGAAATAAATTCGTTGAAACATATCGATCAAGGTAATGATTTGCCAAATAAAATGACGCAATCATGCTAAAATTGAATTTTCTAGAGAAACCTGAAGTTTTTGGACGTGATTCTAGTAAATTTAAATTTACTAGAGGAACTTGAAGTTTCTAAATGTACACTCCAAACACTTAAATGTATATACTTATACAAAATGAAAATGGAAAAAGTAAATTCATTATATGATATGTACGAATTTTTACATAATGAATTTCATGAAGACATGCATAAATAGATAAATTATCACGTGGTGGATGTACTCACAATTCTCTATTCTATCAGTCAGTAAGAACAACTCCAAAAGACTTTTTAAACATGAGATACTCTCTATTTTAAAGAATCAATATTTAAAATCATACTCCAAGAATTAAATGCATTCAAAGTATTTCAATTTTCAATGTAGGAAAACAATAAAATAATCTAAAGAAAAGCTAGTTAAAATAAATGATAAAGAAAAATAATAAATATTTATTGGGAAATGTAAAATTAAGTGTTAAATATAAAGAGTTTGTTGGATTACTTCAAAATTTTAACTCTTTCAATTTATAGCTGCTTTCTAAATGTAGAATATGCTCTTTAAAAATAGAAAGTCTCTTGGAGATGCTCTAATGTATGAAATTTGATATGCATGTAATAAATTTGATTATAGCTGACTTATCGTGTACGGTTTTAATACTATATATCCTCGAAGAATTTTATGCCTAATGTATATAATTCAAGTGCTATCATCATTAGAAGAGAATACACATTGTATTCTTTTTCCCTTGATCAATGTTTTGTCCCATTGAATTTTTAGAGTTTTAATTAGTGAACTTTTGTGATGTATTCAAAAGAATAATATACTCTCTTTTTTTCATTAGAGTTTTTCCCACAGTGTTTTTTCTAATAAGATTTTAATGAGGCATATTCTTTATGTGATGAATGTTCATAACATATAAGACATTTGCCCTTAAAATAATAATATGATATATATGAAACTCTCAAAGAGATCGACAATAACTATTTTTCGAATTATCATGTTAGTACAATCATCAAAGATTAATAAATATCTCGTATGAAGAAGAAATTATTTGAAAATTATATAAAACAACATGAGACATACTTTATCAGAAGTTGAAATATTGAAGGCATTGATGTATGAGACGTGGATCGGTTGATACAAGAACTTTCACTTATTGAAATCAGTTGGAGTAGCTGTATTCTTTTTCATTCGATTAAGTTTCATTCCACCGGTTTTCTTGATAAGGTTTTAACAAGACATCATTTTATTATTCCAAATTATTTGTACTCTTTTCATTTGTTGATATTTTTGTCTTGTCAAAATGTCGTCAAATAATGTATCAATGAGATAGTTATTATACAAATAATTATTAAAGGGGAAGTGTTGTAAAATAATGAGATAATTATTGATAATTATTTAGTATTATCATGATACATAGATAAGTCTTATTTAATCTAGAAAATTTATTTCATTTCAATTGTAACTCTTATTTTGAATCCTATAAATATGGGGCATTGATTCTTAATAAAACACACTTGAGTTTTGACTTTCTACTTTCTCTCTCTATTTATTCTCAACATTTCTCTTTTATTCCTTTAATTTTATAACAGTTCTTAAATTATTAGTTTTAAATTAATGTCATGTCTATAAATTGTAGATATAATAAGCTTATTTATTAATATAATATGCTCATTTTAATTTTGTATAAAATAGACTTATAATAAAATTAATATTTTTCTCATTTTTGTTATGTATCTACAAAAAGAATTTGTATTTAAAGTATTCAGTTCATCTTAACTAAAAATAATTTCTCTATGCATGGCAAAATCATAATATAATTATCGATAGAAAAAATCTAGTAAAATGTTGGATGATAATTCTTTTCCAAATGAAGTTTTAGATAACAATATATGATTTACTATATATAATCCTGATCTCCTGCAACCATTGAGTAGAATAAAAACTTCCCACCACGATGTGATAGAAGGACCAAAGTCATGGTTATCTAAAAAATCATGAATTCAGAGAGCCAGGATGAAAATTCTTTTGACTGTCAGTAGTGTAAAATTTTTATCTTATCCATTGGATAGGAGATCGGTTCTATTATTATATCATATAAATTGCTTAATACATAACTGACAACAATTATTGTTGGTCTCCAATTGTAAGATTGTAAATTTTGTAACTTGAAGTCCAAGGGATTATGTTGCTCTTCAAGATTTGAAACTATAATTTTGACATTCATGCTACACTTATGCTTTTATTGACGTATTTATTTATTTATTTTGAGATAAAAGAGAACTTTTCATTGAAACATCAAAATAGCAAGTGTTGGATGCAAAGAGGAGTATTCTCCAACACAATTCTCTCATCAAAGAGTTTAAGTGCTTCCTTTACTAAAATATGAGTAACCACGTTACCCTTCCTAGGTATATGACTAATAGACCAAGAGTGAAAAAAATCAAGCATGTTCTTTGTATCCTGGATCAGTAAACCCGGGTAGTTCCAAAATTCCAATTCTCCATTCAGTCCCTTCACAACATTCATAGCATCGCCTTCTAGAATTATCGCCCTCGGCTCGAGCCGTCTGCCAAGTGATACAACTTCCATGGCACCGATGGATTCAGCCAAAAAGGCATTCCTAGCACACATCATCGAAGCTTTAACGTTACCATTACAGTCTCTCACAACAACTCCGATCCCTACCCGATTGTTCACCGAGTCTACTGCTGCATCCCAGTTTATTGACACTGTGAAGTTTCACGCAATCTGATTATTTATTTGAATAATACTTATTCAAATCAACGGTTAAATTTTTTACACATCATACAATGTCAACGAAGATATACAACTTGAATGTACAAAGAGCTTAATTGTAATTTTGAAGTTCGATCAAAATCGATTAATCGATCCATTGAATTACTAAAAACTATGAGTTCAATCAGTTTTGATCGGTTCTTGAATAGATGAGTTGGATTCTAGTTACCTTAGCCAACCAGCCCAATTAAAGGTGTGGTTTGCTGGTTTTTCTATCTGATAGTTCGGTTGGACCAAGTTTAATAACTATGATATTTGTCTTGTAACTACATTAATTTAGTTAGTACAAGTCACATGTATCCTTTATAAATAGTAAATACTCTTCAAATAAATGAATGTAAGTGAATTAAGTTCTACTAAAAGTACTTTTGGATGTTCTTATAAGCTTGCTTATAAAAAAAAATGAGAAAAAAAGTACGGTTCGTCTTTTTTATTTTTTGAAATTATCAATAAAAAAATTAAGAGAATTGGGCTCAACGATTTATACAGGGCATTATGGGGCGAGTCCGTGAACATAGAAATGCAGGCCGTGTCAATAAACAACGTGCATTGGACCACTTCAAAAGTCAAACTTATAAGCTATAAGAAATAAGCGCTCTCAACAAGGTGTGGAGTGGGATCATAATGGGCTTGACCCCGGCCCACCATTTGCAGTCCTAGTACAATGAACATTTGGAAAAGGGGAAAATTAGACTTACTACCTGCAAAATTAAAGAAATTGAATAATACTCTAATTAAAACATTTAATTGTGTAATTATTACGTTTCCAAAACCAATGCCCCCGATTCCGAATTTCAGAAAACTCCCAATCTTCAATGCAACAACGCCAAGTACAATCTGATAAAGAAAGCTACGACCGATGAGAAAGGGTATTTCTTCATAATATCAAGGGTGCTACCGCAGCAAGTTCCCACAAGGGCAATGTGCTTTTAATTTCTTCGTTGTCAACTACTAGATGTGTAACTTTTTTTATGGAGGTTTCATTGACATTTAGGAGTTTGGTTCAAAAATTGACTTTTAGCACTTTATATATAGGTTAAATTCACCAGTGGCCATCCAACTTCATAATTGGTGTCACCATGCCCACCTAATTTGATTTTATTTCATCGAGACCATTCAATTTCGTACAAAGCAATTTATCATTACATTAAAACAATTTTATTTCATCAAAGCCATACATTTTGGTGTTTCATTAAAACAATTAATCGTATCATGATATATAGGTTTTCCTTTTTCCCTTTCAAAATGTCTGTTTGAGGGTATATAGGTTTTCCTTTTCCCCTTTCAAAATGTCTGATTAACACAAGATTTTACCTATTTGATTTTATTTATTTTCAAATTTTTATGGAGCCTTAATTTGCCTATACATTGCCAAATCAGACATAAAAAGTTCCAATGGTTCTAATATCAAGCGTAGAGAGAAATAGCCAGCTAGATTATACATATTCGATATTTTTCACTCTTTGTGGGTGTATGTTGAGTTATGCAGATGGCAGTGGTTTATGTCGAGTCATGATTGTTCTTGATTGATCACCATATGTGGTTTTCGATGGTGTACATGTTGATCTAAGCAGCTATTGTTGATAATGGTGATGTGGTTAATGGCTTAATGCCCAATTCTTCATAGAACAAGGCCAAGAAATTTTGGTGGATGCTAGAACTAGGCAATACAAGAGATTAATGTAACATGGTTAGATCTATCATTTTTTCTACAAACACAATCTATAACTATTTTGGATTCCAACAGACTTTCCTGTGGATTAGAGAAAATGTTTTGTAGTTATTTACTGTAAACAAGTTTTTGATGTTAGCAGTTGACTAAAGATGTATCCAATGTAATTTATTGTGTCACTTTTTTTTTTTTTTTTTAATTTATGTCATTTTATTGAACTGATTCCAACATTTAAATTTGTTGTCACTTTCTTGAATTTTTGTAACTTTTTTAGTGTTTGTAACTTCTTTTGATTTCTGCTACTTTTTTTTTTACCGTTTGTCTTTATTTTTTTAATTTCTGTCATTTATTATTATTATTATTATTATTATTATTATTATTATTATTATTATTATTATTATTATTATTATTATTATGTGTCACTTTCTTGAAATTTTTGCCACTTTTTTTAGTAATAACATCATTTTTTTTAATAAATTTGTGTTACTTAATTTTACATGCTATTTTTTTACTTTTTTTTTTTTTTATTTCACTTTCTTGAAATTTTTGTCAATTTTTTGAGTAACAAATATCACTTTTTAATGAAGTGACGTGACGTTGTATTACACTTTTTAATAAAAAATGTCACTTAACTTAAAAAAAAATGACATTTAACTTCAAAAAAAAGTGACATTGTGTCATTTTTTAATAAAAAAAGTATCACTTAATTATTAAAAAGTGACACATAATTTTAAACAGTTTTTTTAAAAATAAATTTCATATGATTTTTCAAAAGATCCCCAATTTTAAGAATATTTTTAAAAATTGCCCATTGGAAAAATCCCAAGACCCAAATTGCTGGGCCCTTTTTATTTAGGCCCGAGATTAAACTTTAGCCATAATAAAGTTAAAATTTTATAACTTCGCAATCAATCATTAAGTCCAAAAAATCTGAAAAATAAAAGTACAACCATAGATATACACAAATATATGAATGATTATTAAAAATAAGGAGTGTAAAGAAGAGGAAAAGGACGATACCCAAATCTGGTTTCGAATTTGGCAGTTTTGAACTGAACGTAGCAAATTGCAAAAATACCAACGTTGCATTTGCCAAGCTACGTACAACATATTCGTAATTCTCAGCAATCAAAGATGATAACTTCGAGGATAAGATAAGTTCGACAGAGTCAACTTATTGCCACGGAACTCTGTCACTTCAAAACATGTCGGAGCTAGCTTTTTCTTCGGCTTTGTAATTCTCTTCCATTCACACCACAAATAAAATGCAATTTCATTTCCTAAAACTTTAATAGCAGCCGAAGAAACCGAATTGCACAATATGAATAGTTGTGTGGGGAATGGAGTATAGAGGTATGGGTCATTCATCATTGCACGGAGAAATGGAGGAGAATCGAGAGAAAGAAGAAAAAGAAATGACTTAAAAGATGCAATGATATGAACAGTAACTAACGTGAATAATGAAAATTAACTTTCATCTTCTATAATGGTAGGGATTTTAGATCATGTGAACATTCAAACCGTTCGTGCATTAGCGTGCCATGGAGGATCATGCAAGTGCCTGTGATCGAATCATCACTCGGTGTACACCCATGTAATGATAATGGCACACGTGCATATGAATTATGAATTGGGACAAGGGACATTTAGTACATTATCATGTTTATTTATAGATGTTTCCAAGTGTTGTTTGTTTGGGTCCATTTCCTTAGAGGATTGTATTGCAAAAGTGAAACACAAAACCAAAGGCCCATCAGTTAATTGTCATGCCCTAAACCCACTTTTAATTTAAACAATTTTGCTAAAAAAAAATAAAATTGATTTCTTCTCTTCAATAAAGTCCATATTTGTTAGCAGTAATCCTAAAAGCACTTTGTTAGTGGTGGGATCCTTATAATGATCTTAATGTCACATCAAATAATCAAAATGTGTGAGAGAGCGCTTGTCGACAAGGGTTGGGACAAATGCAATGAGAGTGACTTTGACATTAAAAGAGAGCCTTTCATTTATTCAAATGCTTTGAAGAGTCAATACATGAATTATCTCTATACTATTTGCTTATGTCATGTTTAATATGCAGCAATTATATGTACGGTATTCATTAACAACTTTATTTTCTTATTTACATGTTGTTTAGTTCCTGTTTATGCCTCATTTTTCTTAAATCTCATTTTTTTTTTCGAGATTTATTATCAATAACGTATTCTCTCGTAAAATAATTTCATAAGATAATTTTACATGTAAATTCAAAACTTTTTCTATTTTTGATTATACATTCGCCAAAAAATTACTATTCCAAAATAAAAAATATCCCCTAAAAAATGGGATTCAAATTGGGGTTTATATCATCTAATTAATATTGTTTTCAAACGTATCATTTAGGGGTGGGCGCAGGTCGGTTCGATTTTTTCAATTTCAGAAATTTTCGGGTATTTAATAAATGGAACTTTCGGTTCCAGATATAATTCTGGAACCGTTCGGGTTCGGTTCCGTTCCGTTCGGTTCCTATTATAATTAATTTTTTAACATTTATAATAACACTATATAAATACATTTAGAAAACTTTGTCAGTGCGTCTTGAATAATTAATCCATAACATATTAGAAAGTTTTCACAAAATGCTAACACTTTAGTACTAGATAATATAGATCACAATTTTTTTGCTGCTTCCCTCAAACAGTTACTGCTCCACTGCTTACCCACCAAAAGGTAACATATAAAAGTATCTAACTATGTTCTCCATTTTAAGAAGTGGTACTAAAATCATTCATGTTTTTTGAAAACATTGTGAAAAGTGAGGCAATCCCAACGTGCTCAGTACTTTCACCGAGTGAATCTGTGTATAAATATTGATCAAGTTCAATCTTAACTTTTACAAATGAACGTAATATTTTAAAGTATTAAAAATACTTACCAACTATGTAATGTAATCATCGATTGCTTGACTTGCCATGTACCATTAAAATGTTAACAATTTCTTGAGTATCATGTAAAGAAAAAGAATCCAGTAATTAGAGCTGCAAATATCTGTGCTAAGCTCTTGGAAGGCTTAAAAAACTTGTCATTATAAACACGATAAAAGAACGAAAGTACTGTTAGCGTTAAAAGAATAAAATCTCACGTCTCTTAAATATGAAAAGAATAAATACGAGAGTACTCCAGTTTAGTGTGAGAATTAGAAGGAGGAGAACTTCTTCAAGCTGAGATAAAATGACTTATGACTGGACGAGAAACATGTTGTACGGCGGGAATGAACTGGAGAGAGAAGAAGAAGAGAAGACCGAAAATTCTAGGGCTCTTTTCCTTTTATATTTAGTGTTTTTTTTTTTACAATTTTTTTTTTATGTTGGTCGGTTTTGAAGAAGAGAAGACCGAAAATTTTAAAACTGTGTCCTTTTTATATTTAGTGGTTTTTTTTTTTTTTTTTCAATTTTTTTATATTCGTCGGTTTGGGTTATATTAAATATACTTGAAACTCAAATGCCCAATTGTCAAAAAAAAAAAATCGGTTCTTATTCGGTTCTTGGTCTAGAACCGAGAACTGAACCAAACATATCGGTTCTCGATTCAGATATTCGTTCGGATTTTTAATTTAAGAAAACCCGTTCGGTTCGGTTCGGTTCAGTTCGGTTCGGTTCAGACATTTTGCCCAGTCCTAGTATCATTAATTCATAAATCCTTGTTCATTAATTCAAAGATGACATTAGTGCACTCCTGACGGAACTTGAGAGCGGGATCAGCGTGTAAATCGTGGAATTAGTCTAAATCGCTGAAAAAGCCCAAATTCAGGTTGTAGACGATAGAATCTTGACCCGAACATTACGAACCAAGAACCTAAGGTATATTAAACATTAAACACATTGATGTGCGGAAACAAGAATCATGATTTGCAAACGCCACAAAGTGTGCATAATCATTTGATAAGTTTTAAGGGTTGAACGCTACAAATATTAAATCAATATTTGATAAATTCTAATGTTCATTTAAGAACAATAAGATATAAAAATATCATTAATTCATAATCAAAAGTCTTCATTTTACAATAAAATAAATCTCATATTTATACTAATGTAAGAAACCCATTGTCAAAGTTGGAAATAAAATAGAATCCTAGACTAACAAGGAAATCTCTCAAAAATAGGAAAATTTCGTCAACTTGTTATCGACATGTTTCTGTGCGATCGCAAGCCCAAAAGTACAATGCGCTCGCGTAGTCTTGTACAGAATTTCGTGACGATTCCAAATTGTACCCATGGGAAAAATTCTGACACCCAAGCTAAAAGTTGTGTCAATTTTAATCCATGTCACTCGTTTTCTTTCCAAATATCTTCCAAACCTTGAATTCAACTTGTTTCGACTCTCGAACCCTTCACGAAACTTGAGCATTGGCTTGTCAACTTATTCAATTTAGACTCCAAAACTCGACTAAGTGATTGCCTATCCCGGATCATATTAACTTCCCTATTGGTTGCTTTTTTTTTTCTTCTTTTTTGGAATTTTTTTTTTAAAATAGTCATTTTGAGAATGTGGTTAAAAATAGGTGTGGGTTTGTTTTCTAATTTAGCTACCATGTCATTCACATTAGGGTATGTTTACTAGTTTTAATGTGTTAAACACGTCAATAAGGCTTGTTTGATAGATGAGATTGAACAAAAATTGAAATAATTTAAAAATATTTATGTAACAAAATTTGTCAAATATTTTGATCGATCATAATACGTGTATGGATATTACCTTGTTTGTATTTCCTTTTAGTTGTTAAAATTATGCTCTTGTTTGGTGGGGAATACAATCATATTTTTAGCAAAAAATTGATGAAATGAGTGATTAAAAGTTGTGGGATACATGAAATATGTGATTAAAATTGATTTTTGATTTTAATTTAAATTAAAATGTGAATTTTATTTACTACCGTTGGGAATTCAAAGATTGCGTATTGCTCGATACCACTTGATATGAAATCAACAACTGGATTAAAATGTTGAAGTTATATAGTAAAATATGAAGTATTTGATCATAAGCAAAATAATAAAAGAAGACAAGAAAATTTGGCAAAGAAATTAAAAAATTTTATTTCACAACAAATAATGAAGATGTGAAAATATTACAATGATCCTAAAGCTAGTAATCATTTTTCTCACACTATAAAATTGTATAGAAGAGTTTAATACTTATAGGGAACATGTAGGGGATTTCTAAACTTTTATAGTGTAGTTGTTAATGAAGTAGGATGCCAAAAATCGAGTCCAAAACGAAAAGGGAGAGAAAAATACAAAAATCTCGAAACAGACACGTGTGGTGCTACGATGCCCCCATGCCTCGCGCTGCGGCGCCGGGCGTGTTGACCCCCTTTTTTCTTCAAGTTGTTTTCTTCATTGTGAATTCTTCTTCAAATCCAATACCAATTTTTAACTTTCAATGGGTTTTTAAAATAGAATTTCAACTTGGCATAAGACTCCAATAGCATTCCAAATTGAATTCTTTTTGACGTGCAGTTCAATTATAAATTCTTCAATTACTTTAACAAAGAATTCGGATCATAACCAAATTCTAATAATCTCCACTTTAACACGAATTACACTGCAACGAACAAATTTCCAAAATTTTCTCCCCATGGAGAAGAAAATTCGTCTGCAAGGAACAAACGATTATTCAACAATAATCAAAACTGATTTCTCCAACTAAACACAAAATACTTCACATCTTCCAATGAATCCAATCACGACTATGCAGAATTACCTCAAGTTCCCAAAAAAATCACCAAACTGGGCTGTAACACATCTCAAAGTAAAATCAAACTCAAATGCTTTTAAAGAAGGCTCATTGCTAGATTGTATACATTCTTCTACGCTGAAAGCATGCTCAATAAAATCAGCATCCATGCATCTTTTACCGTTGGGTCCTTCCCTACAATGGCACCGTAGGTGATGGTGGCAAAACGGCATTACCCATATTTTCTGAACTCCAATGAACTATATTCTTCAAATCCGACCTTTTACGAGCCACTAGAGGTATTGCACCAAACTAAATGTCCACTACGGTATTGAACCTGTGCTGATTGACTCTTTTAGATTCTGTACGACACTGCAAAATGTATAACTGAGATCTTTTCTGCACATCCAATATAACCTAGACACCCTTACAAACTTTCAAAACTTCACCTCCACCAAAGAACTTACAACCCTTTAAATCAAAGATAACAACGAGATGAGATTCTTCTTCAAATTCGGAACATATTAAACTTGACCAAGTGTTCTAATTGTCCCATGCAATAGTTTCAATCTGATCGTACCAATTCCAGCAACCTACAAGGTGTGTTGTTTCCCATGACCATGACACCTTTGGAAATGATTTCATGTGTAGTAAACAATTCCTTGTTAGAATACGTATGAAATACACACGCTGAATCTAGAATCCAATACTCTTCTGGTTTAGTCTCGATGTCAGAAATAGTTAAGAGATCTCCTTCACTTATAATGTTCTCTGCGAGGCCTGCTTAACTTGAAGTCTTTGATTGCTTCCTATATCGACTTGCAGCTAACATTTCTTTATTCTACAATTTATAGAAATCTTTCTTCATGTCCTCCTTCATTTTGTAGAAGTTACAAATCTGATTATTGAATTTAGATTTCGATCTGCCCCTTCTAGAACTATCATGAACAACAAAACATTCTCCATCTTTGGCCTAGACACCAGATACTTCATCTTTTCTTTTGAAAACAAAGCATCATACACATTCTCTATAGTGGGAGTATCACGACTATACAAAATTGTGTCTTCAAATGAAAAAAACGAAACATGCAACGAACACAATATGATCAAGGCCAAATATTCTTTATCATACTTTACTTCCAAAGTTTTCAAATCAGCGACTATCTCTTTAGGCCCCTGTTTGACACACATTATTTCAAAACTCATTTTCAACCACACATTCTTCAATAAAATAATATTTTACATCACATCAATTACTTTTCCTTATTTTTTAATCACATATTTTCTATCATATCATTATTTAAAATATATTCTTTTTTCAATAATATTCATCAAACACACCCTAAATACAGTCATGTGATCTTCCAATGACTCTCATTCTGTCATTCGATGAGAGTATAAAAGCTGCTTGGGATGCAACTTGCTTGTTAGACTTTTGTCATGCACAATTGCTCCAACTTCAACCATAAAATAGGTGTTGGACCCTCCTTCAAAACGTCCTGAAGAATGGTATTCAATAGATGAAGATGAATGAGAAACGGTCTTCTTATCCTTCAGTAATTTTTCATCCATGATCAAAGTTGTAGGGCATTGTGTCAATTCTCAGCAATGCATCGTCCAAATCCTATTGTGCGAGTATTGCACGCATCTTAATCTGTCATAGCGAAAATCTAGTGTTATGATCCAAAAGCGGAATGTCACACTTCATAGAAGCCATCACGAATAAAAATCTCGAATAAATCAAACCTCGCGCTCTTGCGAAACTATTGAACCTAGGTTCTAATACAACTTGGTGTGTTAATTATGCCTAAAAGATCTGATACCAATTGTTGGGAATTCAATGATCACGTATTGCTCGATACCACTTGATACGAAAGCAATTATCGAATTGAGATGTTGAAGTTATATGACAAAATATGAAATATTTGATCACACGCAAAAGAATAAAATAAGACAATAAAATATGGTTGATGAATTATGAGATTTTATTTCACCACAAATAATGAAGATTGAGAATTATTACAATGATCCTAAAAACTAGTAATCACTTTTCTAACACTATAAAATTGTTTGGAAGAGCTTAATATTTATAAAGAACATGTAGGGGACGTCCAAACCCTCCTAGTAGAGTTGCTAATGAAGTAGGATGTTAAAAAATCGAATCCAAAACAAAAAAGGAGAGAAAAATGCAAAAATCCCAAAACAGACATAGGTGATGTCGCGACGCTATGGGGCGCCCGGGGCAAAACAGAAAATAGGGGAGCCAACACCGCGGCGCTGAGAGTGCTGCCCCCCTCCCCTCTTTTTTTTTTCCAGATTAGTTTCTTCATTCTGAATTCTTTCAAGTCCAATACCAATTTTCAACTTCCAAAATAGAATTTCAATTTGATATAAGATTCTAATAGTATTTCAAACTAATTTTTTTTTTTTTTTTATGTGCACTTTAATTAGAATTCTTTAATTATTTCAATAAGGAATTTATGTCACTTCCAAATTCTAACAACTATCAAATATATAGTTAATATAAATGGGTAATGAATAACTTTGTAATAGTTACGAGTCTTACAAAATTATATAGTTAAAATTAATTTATAAGGAACTAAAGAAGAAACCCAAAGAAAGAAATTGATAATGTATCAAGGAGATATATCTTGGATATTATTACTTTGAGTTGTCATGGTGGAGTCACATCGCACAAAATTAAAGTAATTGTGAATGTTTGCTTCATATTATCCTTTTCTACATGTTTTTGTACCCGTAAAAGGACAAAATCCCAAGGGTCAATGTCCTTAATGAATACAATTCACATGGAGATGAATTGTCTTCCAATTTTATTAATTTATTTATTTTTTAACGTGGGCTGCTTTAGAAAAAAATTAGGTATGGCCCCATTATGTGCAGTAATAATAAAAATATATTTTAAATTCTTTTTCTCTCATTGGTTAGATTCAACTAGACTTTGTTGCTTATAAAGAGTCTCTATATCTCTATTCTTTAGTGAAGAAAGTCAACACCAACAGTGTTGTTCATCGTACATTAATTTTCTCCCTTTAAAATGGTGAACTGCATTCTTGAAGGTTCCCACCTGTTCTATTCTGGGTCTTGGTGAATGAGGTAAATCGCATATTATGCCTTCAGTGGTACATGGTGGAAGATTACTTGTACATTTACACTTATTCAAGGGTCAAATCCATATTTCAGGATTCGAACCTTTGACGCGGCAACTTCAGACAAAGTTGAAGTTTTTTCACATTCCCCTTTTACCACTTGGAGATGTGCTTTGGGGGCCATTTTTTCTCCCTTTAAATTGGATGGCATCTGGATATAGAATATAACAAACTTTTGGAATTCTAATTGAAGCATTCGATCATTACTGGAGATGATTCTATAGATGTGCAGATTTTATGAGGCAGTTAAGTGAGAGAGTGATTAGACAGAAATTAGTGAGACAAAAAATAAAAAATAAAATACAGAAAATTTAACGAAGAAATTCATTAAATCTCAATATATGATTTTTTTTTTTCAAAATCATATATTACTCTTACCACACTCACCATTTTTTTTTTTTTTTTCTTTTTGTAGATTTGCAACCTCGTAAGGCAAATATTCCAACACTGTTTTCGTTTACATGTGAGAAATTTAGATATAGTGTAATTTCTTTTAAATTAATTACTTTTTGTGCATGATCATGGTACATCTTCAACCCTAATTATAAACTATAAATATGAGGTATTTAGGGGTGGGCGCGGGTCGGTTCGGTTTTTTCGGTTCCAGAAATTTTCGGGTATTTAGTAAATGGAACCGTCGGTTCCAAATATAATTCTGGAACCGTTCGGGTTCGGGTTCGGTTCGGTTCGGTTCGGTTCTGTTCGGTTCCTACTATAATTAATTTTTTTAACATTTATAATAACACTATATAAATATATTTAGAAAACTTTGTCAGTGCGTCTTGAATAATTAATCCATAATATATTAGAAAGTTTTCACAAAATGCTAACACTTTAGTACTAGACAATATAGATCACAATTTTTTTTTGTTCCTTCCCTCAAACAGTTACTACTCCACTGCTTACCTACCAAAAGGTAACATATAAAAGCATCTAACTATGTTCTCCATTTTGAGAAGTGGTACCAAAATCATTCCTATTTTCTGAAAACATTGTGAGAAGTGAGGCAATCCCAACGTGCTCAGTACTTTCACCGAGTGAATCTGCGTGTGAATATTGATCGGGTTCAATCTTAGCTTTTACAAATGAACGTAATATTTTAAAGTATTAAAAATACTTACCAACTATGTAATGTAATCATCGATTGCTTGACTTGCCATGTACCATTAAAATGTTAACAATTTCTTGAGTACCATGTAAAGAAAAAGAATTCAGTAACTAGAGCTGGAAATCTCTGTGCAAAGCTCTTGGAAGGCTTAAAAAATTTGTCATTGTAAACACGATAAAAGAACGAAAGCACTGTTAGCGTTAAGAGGGTAAAATCTCACGTCTCTTAAATATGAAAAGAATAATTACGAGAGTACTCCAACTTAGTGTGGGAACTAGAAGGAGGAGGACTTCTTCAAGTTGAGAGAAAATGACTAATGACTGAACGAGAAACATGTTGTACAGCAGGAATGGACTGGAGAGAGAAGAAGAAGAGAAGACCGAAAATTCTAGGGCTCTTTCCCTTTTATATTTAGTGGTTTTTTTTGCAATTTTTTTTATGTTGGTTGGTTTGGGTTATATTCAATATACTTAAAGCCCAAATGCTCAATTGTAAAAAAAAAAAAAAAAAAAAAAATTCGGTTCTTATTCGGTTCTTCGGTTCTTGGTCTAGAACCGAGAATCGAACCAAACCCGTCGGTTCTCGATTCGGATACCCGTTCGGGTTTTTAATTTAAGAAAACCCGTTCGGTTCGGTTCGGTTCAGTTCGGTTCCGGTTCGGTTCGGTTCGGTTCGGACATTTTGCCCAGCCCTAGAGGTATTAATTCTCAATAAAATATATACAAGACTTACAAGTTGGTGTGAGTGAGGAAGTTGAATAAACTTTTTTTCTCTTTTTAATTATGTTATGTTGGAAAATGTAGACTTATCAGTTTGTCATTTTTAAAGATAGTCAAATTATGGACAAGCACTTACTTTTGATCATTTGACAGATTTTTCAATGAAAACCATTAAGAGGCATATTTGTTAGACTCGATTCGAACACAGACTTGAACAATGCAGCGGGTTAATGGATTAGTAGTTCAACCGACATGTCATTACATAAAGACCTACAAAAAAATATAAAGTATAAATTTTTTTTAGGGGCAAAATTAAAATTTTTAATTTATTTTTCGATAATTATTTAGATTTATAAAATAACGTAAAAGGTTGGACTAAAGTTTTTTAAAATAATATTTTTTAAAAGTTATAAATGATTCATTAGATAAATATAAGTTATTGCACACAAGTAATACTAAAGCACTTTATGTTCAAGTTGTAAGGAATTCATTATTTTTCTTAAATGTCCAATGTTCAATTTTCTTGGAGTCAAAAATTTTGTAAAATGATTTCAAAACCCCATCAAACCGGTCAATCAGGCTTGGTAAATCCCCGGTTAACTCGGTCAAAGTTTGATTTTGACCGAGTCAAGTACATTTATATCAAATTAATTTATTCGGCATAGTCAAGGGTCCGAGCTGTCGATTTTCAGGCCTGACTGGTCGGGCCTAGCAAGATCGAATTTTATAACTATGGTTAGAGGTCCTTTAAGGGCACATTTATTGAAAGTTTGTGATGTAACTACTACGGTTGAAAAGTTTGGGACCGCGCTACACAATTTTAAAAGGTTTGAGACCTCTAATACATATTTTCCTGAAAAATTAAAAACGGTTTTTAGTTAGTATTATTTAAAACACAGACAATTTAACAAATATCATTAATCAAAGAAATTTTTGTCCGTAAATAAATAATGAAAAATAATAAAATTAAATACAAATCGAAAAATTGTTGACAACAAAATAAAAGTTAAAAAAATAATTAATAAGTCGGTTATGAAAATATTATATGAAACAACAAATATATATTTTGACTTTGTGAGTTGAAATAAATATATATAGCAAGAACATTATTTTGTGTGTGACATCAACGACTGTTCCTTCGTGATTCTGGACGTCATCACGACGGCATTATTATCAATAACCAGGCCAAAGGTATGCTAATAATAACATATTGTCGCTTTCGATAATTTCGTTTGAATTAGCAACGTATATTCATTTCAAACAGAATCACCAATTGTCATATTGTCGGATATTGAAGTATCGGCGTGATTCTCGATATTGTCACTACATTACCGACGATAATAGTGGAAGAAAGTGTGTTAGCGATCACCGATAGTATTGCAGTTGGTATTTCTGTTTGAATTGTCAATAAATATTGATTTCAATCAAGATCGCTATTAATCATAGTGACGGCTTGTCATTCATTAATTTGAAGCGTCGTCTTTGATTCTCGACAACATTATATAAAATTGCCATTGATAATAGTTGACAAAGTTAGGGCTGTACATGATCCAGTTCGGTTCGGTTCTGAATCGACAACATTATATAAAATTGCCATTGATAATAGTTGACAAAGTTAGGGATGAATATGGTCCAGTTCGGTTCGATTCTCTCCAAAACCAAATCGATCCAAAATTTTCGGGTATTTAATAAATGGAACCGTCGGGTCCAAATATAATTATGGAACCGTTCGAGTTCGGTTCAGTTCGTTTTGATTCAGTTCGGTTCAATCCGGTTCCGTATCATAATTAAATTTTTTAACATTTACAACAACACTAAATAAATATCACTAATAACCTATCCATTCGTAACTATTACAAATTAACGTAGCTCAATTTAAAACCATATAAATAACAAGTTGTCCAATAAAATTAATTCAATATATACAAATACCAAAAATTAATGTTACCTAATTAATTTGGTAATTTGTTTAGAAAAAATTAAAAAATTAAATATAAAAAATTTTAAAAATTATTTAGATTCGGTTCTTGGCCTAGAACCGAGAACCGAATCAAATCCATTGGTTCTCAATTTAGATACTCGTTCGAGTATTTAATTTCTGAAGAACCGTTCGGTTCGATTCGGTTCGGTTTGATTCTGTCCAAGAACTTTTGTCCAGCCCCAGACAAAGTTAGTGATTTCGCTCGAGTTTCCGACACACACACACAGCTATATATATATATATATATATATATATATATATATATATATTTGAAGACATAAATTCGTACAACAGATGTACTATCCTACCAACTATTTTCCCACATATAAAAAAACCTATGACGAGAGAAAGGACGTAAATATTTTTTCAAAATTAATGAATTATGCACACGCACCACAGTGGTAACAATGTTTTCCAATGTTTATACATACGCACGTGTCCAAATTGCCACCAAACAAGCCTTAATCAAAACATTGCTATATAATATGTTATTATGAGGTGAATGAGAAAAATATCTACATTAGACGAACATTTTGACAAATAAAAAAACTATTCTCAAAATGACAAATTTATCGTTGTTGTAAATTTTAATTCATCCAGTGGGAAGGCTTCTTTTTCCAACAATTTGTCGATCTTGTAATGCAAATCCCGGTGCCTGCGGGCATTTAGAACCAATACAAGATCAAATGTTAAACCTTATTTCCTCTTACCTTCCTTGCACACTTTTTTATTGTAATTATAAGCTACTTATAAGTAATTTAAACATGTTGATTAATGCATTGTCAAGAGTCAATGTTTATGTGATTTAACAACGTTAAACAAATCTCTTTTTGATATTGTTTGTCATGTTTTACATGTTGTATTTAAAGGGATTTGAAAAGATCAAACCTCAATACAATTAGCCCCTGTTTGGTACAGATTAAAATTTTCATTCTTATTCTTCTTACTCATTTTTAATCACACATTATTCAATAAAATAATATTTTTCATCATATCAATAATTTTTTCTTCTTTTTCAACCACACATGCTCCATCAATCTACTATTGCAGAATACATTCTTCCAAAATAATGTGGTTCAAACACACCCTCAGTATCAAAATTTTTATTGAAACAAAAAAAAAAAATATTTTTACATGATAAACTATGTCAGGACCGCTTAAAGAATGGTCAAGTCGAGCAAGTAGAGCGGGACACACATAAACATACTTGGATGCCTTCTAACAAAGTTGATAATTCGAGACGAAACTCCAAGACTCAATATGATAATCAAAGACCAAAAAGTTCAAATGAGCTATTTACTACACCTAAAGTAATTGAATTTTGAAATTAGTGTTATCTTCGCAAGCTAAGCGTAAAATATCATGGCGATTAAACATGAAAATCAATAATTAACAAGATTAACATTCTCAAGAAGTGACTCAAAACGGGTTAATATTGTTTATGGTCACTAAATTTTGAGTAATTACATCGACGGTTAATAAAATTGTTTTATTATGATAATAGTCACTCAAGTTTCGAAATGTTAAATTAGTAGCCACTTGATTAAAAAATAATGTCAAATCCCATGTGCCATAGTTAAGTGCCAACTTGCCGCCGAACGACTTCGTTTAATCATGCCAAGTTTGAACAATTGGAGTATGAATTGAGAATTAAACACGTTTAAATGAGAAACAATTTTTCGAGCTTAAATTATATGGTAAATAAATTATTTAATAACAAATTTTGCTGACTTAGTGCGTAATGACACCATGTACGATTTCACCTTAAACGTATTTTTTATTTTTTATCATTGATCAAGTGACAATTAATGTAACTTTTAGAAACTTGAGTTACTATTATCATAAGAAAATAACTTCAGTGATCATTAGCGTAATTAAATCAACTCAAAAACTTATTATTTCATAAGACGAATTGTAAAGCGGAGTGGCCAATATGTAGATTTGCTGAGGGCGAGGGTCCTTGGTCATGAGCCTTACGAGCTACCAATGTGCTATGTCCCACGTCGAAAATAAGAAGTCCTAAAACTTTTGTCACGAGTTCTCAAATCCATACGATCTTTGACCTTGTAGGCCTTTCTATTGTCTTAAATGTGGAATTTTGGCAGTTATTTATTTACTTATATTTATTCGATACAGCAACTAGCATCGAATGCCTGAAAGTGCAGAAAATCTGCCATCCATTTACCGACAAAGTAACAAGGATCGTGTTGACTGCCCTTCAAATGGAAGGCAAAACCCCAATACAATCTTTTTATTATTACTAAACCCTTCTACTATTATTTTTTGGATAAAGATATTTGTAAATAAAAAATTTTACCAAATTGTTTATCCCCTCTCACATGCACGTGAGCCCTGTGTGAATAAAAAAATCCTAAGATGTGATCTCCACCCCCTATTGTGAATAGTCGATAAGAGATTTCTTACTATTAAACTATTTGTACGTTAAGTTTGACATTCTTGTTGACAGATGAGTGATGTGGCAAGATTGTGATTGTTGAATTGAATGTGTCAGATGTAAAAGATGATGTGCGATTGTGTCCAATGTAAACTCAGTAAATTAGTTAAGGAGTAAATTAGGATGCACATGTATCAAAAATATATATTTTTTAGTATCATTTGCATCCATCATGATATCATATTTTTTTAACTTGATCTCACATTTGGTCGATGAAAACTCTGATCTTACGCTTATTTCATACATCGAGGTAAACATGACTTATTTCAGTAAAACTTTTAAAAGAACATGGAACTAATTATTATTTGATTTCTATTTTAGAAAATTAGTTGATTCTCTAGGTACTTGTTTGGCAAAATTTAATTTATACTTTAAGTTAGTCAAACATACTTTTTATTCAAAATTTAGCATCACATTTGGTAAGACCCACAACTTTAAATTACTTAAATTTTAACTTAAACGAATCAAACACGCTCTAAGAAACTATTGGATATCATCATGTAATAAAAAGTAGAATTAACGAGGACCATTATAATGTTTTTATAATCTTTTTGTGACTTAGAGTCAAAATTCCGATTATTAAACAACCCTCATTGCTCCGATGATTCTACTCACCGACAAAAAATAGAGAGAACAATGTGATTGGTTCTATAATGTAAATAATAGAAACGCTCTGTTGTAGAGCTTCACTAGCCGTGTCAAGTTTTGTTCGTGATTCTATTGAAACCAGTGTTTTAAAAGGCATGAAGCGTTATTAGACGTGGACATGAAGTTTCAAAAAAATGTTTTCTTATTTTTAATATTGTTTTTAATGTTTAAACTTTCTAAAAATCATTTAATAATTAAACTAATACATACCAAACATCTAAATTTGTAAAATACTATATTTGTTTAAGAATTCCTATAATTATACAATTTTCCTGTTTTTGAAATGCAAAAATTAGACTATTTTTTTATAATTTTAATTTTCAATTAAACAAGTTCTACTTAATAGAAATATTGGAACTTTATATATGCTTATGGAGTTTTCAACAAAAAAAGTCTCAAAATCATAATTACATAATGTAGATAAGACCGTAATTTAAATCTTATTTAACTCTTTATTGGATAAATTTATTTTTGACTTTTGTACATATAAAGTCTTTTGAAAATCTGAAATCAAATTTTAAAAAAAATGTTTTTTAAAAATAAAAAAAATTAATAAACTAAAGTTAAATATTTTTTTTAAAAGAAAAAATAAAAAATCAATAGAGAGCTCATAGGGAAGACGAATGAGTGGAAGGAAAAAATCTTGTCGTTTAGAAATTGGAAAAAAAATCTCTAGTGTCAAGCGAGGCATTTTGCCTAAGTTTCAAGCTTAAGCGCTGGTTAAGCGAGCTTTTTAGAATGCTGATTGAAATTAGGGACCAAAATGAAATTCATGCTGCTATCTAAAGAATGAATATATTACTGCTGAACAAGAGCACAGATACTGGTGAGCCATAGAGAAGTTGTAGCGAAGAGTGTGTCGAAAAAAATTAAAAAGAAAATGTGATAAATAAAGAAAACATGTGACTTTACCAATTGCTAATCATTTTAAACTAACTAGTGAACAATCACCTAAAATAGAAGATGAATTTAGAAGAATGAAAAATGTTTCATATGCTAACACAATAGGTTCAATTATGTATCTCATGGTTTGCACCAGACTTAGGGATGACAAAAAAGCTCGCTGACTCGGATGGCTTGGGTTCGGCTCGGAAAAAGCTTGAGTCGGGCTAGGTCGGGCTCAGTTACAATGAGCCAAGACTCATTTTTTTGGCCAGGCTTTACTCGACTCGGCTCAGGCCCAAAAAAGTTCGGTACAAAAAAGCTCGAGCCGAGCTCGGACTTTTTTCTTTAATTTATAGTACGTATAAATCACACAAATTTTAAGTTTTTTAAGTAAAAAATGTAGATTTGACATTAAAAAAATAAAAAAATCGAGCTGGTCCGGGCTTGGCTCGGCTCGGCTCGGCCTGCTAAGGCTCAGACAAAAAAGCTCGGCACAAAAAAGCTCGACCCGAGCCCGAGCTTTTTTTTTTCCGGCTCGGCTCGACTCGGCTCGTTGACATAGCTAACCAGACCTGACTTAACTTATGGAATTGGTGTCTTAAGCAGGTTTATGGCCAATTCAGGTGAAACTCACTGGCTGGCTGTAAAGTGGATGTTAAGATATTTAAAGGGTTCATCTGATTTAGGTTTAGAATTTATAAAAGAGTAATGAAGGAATAAAGTTAAAAGGTTACACTGATTCTGATTTTGTTGGTGACTTAGATAAAAGATCCACATCTTCATATATTTTCACTTTATGTGATGACTGTATTAGTTGGAAGTCACAATTACAAAAGTTGGCTGCCTTATCTTCAACTAAAGTTGAATATATTGCTGCATATGGTGCTGTGAAAGAAAGTACGTGGCTAAGTGGCTTGTTAAATGAAATTGGCTTTGCTGATGATTCTGTTAAGATATACACTAATAACCAAAGTGTCATTCATCTTAGTAAAAACCCTATTTATCATGATAGAACAAAATATATAGATATTAAGTTTTATTTTGTAAGAAACATGGCTGAAAAGGGTTTGATCATTTTAGTTAAAATTCCAACAGAATACAATTTTTCAGATTTGGGGACTAAGGTACTACCTTTAAATAAATTCAGAAATTGATTGAGAAATCTGAATATCACTTGATGTGATAATTATAACTTCAAGTAATGTTAATTGAACATAGTTGAACTATTTTTTCTTGTTTTTCTTTTTGCAGGTTTTTGAGCAAATGAATCAAAGTAAGTATAGCAATTCTAGATTCATTAACTGAGCCAAAGTAAAACTCAACAAGGTAGAGATTGTTAATTGTATTAGGCTGCCTCACTTGGGTGGGCTAAGTGAAACGAGTTTTGGTCTCAATTGAATTATTGTTATCAACCTTACATGTGGCTGATTCTTTGTCCTTGGATGCTAACTGTTCATATTACTTGGTTGACTTGGCTTTTGGGGGGATTGGCATTCGAGAGTTGTCCATTCTCTCTTCGTCTCTCTGTTTCCCTTTTCTCTCTGAGTGAAGTTTAGGGTTTCACGGTTTTCTTGTAATCGTAATCGATCTTAGTGATTTCTTCAATCCTACTCTTTGTGAAGTTTGTGTATTATGCATAGATTAGGGGTTGTTTCTGTGATTGCGATTCTTTATTTTGAGGCGAGATTAAACTGAAGAAACCTCTGGTTTCTTCGAACATTTGTACTGATTCTTGCTTAATACTTAGTGGATCTAGAGCTATATCATTTGTGGATGTTTAACGGGTGATTATGTCTTTGTGACTAAACATTTGGACCATGCAGAGTGAAAATCGCTTGTTCAATGTTCTTTTATGATTTTGCAAATTATTTTGTGGTTTGTGAACTTCGATCCTTTAGTATTGTTGATTTGGGGCCTTACACAAAATAACAAAATAAATAATTTTTTCAAGAGTACTTATATTCTTAACAAATTTATATCTTGTTTGAGCACCATTTTATTGTAAGAATGCATCTTGAAATAATAGATTGATTAAAAATGCGTGGTTAAAATATAAGGAAAAATTTTAAAATTTCGTGTAAAATTATTTTATAAAAAAATATGTGGTTAAAAAAAAATAATAATAATAATTAAAAAAAATAAAATAAAAAATATATATATATATAACGAGGATCAAACAAATTATTAATATCAAACACAATTTCTACATGGATCCAATGATTCGGTGCATTGAATACGCCATCTCGGCATATTCTCAGCTGTATATTTTTTTGTCATTTGTCAGTTATTTACTATTTATTTATTTATTTTTAATTTTTTGAAAAAAAGAAAAGAAAGAAAAACTGATTTTTAAAATTTATAATAAGCCATCATTTGGTCAAAGTACAGTTAACATGCAATACTGCACAAATGTATGATGGAAGGTAGCTCTTATTGATTAGCAAAGTCAAACGTAAGAATTAGCCATTCATCATGAGTACAAGAACGTGTGCAAATGATGCAAAATTTACATGTTTTACACATATACTTATTTACCCTTTTTTTTTTTTTTTACAAAAATACTTATTTCTCTCATTTTATTCACAACTTAGAAAACAATACAATGCCATTTCTAATTTCTTGATCGAGTTTTCAGATAATGTTGATGCCTTACTCTTTGTCGGTCTATGACTATAAATGTAAAATCGAGAGCTCAGTAGTCCAATTTTTTATTTTTTTGGCCCCACCGCTGGTCAAACTTAGAATTAACTCGACTCTTAAAGTGTGCATAAGCATAATAAATATAATAAATGATAACTATAATTATAGCAAATTTAGCACAAACCTGTTGAAAAATATATAAAATTATATTAAGATCCTGTTTGGTAGAGATTAAAATCGGATTAAAATTGAAAAAATAGTCGTTATTGTTGACTTTTATTAGACGAGTGAGACCCAATAACGATCACATTTTCAATTTTAATTGTTACCAAACGGGATCTAAACAATCAAATAGAGTGCTCACAAGAATAATACCATGCAAGGAAAACATGTTAAAGATACAAAACTAGACCAGAAGTAATATTAGTTATATTTAGATGGCCATTTTGATTTTATTCGATTTTTCTCAATAGATGTAATACAAATTTTACATGAACGAGTGAAAACTTAATTGATTAAAATTTAAAAGAATACGCCGTGGTTTTTTTTTTAATAATAATAATAATAAAAAAAATAGAACCTGACACGAGAGAAGTTTTGAGCAAAAAGTAAGGTTTAAAGCAGGTTAAAGTGTTCCAACTTTTTGACAATTTAAACATGCAGAAAAATTATTAGATGCTTCTATTTATGAAATATGCATCAAGCTTCATCATTGGATAGACCCATAAATTATTTCACATATATTTCTCTTTAATCTTATTTTATTTTACTGATAAATTATGTTTGACAGTGCTTAAACACTCATTGACGTCTATTTACGCCCGAATACAGTTTTAGTGTCAAAACCCTGAAACGTACAATTTTTTTTAATAAAGCTCGCGTCAAGCTTTGTCATTGGAAAGACGATTATCGATAAATTACATTATATATTTTTCTTCTTTAATCATATTCTATTCTATTAATAAATTATATTTGATAGTGTTTAAACACCCTTGACGTTTGGTCCAAATTCAATTTTTCAATCGAAACTCTAAAATGTGCATAATTTTTAAAAATTGATAGCGAGACGAGATATGAACTTAAAAATACTTCTATGCTCTGATACTGTGTTTAAACCATCACACGTCTCGTTTAAAAATGTAAACTGTTTATGAAATTAGAAAGTGATATATTTTTTAACAGATTTAATACTCTAAATAGTTACTGAACTTTGCCAAAAGTTCTCAGGAGGTCACCGAATTTCAAAACTTCTCTAATTAGTCACTGAACTTTGCAAAAAGTTCATATGAGATCACTGAACTTCAAAACTACCATAAATAGTCACTAAACTTTGCTAAAACTTCTTAGGAGGTCACCGAACTTTGCAAATTGGGACCCCATACATCAATGATTCAGTGACACCCTAGGAACTTTTTGCAAAGTTGGGTGACTATTTAGGGTAGTTTTAAAGTTCGGTGACCTCCTGAGAACTTTATGAAAAGTTCAGCGACTAATTAAGAAAGTTTTGAAATTCAGTGATCTCATGAGAACTTTTGACAAAGTTTAGTGACTATTTAGGGTATTAACCCTTTTTTAACATAAAACATGGCATAAAATGAAAACCAGCATCATTTTCTTCCATTATTGTCTTGAAAGTAGAGGAATTTTGCTGGCAAGTGGAATCCAATATAAAGAAGACAATTTTCTTTTGTTTAATATCCTAATTAAAATGCATTACTCCCTCTTGTTGCATGTGGATTCTTCACTGTGTGTCTGTGTGTGTGTGTTGTGCTTGCTTATGAGACTATTTGTAAATGCTTTTCAACATCCCACGATGCTTCCACTCTATATTCAAACTCTTCTCCATTATCCTTATCCCTCAGCAATTCCACTCTTCAATTATATCTTCCATTAGTACTGTCTCCACTTCATCTCCAAGAGGATTTACTTCTCTTTTTCACCAAACCCATCTTTCCTAATCCAAGAAAAAAACACTTGTAAATCATAACCCATCTCGATCCAACAATTTCTTCTGCATTCCTTTTTTACAGAAATCATGGTTCTTGAAACATGGTTGATCAAGGTGAAGAAAACAATATCACATGGTTTTGATTCCGTACGTGCCGCCCCACACGTTACAAATAAGCCTATAATCAAGAAATCTAGTGTTGGAGTTTTGGCATTTGAGATTGCTAGTCTTATGTCGAAGCTCCTACACTTGTGGCAATCTCTCGCGGACAAGAATATGGCAAGGATTCGAAGCGAATCAGTATGGCTAGAAGGTGTTCGTAAAATTGTCTCAAACGATGATGCGTTTTTACTCGGCGTGGCGTGTGCTGAAATGGTGGGAAATCTGAAGCTGCTTGCTGATTCTGTATCCAGGATTAGCAAAAGGTGTGAGGATTCAAATCTTGCGGAATTTGATCGCTTGTTCGATGAATTCGCTAACACGGGACGTGATCCTCACAATTGGCTCCTCAGCTTGAAGGATATGGAGGCCAAGAACAAGAAAATGGATCGATATGTTACTGCAACAGCCGCTCTCCACAAAGAAATGGATGAGCTTATAGTGCTAGAGAATGGATTGAAGAAATTATTGCGCAGTACTAAAGATCATGATGCTGCAATCAAAGAGCAGAAGATCATTGATTTGCAACAGAAACTTCTATGGCAAAGACAAGAAATCAAGTATCTAAAGGAAAAGTCTTTATGGTGTAGAAGTTTTGACACTGTTACATCATTGCTTGCTAGATCTGTTTTCACAATTCTTGCAAGGATCAAGCTCATTTTCGGGTTGGGACACGAATATCCAACTTCACTTCCTCGTAGTCTCTCGGCCTCAGCCATGGTCTATCCTTCAGAAAACCCGAATACATGCACCTTTGTATCTGGTCCATTGATGAAAGACCTCCCTCCACTCCAAGAAAATAGACGTTCAAATCATGGGTTTTTCCAGTTGAACGACAAGATTCTCAAACCGCCTCCAACTACGTTAGGGGCTGCAGCACTTGCATTATACTATTCAAATCTTATCGTTGTAATGGAAAAGATGATAAGATCACCCCAACTTGTTGGAGTTGATGCAAGGGATGATCTTTATTCAATGTTACCGAACAGTATTCGATTCGCATTAAGGGCAAGATTGAAAGGTGTTGGATTTTCAGCTAGTGATCCAGCTCTCGCTGCAGAATGGAGAGAAGCATTGCACAAGATACTGGGATGGCTATCACCATTGGCACACAACATGATCAAATGGCAAAGTGAAAGGAGCTTTGAACATCAAAATTTAGTGCCAAAAACAAATGTCCTTTTGCTACAAACTCTATATTTTGCAAATCAAGAAAAGACTGAAGCCGCCATTACTGAGTTGCTGGTAGGTCTCAATTATATTTGGAGGTTTGAAAGGGAAATGAATGCAAAGGTCTTATTTCAGTGCACCAACTTCAATGGACTCTTGAATTCTAATTAACCTTCTGAACTTTATATTTTCTTTTCTTTTCCTTTTCCCCCCCTTCAAATCACGCTTCTGATTTTGTTATTTATATCTTATCAAGGGGTTTTTGGTACTGAACCCTTCTTCCAGATCTGTGAGGATAGTTTTGCCTCTATCCCCTTTCTGTATATTGTAAAATAATTGTTGTGAACGATAAGAGTGAAAAAATAATCAAGGAACATTTGGGATCCAGATATTGATTAAGATCATAAAGGATCCAGTTGAACATTAAATATGAGATTGGCAGCTGTGATATGATTGGTAGTTGCCTGTGCTTTTCTTAATTTATTCATATTGTTTACTAGGTTTGTTGAATGGAACTTTTCGATGCCCTTCATCCTCCTATATATCATATGTGCATAATTTTCATATAGAAGTTGGGACGAGAACCTTCACAACATAATTATAATATGGAATTTTATTATTTAAATTTCTGTATATTATTGTATTTTTATTATCAAGTGGTGGGGGGGGGGGGGGGGGGGGGGGGGGTTCATTTTGCAGGGTTTGATGGTGGCCAGCCAAACATGCAAGTGAATAGAAAAACTGGGACAAAAAATTGAGTTGGTGTCATCTGTTGCCTTGTGATGGGCGCTGGAGATAATGCATGTGCGCATGAGTGCATGGGCCTCAGTGTATTGCTAAGATAATATGAAAATAGAAGCACAAATTATCAAGAGGAGACCATAGAGATTTGTGTGTTTCTTTCAAAAAAAAAAAAAAAAAATTCTAGAAAGGAAGATAAATTTCCAAAGATAAAAGAGTAGTATGAAATCTACTGTTAGAATTTAGAAATATTTATCTAGCCTGGATTAAAAATAGTGAAACAAATGAAAAAATTCGAGGATTGAGACTTTAAATTTGTAACCTCGAAGGTACCTAATACTCAGGAAGAGTTTGTGATCATTGTTTTGTTCCAGAAACAATTTAGTATTAACTCATGACATGAATATAGAAGGAGATTTTATTGCACGTTTGAATTTTGGTTGACTACGTAATAAAGTATACGAAGGCTCGAGTAAATGAGCAAAGAAGCAAAAACACTCCCAAGGAACAAAGTTCTCTTTGGATAATGAGAATTTTTGTGATGGAGCTTATGGCATTTTTTTTATAGGGACGGAGCTAGAGTTAGAAAGGATAAAACCCGTCTATCATTGAGGGTCTGTTTGGACCGAATTAAAATCTGATTTTAATCTAAGTCAACGTCAAATAATCAATATCAACCATATCTTTCATGGGTTCCACATCTTTTCAACCAAATATTTCAAAAGCTTTTATCACAATCCACTAAAAAAATCTGATTTTAATCCAAACCAAACACCATCTGAATCTAAATTTCGTTCAATGTAGAGTGTCGTACAATCAACAACAAAACTATCCTTTATATTATTTTGAATTGTTGTCTTGACATGCTTCATTAATGTTGAATAATTGAAAATTAGTGTCCATTTGTTGACCATTAATCATCATCCCAATTTCCAAATCTAAAAATTTGGGGTTAGAAGTTTACTTAGATAAAGGATATAAAATTTTGAGTTCTTGCTTCTCTGCCTTGTGCTTTCGTCTTTGTTGGATTATTTTGATACATTCGGTTAATTAGTTTAATTACTGTGGAATGATGTTGGATTATGGGCTGGACATGAAAAAATATATGGGCTAGAACTTTGGGGCCAAGACTAAGAAAGCACGGAGAATAATTATGAGCCCAAAGGCAGCATTGGACTACACCCTAGGTCGTTCAGCCTTAACCAAGCTGTGTTATGAAATAGTTGTTTCCTAACCCTCGTCTGTCCTGATATTGAGGCAAGCTGGCTACACCCTACATTTGGTAATTTCGATTGTCTTACTGATTTTCTTCTCGAAACAAGAAAGAAAGCGTGACATCGTTATGAACATAAGTCTTAAGATATGGAATCCCAAAAAGAGCTGTCCCAACTTAAATGAGACATGATAACTTCTTTATGGTCTAACATGGGGCGAGTTTTGGCCATTGAACTTTGGAAAACGTTGGATGTTACTCAGTGATATAACTTTTGTTTAAAATCCCTAACGTAATTGATATCGTGGTTGACGGAATGCACACGTAGAGCCTTGTCTTGAAAAATGTCTTCTATTTCTCACAATAAATTCGGATTTAATTAAAATTCGTTGTTAAAACTTGGATTAAAATTTGAATTTAATTTAATTCTAACTATTGTGTATTTCGTTGTAAAGTCAAATATTAAAATTCAGATTTAATTTAATTTTAATAACAAATTTATTGTATGTTTCGTTGCAAAATTCAAATATTATAATAGACAACACTAGAAAATTTTAAAATTAAATTAAATTTTACTTTTAATATTTGAATTTTACAATGAAATACATAATAAGCTCATGTTTGGTCGGGATTAAAATAAGATTTTTAGCAAATTTTGATAGAAGTTGATGAAATGTGTTGTTGAAAAGTTGTGGGTTCCATAAATATGTGGTTAAAATTAATTATTGACTTTGCGTTTGATAAAAATCTAAATTTTAATTCCCACCAACCATGAACGAAATTTGTTGTTAGACTTATATTAGACTAAAATTTTAACCAAAAACTTAACAACGAATTTTAATTAAATCCAAATTTATTGTGAGTAATAGAAGATGTTTTTCAAAGTTTAGTGGTCAAAATTCGATCACCTCAAAGTTTAGTGAATAATAGAAAACACTTTTCAAAGTTTAGTGATCAATTGAAAGCTTTTTTAAAGTTTAGTGGCCAAAATTAGACTTTTCAAATTTTAGTGGCCAAAATTCGAACATCTCAAAGTTTAGCGACCAAAATTTGACCACATTAAAGTTTGTGAGCAATAGAAGATGTTTTTCAAAGTTTAGTGAGCAATCTGAGACATTTTTAAAGTTTAGTTACCAAAATTCAACCATCTCAAAGTTTAAAGGCGTGACTGGATGCCACTTGTATATACTGTTAGCCACGTCATCAATTTCATTAAATGTTTTAAATGGAAGTTATACCAGTGAGTAACATCTAACGTTTTCCAAAGTTTAGTAGTCAAAACTCGACATTTCAAACTTTAGTGAGCAATTGAGGGCATGGACATAAATTCAATGACCATTGAAACAATTAACTCCATAGTCTGACAATCAACATGATAAAATTTAAATAATTGTTAGATGATAAGAGAAAAAGAGATACCTTTGATAGAGAAAACTCAAGTCCTAAAGCAAATAGAAGAAAGACAATGCTAACTGTGCAACAGTTTCAACCTGTAATACAAAGGATGGGAGGAAATAAATACAGAAAGAAAATAAAATTTTGTTATGTCAACCCCATCAATATACATTAAAGACAAAAAGGGTATATAAGGATATCAAGTAGCAATAAGCCTTTAAAAATAAAGCAGAATAGCATACAAACATAGAAAGAGGCAAAAGCTCTAATAATAAGGTAGGTAAAGAATTCTGAAATTAAAGTGCTTTTAGCAACAAAGAATGACGAAGAAGGATTAGACTATGAGCCTTGAGATAAGGCAAGCCATGCCTGATACACAAGAATGTAGTATTAGAAATTCAAACACAATCTTTAAAAAAAAAACTGAGTAGCAAAAACATATTAATATCAGCTTTCTAGTATAAATCCACCTAATTTTATATATAATAGATGTTGTCTAATTTTAGTTATCCAGAAAATCATTTTGTTGAGGAGATTATGACCCCAAAACCAAAAGTTTTTGAAGGGAGATACTTTTAAATTTATTTAATTTTAACATTTGACAACTGATTTGGAAGATGCATCTGAATTGATCTGTTGCTCTTATTGAGGAGTAAAACATTAGCAGGAGAGGTAAAACACATGATTGAGTCAGTGTAAAGTAGCAGCGGATATGTGAAAATGACAATCTTTAGCACTCATTAGTTCCAGTCCCAACACTCGATTTTCAGCTTGGAGCGAAACCCGTAGAAAGACATCATGATCCCTTGTGGAAAAAAATGAATTGCTGAGACGGAAAAAAATATATCAAATTGACCTGATAAAAAAACATACCTGCACCATTTCACTGATGAGTTTCCGACCACCTGGTCCAATAATGGATCCTGTTAGAAGATAGCCAACAATGACCTATGACAGAAAATGAGTAGGCAAACATAAACGCTCCCTCACTTAGCCTCTTGAGTTTCATTCTTCTTTATCTTCTCATGGGTGATTTTAGCAACAGTCTCTAGAACAGCCTGTCAAGCACAATAATCTTACTTTAGCACAAATTATGAACTGGCTGAATCTAACTAATTGTAAAATCACACTCAAAACTTAAACTAGCCCAAAAATCAATTTAAATATACGTCAACACATCCAATTATTCCATCGAGAAAAGAATTGTTGAAAACTCATCAACTTTCTATTACTAGATTCAAATAACATTAGTCAATACCTAAGAATTCAAAATAATAGACAGAGCCAGGTTTCTCAGATGAATGAAGACAAAGTAATGACCCTGTAATTGTGAAGATGAAATAATTTACCTACGCAAGATGTAATGCACACTATAAGGAAATTAGATCATAGAAAACCTTCTACCTTCAAATATGTTGAAGTGAAACCTTCAGTAAATACCATTTCAATAAAAAGTATGAGTCAGAACTTGATATTTCAAGAAAACTAGTAGTAAAATGATATTTCATTAAGCATGCTTTGGAAAACTAAAGTGGTGCTTTTAAAAAAAAAATGCCGAATTTACCTGTTGATCAGCTACACTGCTGTTGAAGCTGCTTCCGTCAGAACCTTTGAAGATACAAGAAGAAAGTGAAAGCAGTGTTAACCAGGCTCAACATTGTAAAAAAAATCTAGAAGATTTGAATTTTTAATTCTTAGATAGATGGCAGATCATTTGAAGAAGATTCTAATATGTTCTTGTTTTTTTTTCGGCTGATAAACACAGAAATAGGTATTTGGCGTCTAATGCTGAGAACAAGATGAAGTCTTCTCTTGGAAAGGAGCCATTCCCATCCACCAAAGAAGTATCTACAAAGGTTTGCAACGAAGAAAGTCACCAGTGTGTGATAATTGGTAACTCAATTCCCCCTTTTGCTAAAAATTTCGCCATTATTTCAAAAGGTTTTGATATGAACTGTGTCAAATATACTCAGATTCAATCTCATTGACACATGTCTCGTAATAACTAGATCCTCTAATTAGAGTTTACGGTAATGAACGAGTTTATACCACGTGACATTTTTCTTCACATGTATTATCATGACACATTACTAGATGTCAATTTGAGACGAAAAATGTGAATTAATGATAAATTAAAGAATATTTTAATTAGATCAAAACAATAATTTAAATCGTTAGTTATCATAATCGAGAACCTAACGTGTCACACATAAAAGGAGAACCAGAAGAATAATATTTACTAATTAATTAATTGACAAGTATTGGATAATTAATTAATTAGGTCACTTATTAATAGGCCAAATTAATTACTTAGATTAATTAATTAATGGACCAAGTTTAATTAATTAGATTAAGGGAAAATTTCATAACTAAGATGTTTAATTTTACCAATTTCAAATTTAAGAAATTATGTTTAAAATTTAAAATTTCAAAGTTTTTTAGATTTTATTTATAAATTAATTAGTTAAACATATATTTTACACAATTTCATATAATTTGGTCACAAATTTCATATAATTGATCACAAATCACAAATTTTATATGCCACAAATTATTTTATGATTACATTTCCAAAATTTTATAGGTCACAATTTGTTCATCGATCACAATTCAAAAATTTTATATGTCACAATTTGTTCAATGATCACAAATCAGAAATTTTATAAATCACATATTATTCATTGGTCACAAATCACAAATTTTATGTCACAATTATTTTACGATCACAATTCAAAAATTTTATAAGTCAAAATTTGTTCATCGATCACAAATCAAAATTGAAACGTCACAATTTATTTATAGATCACAAATCACAATTATTATAAATCACAACTTAGTATACAGTTACAAATTGTCAAATTATCGATCATAAATTAACAATTTTTTAGGTCATATTTTTTTGTCACAATTTATCTTTTTCATTGGTCACGAATGAATCAATTTAATGGTCACAAACGACCAACCACCACTCTCTCTAGCAGCATCACTGCCACCGTCGCCGCCAGAACCACCACCAATGCCGACAACAAAAACCACAGCCTATACTAGATCAAAACCACCACAACTGCCACCCAAACACCACCATCAAATTAGATCCAAAACCGCTAGTATCTTATACCACCTACAGCATCACACTCCACCTCCACCTCCACCACCTTCACCACATCCCATCCCACCACCATCGCAACCACGACCACCACCACCACCTCCTTCCAGACCGCCAACTTCACCATCGCAGCCATCATCACAACCACCACCACCACCACCACCACCACCACCACCCAAAGACCACAAAAAAATCAAATCCCAACCCGAAGCTCAAAGCAACCGGATGCCGCACCATGACCACCACTAACTCACTTGACCGTCACATCACAACCATCGTCGCCACCAACAAAACATCTACCACAATATCGACAAAAATAACCACAAACCACTGTAAAAGAACACAAATCGTGCATAAGGCGCTTAGTTCACCACTGCACAGTGGCGAACTGAGCGTCGCTACTAAGATTAGCAGCACTCAAAGCGCTGGAGCTGAGATCAGTGACTCTTTGAGCGCCCCTGTAGCCGGAGCAGCAACAATCTGAGCCGCTCTCAGTAGCGTATGATGCCACAAGTATCGGCCAGCGCATCGCCTGCGTCACCAGTTGCCGAATTTGAATAGGTTGTCGTTGCCGGAGAGATAGAAGGGAAAGGAATGAAGAAGGCAAAGATGAAGAGAAATGAAGAGAAAGAAATGAAATGAAATTAGGGTTTGGGTAGGCATAATATTTAATTATCAATTCAATATCTGATTTTTGAAAAGTGAAACTTTATATCTGAAATTTGAAATTGATTCTTAAAAGCTCTTGTTTTGTGTAATTTTCACTTAGATTAATTAATCATTGGACCGGGTTAGGGTTTAAGTGTCGGGCTAAGCCCACTTGGACTTCTTTTAATAAGATGTTAGGGTAGAAAAAACACAATACAATTATTATCTTGCTAGTAAAAGAAAATAAACCTCTAATTCTCTCGTTCTCATTCCCTATGTGAATTTTCATTGGACGAAAAACAATAAAACAACTGTGTATTGTATATTGTGATTTTTCTTTGCATGATTAACTAAATGTATAATTCTTATCGCGGTTTCTATCTAAACACAAAGTAGATATTTGGTAAAAAATTGAAAATTTTTTAAATTCCGCTCTGCATAATTAAGTAAATTCCTAACACGTCCCAAGTCCTAAGAGAATCTTGAATCAGAGATGTGAAAAGATTGACATTCGGTCATATAATACTAGTCTTTATAAGTGTGCCTCTTAAATATTAATCGAAAATTAATGAATTCAAGTGTGTTTGCTATAGTGAAATAACAAAATCAGGGTACATACAAAAGATATGCTTCAAGTTTGTTAAATGTTGCCCTACAAAATATTGTTTTTTTTTTCCTACAGCGAGTTATAAAAACTATTATTTCATTATCCTATTACTCTAAACTGGCATGCTTGGACATATTTTTATGCTGTTTTTGTAATATTTTTTGTGGGATCTTACTACATATACATCAAGATTTACATAATGGATTACATAAT
The DNA here is from genome assembly GCA_019097785.1 of Fraxinus excelsior. Taxonomy (NCBI): domain Eukaryota; kingdom Viridiplantae; phylum Streptophyta; class Magnoliopsida; order Lamiales; family Oleaceae; genus Fraxinus; species Fraxinus excelsior. Next base: position 36,095,528 of record CM032631.1, on the reverse strand, counting down.
GCAAATCACATTTTACCATTTGCCAATTTAAAACACAATCAATTTTTTCATTTAATCTTTTCCCACCATATCAATTTCGATAACTGTTTATGTAAAGCCTTTTTTTTTTCCTTGTGATAGGAAGAAGTTTGCATTTGTTATGATTTCTAATTTTGTACTCCTAACGTCCCTTATAAATACTAGTTTTGGGCCGTGCAATGCACGAATTATGTTATTTTTAAAGTTATGTTAGCGTTACATATACATTCGTTGAAGTTAGGATAATGAATTTTATTTAACAAAGTAAATTTACATATGATATATTGTCTATCATATGATAGGCTAAAGTAAATTAATAGAATGGAGTGTGTTAACATTATAATTGATGTTCAACACATTCCAACTTGTGCAAATGGCTAGCATGTAGATAACATTGAAATTCTGACATGAAGTTTGGGTCATCCATGATGAGAACCACGTAGTAACTAACATTACGCAACCCACAACGAGATTGAAGATCACAAGAAAGTCCAAATAATAATCCCGATTTTGAGTTTAATCCAAGTATTAATGAACCAAGTAACCAAACAAAAATGAAATTTGAATGACCTATTGATTACACAACACGTGATCCGCACTCGATATTGAATATCACGAGAATCTTCTTGATAAGTTCAGAATGTTCTAAGAAGAACAAGGTTTGAAAAGCACATCTTGAATATATTTCAATAATAATTTTGTCAAAACGTTCTTACAAACAAGCTCAAAACTCTAATGGTACCGGAATTAACTTACTAAAATAACAAAGATTGCAATGAATTAGAATTCTAGTGAAATAAAGAAAATTCGAAAAAAAGAAATATTCTACCTAAATCTTGCTCTATGCGGCCGCATAGTACAAATCTATACGATCTCATAGAAGTCTCATAAGCTTCCTTTTTGCTCGTGGTAAATAGGCATGCGATTGCATGCTAATTACAACTATGCGGTCGCATAGTTGTTCGACAAGGCTTTCTCCTCCGTTTCTTGAATCAAGTTCGTCTAATCCGATTCCGACCTCGAGCCCAAGATGAAACTTACCTCTTTTTCCATGTAGATCATGACATTGTCCATCGTTTCTTGCACAAGTAATCCCATCGCTTGATTTACTTGTTTTGCCCTCGATCGCGTAATCGGTCCTCCTTTGATAATCAACGGGTCTCGTCCTAGGCTCGGCTTCGTCGGGCTCGACTCCTGGATCATATCATACCCTCACTTTTCAAAAGGATTCGTCCTCAATCTGGACCTGCATCGAAAAAAGAGAGATCAGATACATTAAAAGTTGCTGAAACATTATACTCACATGGAAGATCCAATTTGTATGTATTATCGTTGACTTTCTCCAAGACTTGAAATTGACCATCCCATCTAAGCTACCTCGTTCATTCACAAGCAAATGTATTCAATCCAAATGTGTTAATGGATTAAAACCATAAATAATCTCAATTGGTGAAAACGATGTAGTAAAATGCATGACCCTATTATATGCAAAGTTTATGAAAGGTAAACACTCATCCCAACTCTTCAAGTTCTTATTCACTACAGTGCACAATATTTGTGTCATGGTCTTATTTACTATCTCAATCTGACTATCTGTCCGTGGATGACAAGTTGGTGAAAATATAAGTTTAGTGTGTAACTTATTCCACAAAACCTTCCAAAAATGATTGAGAAATTTTACATCCCGATCAGAAACTATGCTCTTAGGTACCCCATGTAAATACACTATTTCCTTAAAGAATAAATCTGCAATATTTGTAGCATCATCAGTCTTATGAAGTGTGTCATTTTACTAAATCTATCTACCACAAAAAATATAGAATCCCATCATTTCTTAGTTCTAGGTAAACCTAAAACAAAGTCTATAGAAATATCAACCAAATGTTCACTAGGCACAGATAATGATGTATATAATCCTTGTGGTAAAACCTTAGATTTAATTTGCTTACAAGTTATGCATCGACTACAAACTCTTTAAACATCACTTTTCATACTAGGCCAATAAAAATGCTCCCCCAATATTATTAATTAGAAACTTTATTATGGTGTGTTTGAGCCACATTATTTTGGAAGAATGTATTCTGAAATAGTAGATTGATGGAGAATTTATGGTTGAAAAAGAATGAAAAGTTATTGATGTGATGAAAAATATTATTTTATTGAAAAATGTGTGGTTGAAAATGAGTAGAAAAATGATAATAAAAATTTTAATGTGTACTAAACATGGGCTTAATTTAGGAGTGTGACATGTCTTTGGCACAATTTCATACAAGTTAACATTTGGAAAATATCAATTTGTTAAAGAAAAGGAAAAATTGGAAATAAGAGAATTAATTGAAGGCCAACGAAAAATTCCATCCGCTCGATTTGAAACGGAGCGTGGTCGCCACATGTTTCTTGGCTTCAATCAATTTATACCACCACAGGAGTACAATTAGTATATGCACTGAATTAATTCCACCAGATATTCATTTGTCGATTTTCATTAAGAATTTGGGACTTTGAGTTGTTTCAATGCCGTCCCTGAATAGCACGGTTCGTTCTTTATTCTCATACAGTAGACCCATGCCACCAGTCGCGACAAGGCCACAGCGGATAGTGGTGGTGAAAGTGGCGGAGGCGATCAACCTAGACATCAGGAAGATTGAAGAGAAAGTGGTTGATTCAGTCGTTGTTACTGAACTTGCCAAACTCCTCGCTGCCTACTACACATTTTTCAAATTTTTTCTAATACTAGTTTTTGCCCGTGCGATGCATGGGCTGTGTTATTTTGAAGGTAATGTTAACGTGTTAAATATGTAAAGTTATGTTAAATTATCGTGAATTACATTTTGAATGTTAGATATGAGCCATTGAAATCATTCAAATTGAATCATTAGTATTATGTTGAATTTCAATTATGTTTTAATGTCAATATTATTAAAACTTCATTTACGTAAATTTGGATGGTGTCGATCTCATATCTTAGGTACTCCCTTGGTGTAGGGCATGATTTGATTTTACTCCAACATCGAATTTCAATTTTATCGTAAATATGGATTTTTCATGTAATTTGTAATCAAACTCAAATAAAGAATGAATAAACTAACATTGATATCGTCAATCTATGCAGGTGAAACTAATTCGACGAATAAACACCCATGATAATCACAACCAGTCCACAAACAATTATTTGTTTCATGCACACCGCAGTTTGACATCAATCTGGACTCAAAATAATGGTTATTGTACTTCATTAATGTCAACATTTACTACTTTAAATAAGCTACAGTAGTAGCAAATAATAGATTTTATAAAGGTGTAGATGACGACTCAAACAACATTGCACCATCTCAATTTGATTTCAATTGACATGCTAACAAAATTATTGAATACTACAAAGGATAATGTTAAAATAACAGTCTTTGAATCTACTTCAATCGTTCGATACTCCATAACTTGGCTGCTTCACAATGAACATTGTACGTATGGCTGTTTGAAGTTTCAATCTGTACTGTGTAGAATGGAAAGACATCAGAGGCAAAATCATTAGGTCATTTCTCCTTCTATGATAAGCATTGTAATCAGTTCTAAGTTTATTTCGCCTCTCTCTTTGTCTTTGAATTCGTTGTTGATGAATGAAATCTCTGTAAAACTTATTTCCACTTTCCGAGAGAGCATCCAAGTTATCAAAGGAATTGTCTTCATGAACAAACGTTTACAAAATACCCATCACGATAGCTGTATCAACTAAGGCAATTGAATAACACTATTAGTTGTACTTGAAATACATAGAAATTGAAAATCAATAATTTAAACTCCAAAAATCAATTTGATCGTATAAGAATTGCAAAAGGTAATAGGATAATCCATTCGTAAAAGGCAAAGTAAATGTTTTTTTACATCAATTGAATGAAGAAATGCTAGAATCAAACACTCTGTTTTAGATTACTAAGATTGAAACGTTATAAGAATGATTTTTTTTTTTGCAATTCAATTGATTTTTGGGAGCCCAAAATCCGACAGTCAGTAGTTTTTTTGTAATCTCAGTTAAGATTTTCTTTATACAAAAAACCTTGGAAAGCACCCCGCGAAATATAATAGAATTGGAAAAAAATGTAAACTTCGCAATGGGGATCGACCTACCTGGTCAGGTCGTCGGGGTCGAGAGGGCAGCGCCCCCTCGTGGGGGTTCGGGAGCAACGCCCCCGGAAAGAATTTTTATTTTTATGTATGTATGGAAATGAATATTTTTTAAAAAAAAGGCGTGTGTGCGAAGACACGAAAGAAATTTTGAGTTTATTATATGTATGTAGGAATGAAGTAAAAAACTTAAAAAAAATAATAATAATAAAATAAACTGGAGGGAAAAAAAAACTTGCTCCGCACATGGTGTGGAGTGTCATATGTAATTTTGTTTTTCGTATGTTTAGTATGTTTATATTAAAGTAGAAAAAAATTGTCACGGGAAAGAAAAAAAAAGACTAAAAATTTCGGTGTGTGCCGCACCGCACCGAACAGAAAAATTCGGTGCCATGGATCGAATTTTTCGGCCATGACCGAAAAATTTGGAGGCGTGGCACCAAATTTTTCGGTCATGACACCAAAAAATTCGATGAAATTCGGTCCAGGCACCGAAAAATTCGGTCATGCCACTGCCGAAAAATTTGGTGCCATGACCAAAAAATTCGGTGCGTACCGTGTGCGGACACGCACCAAAACATTCGGTTTTATGGACTGAATTTTTCGGTCATGGCACCGAAAAATTCTGTCTGTCATGTTTTTTTTTTCGGGGGATCGAGTTTTCGGCCATGGCACCGAAGAATTCGGTCATGCCATGCCCGAAACATTCGGAGGCGTGGCACCGAATTTTTCGGAGTGCTACATTTTTTAATTTTTTTACATTATTTTTTTTGTACAAATACGATTTTACTGACTAAAAAAACAAATGAATACATGGGGAAAAAGATATTTTACAAAATATAAATTGCAATGCTTGGATAACAATTGTATCTTGAACACAATCATGATAATAATTGAGAACAAAAAACTGCAGTGATAATAGGGAATCTTATGGGAAAATAGAAAACCTTGAATTCTCTGTCTCTCTCTCTCTCTATCTAAAAGAAGTTGAACTGAAATTTTTTTGCTCGGAGAAATTCTGCAATAGCTTTCACCACGTCGAAAATAAAAACTTGAAAACGGTGCAATTACATTAGTGAAGTGCATACAATTAAATGAGAGGATCTAATAAAGAACACTTCAAGAATCAAGCAGAAACTCAATCATGAAGCAGTGAAGATGTTCTTCTCATGGCAATGAAATTGAATGGGAGTGCAAAATTCAGGAACAAGAAGGGTATATTGCAATGCTTGGATAACAAAATATAAATTGCAATGCTTGGATAACAATTGTATCTTGAACACAACCATGATAATAACTGAAAACAAAAAACTGCAGTGATAATAGGGAATCTTATGGGAAAATAGAAAATCTTGAATTCTCTGTCTCTCTCTCTATCTAAAAGAAGTTGAACTGAAATTTTTTTGCTCGGAGAAATTCTGCAATAGCTTCCACCACGTCGAAAGTAAAAACCTGAAAACGGTGCAATTACATTAGTGAAGTACATACAATTAAATAAGAGGATTTAATAAAGAACGCTTCAAGAATCAAGCAGAAACTCAATCATGAAGTAGTGAAGATGTTCTTCTCATGGCAATGAAACTGAATGGGAGTGCAAAGTTCAAGAATAACAAGGGTATATAGAACATTTAAAAATTCTGAAAGGTAAATAGACAGCACTGTGTGTGTGTCTCCGAATAATTCGGTGTCACGATGTCTCCGTTATTCGGAGACACCGCGCATACGGTATCTCCGAATTATTCGACGACACTGTGTGTGTGTCACCGAATTATTCGAAGACACCTTTATTCGAAGACACCGCGCACACAGTGTCTCCGAATTATTCGGCGACACCGTGTGTGTATGGCCAAATAATTCGGAGACACCGCGCACATGGTATCTCCGAATTATTCGACGACATCGTGTGTGTCGTCGAATTATTCGGAGACTCCGTGTGTGTCTCCAAATAATTCGATGTGCTTCGGAGACACCGTGTGTACATAGGAAACAAGATATTTTACAAAATATAAATTGCAATGCTTGGATAACAATTGTATCTCGAACACAATCATAGTAATAGTAATAACTGGGAATAAAAAATTGGAACAAAAAAATTGCAGTAATAATAGGGAACCTTATGGGAAAATAGCAAACCTTGAATTCTCTGTCTCTCTCTATCTAAAAGAAATTGAACTGAAATTTATTTTGCTCGGAGAAAATTTTGGAATAGCTTCCAACACGCCGAACGTAAAAACTTAAAAACTGAAAACGGTGCAATTACGTTAGTTTGGTTTGATTAGAATTTCTTCATAAGTTATTCAAACTCTCATCTGAGAAATATATAGATGCAGATACACTCTCCGCGATGTGCGGAGAATTTTTTGTTTTTTTTCATGTTTGAAAGAAGTCTTGATTTGCAATCATTTGTATTTCATCTCCGAATTATTTGAAAACACTGTTTCAATGTCTATTTTTCCAACACAAGTGATTGCACTTGTGCACCCAAAAAAGAAAATCCTTTGCACATCGTGGAGACATCGTGTCCGCGATGTGCAGACATCATGCCCTGGTGTCCGCACATCGCGAAAACCGTGTCTCGCTGACAGAGCATGGTGTTTGCACATCACGGACACCAGCTAGACACCATGTCCGCGATGTGCGGAGAATTTTTTTTTATGTTCGAAAGAAGTCTTGATTTGCATCACTTGTATTTCATCTCCGAATTATTCGGAGACACTGCTTCAATGTCTCCGCACAATTCGGAGACATCATAACAAAGGTTACAGAAAGAAAATGGTCATAATTATTTTCTTTTATATATCTACTTTCACATTTATATAGTACTAAAAAAATCCTGTGAAATTCGTCGCTGCAGAATTTGGGACACGAGCTCCACATGACCGAAGAATTCGACGTTCGCGTTGAGCTCGTGTCCCGTTTGTGCCGCAAAACTCTGTGGAGCTCAGTGTGTCCGAATAATTCGGAGACACCGTGTGTGTCCGAATTATTCGGAGACACCGTACCTGCATAATTCGGCTGACACTCCACATAATAGGAATCTCGTGCCTCGCTTCCACATAATATGTAATTACTAATATATTTTTTTGCTCAATGACATTTTCACACCTTTTTCTATATCCTCAGTGACATTTTCATGGCTTCTTCTACATACAGTAACTTATGAACTTAACATGATTTTCAAAAAATTCAACATCTTTTCACATTAATTTACTTTTGCCAAAAGAAAAGACATTTTCATGGCTTCTCCTATTTACAGTAACTTATGAAATGAAGATTCTTTTCAAATTTAATTTCTTTTGACATATCTATTCTAACATCTATTTCTCATGAACAAAAATCAATTATCGACAAACAACCAAAAACTAAAGCAGATATTGTATGAATAGAAACATTAAGGAGCAATCACAGTACAACAATTAATGATGGCATCATCTCCATTCTCTCTAAATTAAAAAAACTTATGAACTCTCTGTAAATTTAAAAAAAAACAATTTAGAAAAGAAGAATAACAGGAACTTTAAGGAAAAAGAAATCAGACCTTTTGAAGATTTTTCTGTCTCTCTAAAGAAGTTGAATGAATGAAGAAGAGAAATGAAGATTTGTTTTATTCCTACCGCTATCACCGCTTCACTTTCTTTCCATTTATAATTATCTTTTTGCATGAGACGTTATAATTTCACCAACAGTTATAGTGACCACAGCGTCATGCCCATTTAGTCAAAAACTGTGGCTAGGATATTTTGTATTCAACATAACCGGCTACATTAATTTAATTTGTCTGGGATGAATAGTGAAACACTGGTTAGCTATAGTGGTGTGAACACGAAGACAGAAAAATGAACAATGAAGTCTTATTCCCTCTTTTATACAGTGTTCTAAATAGCACGCCTTGGCGTGACGCGTGGCCTTGACGCCAAGCCAAGTGGCTGGCGCCTTATTTGGCGATCAATGCGCCTTATTTAGCGTTGACTGCCAGCTAATACGCGCCTAGGCGCAATTATGCGCACGTATGCTCGCTTTTTTAATTTTTTAAAAAAAATTTAAAATTTTTTTTTTTCAATTCTTTGAAGTTAAAATTTATTAAATGTTAATTTCTTCAATTTTCTTTAATTTAAAACAACCACTGAAATAAAAAGAAAAAAAAAAATCCTCCAATAAAGAGTTAGATAATATTTAAGTTTTTATGCTATTTATTTACTATTTTATATTTAAATTTAAAACTTATCTTTTTTGTTGGAAACTTTGAAAAAATGTATAAAGTTTTTATAATCTATTTCAAATGTTTAGTAAGTATTATTTTTAATTATTAAATGATTTTTTGATTGATTAAAAATTAAAATAATATTAAAATAAGAAAACATCTTTTTACGCATAAACCTCGTCTGATCTCGCCTAGCCCTTAGTTTGGCCTCCACGCATTGCCACGCATTACACCTTTTATAACACTGCTTTTATATAAAGGCAATGATATTCCCTATTCCCTAGGTTAAAAGTCTTGGTTTGAATAGCCTAACAAAAAATATCCATGCAAGGGACTCTTGTAGACTTTGCTTGAGATTGTTTGTTCTTCATAGTTGTTAATGTTATCTACATTGCGAGATTTAGGGGCCCATTTCTGCTTTTTCTGCTCTTGTACCGACAAAAACATATCTAAAAAAATTATTCAAATATATTCAAAAGCAGCTTTTTAGTCTCATAAGCAACTTTTGAAAAGTTTGCCAAACATGCCCTTAGTGGCGTAATTGTGTGTATATAGTTGGTTACAAAATTGATTGCACCACCTATTTTAGTGTGTCATGTCACTTAATGCTTAGGAGATCAATTTCATGTATATATATAAACTACATAAATCGAGTTAGAAGTATGGAGGAGCATTTTGGAGTTTAATGTTTTCGGTTGAATAAAATACTAACATGGAGTGTCGGGAATGCTCTTTAAGTCGAAGTGGATGTATAGGTTGTAGTAGAGTCATTGTATATAAGATCGTATTATCTCAACTAGCAATAATTTAGGTATGATATTAAGGGAAAGTAGATAGGGTATGAATTGTGCAGAATTAAAGAAGTGATTGTCTGCAATAGAATGAAATTGGAAATGCTTGTACAGAGGTTAGATGAGAGAGAGCTAAACCAAAACTAAAGTGGTTGGACGCAAATGCAGAGAATTCGATTTAGTTAGATCTTTCGATAGATATAATGCTAGATCGAACCAATGTGTTACGTGGTTAATGGAAAGTTTGTGGTGAGGTTTGTTGGAATTTGGTTTAAAAAATGAAAATTTAGCTAAGTATACAACTTAAAAAAATGACTTTGTGTCAACTTTGGCAAAATATTTGGACTTGGTCCGTTAGTCAAATTATAAATATAAATAAACTGACTTGTTCTACTCGTCAAGTAGATAATCGTGATATATTTGAAATCTCAAAACCAATTTTGGATGAATGAAAAAAATGTGGTCCAAATTTGGATAGAAAAAAGGAAAAAATTGGTCGGGAAAAATGCATAACTCCATTCTCGCCTATCGTTGGAGCTCGCTTGAGCGACAATCTAACGACAAACGAGCAAGAGATGTTCTGTTGTACAAGTGTCATTGTCGTTCAAGCAAGAGGCCGCGACAGTAAGTGATGCTTTTCTTCGTGAAGGTTGCTGAATTTGTGGCGTGATACTTTACTCATAACCCCTCATGTTCTATTAATAGGACACATTGGACGTCTACTATGCATTCATTTCATTTTGCATTGAGCATTATATCAAAAACTCTTGCAAAAATTCTCCAAAAGTCAATCCAAAAATATTTTCTTGTAAAGGGAAAATTTTCGTTCAAAGTTCGTTGTTGCTTGTGGTTTGAAATGCTTCTACCACAAATTGTATCTGTTGTGTTCTGGGAGACAAGTGTCGTAAACCGTTAGCACTATTACGGGGTAATTTTGTCTTAAATGAGAAAGTGTTTTCATTTGTCTTGGATTTTGTTGTTCACTTTCTTTTCTTTTTCTTGCCTTCTTTTCATTTCATTTCTAGAGTTTAATTATGCTCGTGCGAATTAAATTTAAATATTTCTTTGTTTAAATAACCATTTCAATAAACTATCTACCAATAAACATAAAAGATGCCCACATTTTCTGTTCATAGATATATAATTATAGAAAGAGATGTAAAAGCTGCGAGTTTTGTTGATCTGGGACTTTGTATTAATATCGAATTCAGTAGTTATACTGTTGAAAATGCATTTTCCATGTGCCAGAAAACTCTACTGAGAGATGGTAGATTAAGATGATGTTTCTCGTTCATAAAAAATGCCAATTCTTCATGATAATGTTTAAAATGTTCGTGCAAGTCAGTCACCGTATTTCTAATATTTTGTTGGGTTTCATTTATTTTATATTAATTGGTAATGTCTCGGTGGTGTCATGGATTTCTATTCATTTCAACCACATATTTTTCAATAAAATAATATTTTTCATGACATTAATAACTTATCTTTTTTTTTTTCAACCACACATTTTCCATCAATTTACTGTTCCAAAACACATTCTTTCAAAAAAATGTGGCTCAAACACACCCTTATTATGGGTTCAAGTGTTGGAGGTCCAAGACTTTTCCTTTTATGTAACGGAGGCCATGTGAAGCACAATAAGGCCACGGGAGATAACGTTGGACCTCTGCTCACATCATTTGAAAATAAAATTGAGGTTTTCTTTAGCTGTTAATTATGAGTCAATTGTCATCTCGGATTCCTCTATTACTGTTGAACTTAGACTGAGGTCTTTAGCTAATTGATTTAACTTAAAATTGCAGTGATTGGACCATATGTCTTTGTTGAGTGATAAAAGAAAAAAATCAAACGATTGACAAGTCAATATCAACTAAATTGATTAATTTTGATTTCGCATTTAATTAATGCCAAATTTTGGTTATGGAATGTCCTATAGATCACTGGGTGTGAGAATCTTAGCCCCTGTTTAATAATTTGTTTGATATTTGTTATACACAGATTGCTTCAAGACTTCGTCATTTTCTCACTGCGACGAATATATTTTGCTTTTACATGAAATGCATGCTTTACAATTAAAATTACATTATATATTATACAAGATTTATACTACTCTACAAAGAAAAAGACCTAAAAGTTTGAACAGTTGGACAGTGAAATTCATTTCACAAGCAGGGAAGGAAGTTCTCATCAAGGCTGTTATCCAAGCTATCCCTACATATTGTATGAGTATTTTCAAACTTCCAAGAACCATTCTTCAGGGCATAAACAGGCAAGTAAAGAATTTCTGGTGGGAAAGTATAGGAGAGAAAACAAAAACACAATGGCTTGCTTGGGATCTTCTGGGAAAACCTAAAGATTTCGGAAGTTTTGGCTACAGGGATTTTGAGCTCTTTAACTTAGCTTTATTGGCGAAGCAGGGCTGGAGACTCATTCAAAACCAGACTTCCTTGGCTGCGAGGGTACTTAAAGCCAAATACTATAGTAGATCGGATTTTTTGAGTAGCAAAATTGGAAGCAATGCATCCTACCTTTGGAGGAATTTTTCATAAGCAAAAGAGGTGTTGAGAGAGGGAGTCTTTTGGCGCATAGGTAACGGTGCATATGTGATTATTGGCAAGGATAAATGGATTCCCCAAGCTTCCACCTCTCAAATCCACCCACCCAGGTATAATCAGTTTATGAATGCCAGAGTGTGTGAGCTTATAAATGTGGCAACACAAACTTGGAATGCGCAACTTGTCTCTGATATCTTCTTTGAATCGGATGCCAATCTTATTAGCAAGATCCCAATTAGTCTATGTGGTTCCAGGGATAAACTTATTTGGAGGTTCACTAAGAATGGTAAATTTACAGTTAAAAAGGCTTGCCATATGCTCAGGCGAAACGAGAGTCATCGGGTCAATGTTCTACTAGTAACAATCAGAAGGAGGTATGGAGGAAAATTTGGAATCTTAAGGCTTCAAACGCAAGGAAAATGCTATTGTGGCGTGCAGCACACGACTCATTACCTACAAACCTTAATCTAAACAGAAGAAAGATAAGAGAGTCGCCTTTATGCCTGATTTGCAGGTGAAGAGGAGTCTACTCTTCATGCGCCGTGGTTGTGTATTTCGGCCCAAGATGTATGGGGCTCAAGTTCATGAAGACTTCAGAAAATGTCCTATTTACCGCGGAATTTCAAAGATCTGGTAAGCCACTTGTTCAATGTGATGTTTGAGGAGGAAATGGAGTTCTTTATAACTATAATCTATCTAATCTGGAAGAGGTGGAATGCGTTTATTTTTTTGAGTAAAATTGAAAGCCTAGCAACAATTTTAAACAAGGCAAGACATAATGCTCTCGAGTCCAGAGAAGTAAACTCCCAGTTGGATTTTCGCAGCACCAGAGGAGTCCATGCCCCCCCAACTTTGGTCACCACCTCCTCCAAATACATACAAAATTAACTGGGATGTAGTGGTTGATGCATCCAACAGCCGAATTGGAATCGGTATTGTAGTTAGAGAGTGGTCGGGACAGTTTAAAACGGCGTTGATGTGTCAAAGAAGAGGGCTTCCCAATGCATTTTTGGCAGAATCCAGTGCAGCTTTGGAAGCCGTGTCGTTCTACAAATACCTTGAGCTCATGTCGATAATTTTAGAAGGAGATGCACTGAATGTTGTGAAGGGAATTAATGGAGATTCTGAATTTTGTAATTATCCAGGCTTACTGATAGAAGACACGAAGATCATGCTCGATAATTTTAATTCTTGGTCTGTAACTCATGTTCCTAGGTTGGTTAATGTTGTCGATCATAGTCTAGCAAAGAAACCACTCAAACTCTCTAAGGAGAGAATAGTGTTGGAGGTACTCCCTCCTTGCGTCCAACATTTGTTTTCTTGATTTAATGAAATGATTTCTCTTCAAAAAATTAAAAATTAAAAAAAAAAGAAGACCTAAAAGATAGAGAGAGATTAGAATGTAGTTTTAGATTAATTGTTTACTACTCTAGATTTTAAGTTGCTTAAATTTTACTTTCAATTACACATTTTAACAACTTATAAGTACTATTTGCTTTTTAAACACGTATTTTAGGATTTGACCCACTTATTAATTTTCGTAAAACTTTAATTTGACCCCACAAACTGCTGTTAACTTTACTTTAACTAATGAGAAGTACCCTGACTAGTAAACGCATAGGGAGTAGGGTGACAATCAGGTCGAGCCACTCAACGGTTTGATCTATGAGCGGCTCAAACTCCTATTGAAATGAGTGGAGCTACACACACACGAGATGATTGAGCGGAGTCCAAGTTGTGGACACGAATAGATCTCAACTCATCCAAGAACCGAACCAGCTCAACTCATCCATTACCATCACTAATCAAGACATACAGCTATAAAAGGTAGACCGTCACCGCTATCCAACTGGCATTTGCAAGTGCAATCTTATTCTCAACTATCAGTTTTTGTTTTATTTCACGAATAATTGCGTATTGGTGGGTTCTTCAAGTTTGCGCCCATTGGCCTAATTTCTAACTTATCGTCATGCTTCAAATTTCAAAATCTGGCTGCTAGCGCCAGCCATGATAAATACTAAAAACAACCTTCTTTGAATTGTTCTCTCTAATATTTTTAATACCAATTTGGCAATTTCAAGGTATAAAATTAAAATTTACGTCAAAATTAATTTTTATCATATATTCTATAAGACTCGTAATTTTTCAATAATATATTTTATTAATTTTTATTTAAAAAAATGATTTTAATTCACACCAAATAGTTATATGGACTCACACTTGGCCATCTCTTCTACGGCGGTTACAACTCAAATTTTGAGTGAATATAGCCAATCATTCAAATCTAATCCATGTTCGATGTAGATTAAAATTTGAATTAAAATTTAAGTCAAAGTCAACAATTAATTTTAATAACACATTTTATTATAGTATCATGAATACATTTCATTAACTTTTATCAAAATTTACTAAAGATCTAATTTTAATCCTGCCAAATATGAGCTAACATTTTGATCCAAACCACTCGAAAATGGAAACAAGATCTATCCCACCAAACTAGTTGATATGTAAAGGTTCGATTGTAGTTAAAATTATCTTATTTTAGGTATTCGATTCGAAAATTAAATTGAATTTGGTATAACGTGGATCTTCCTTGGTGGTGGTAACGTGTTAAGCAAAATTACCCTTAATGGCCTGGTTTTAATTTAGTCCCTCAATTAAATACTCGTCTGTTTGCCTTCTCCAGCTGATAAAACCAGAGTGAACGTGAGTCTACTGTCTACTCTCCACTGATTGTTTCAATACCCATAAGCCTTAAGATTCAATTCCACTGTCCTCCGTCACCCCCAATTCCCCTATTTCTTCCACTGTGACCGTCGACGGAGTAATTACCACTCAAAAGTTAGCTTCTAGTTCACGGCAAAACCAACAAATTGTCAGCGGCAACAGCCATACACGACCAAGGCTGATGCTTCCCATTTCCAATGACTCATCTCCCAAACAACCCGCAAATCCAAAAACACAAAACCCAGAAGTTTTAGATCGTAAGAATTTGTTCAACGCACTAAAACTCTACCTCCCTTTCCACCACCGCCTATTATGGTTTTTCCTCGCCGTCGTCCTTCTTCAGCTCCTCCTCCTCCTTTCCGCCCCCTCTATCCCTACGTCCCTTTCCACCGCCGGCACTCCCAACCTTTCCCCCACCATACAAAATCTTACTTCCTCCTCCACCGCCTCAACCACAATTATTACCACTATTAATAACAATAATCCCACAACCTCTGGAAGCTGCCCATATGGTAAAGTTTATATTTACAACCTCCCGCCACTTTTTAACTCCGAGATAGTGAAAAACTGCCATGATTTGAACCCATGGAATTCACGCTGCGACGCTCTATCGAACTCGGGTTTCGGCAAAACCGCCACCGGGATTTCAAAAGTTGTCCCGCAAAATATAAGCCATGCATGGTTTTGGACCGACCAATTCTCGACGGAGCTAATTTACCACAATCGAATGCTGAATTACCAGTGTAGAACCTTGGAAGCAGAATCTGCTACTGCTTTTTACATTCCGTTTTACACTGGACTCGCGATCGAGAAGTATTTGTTCACCAGCAATTCCACAGCACAAGAACGCGATCAGTACTGCAAGATGATGCTGGATTGGGTGAGTGATCAGCGGAACTTCAAGAAATCAAATGGTTGGGACCATTTTATTTCCATGGGCCGGATTTCATGGGATTTTCGCAGATCGAAAGAGGAAGATTGGGGTTCGAGTTGCATTTACATGCCCAAAATGCGTAACATAACGCGGCTGTTGATTGAGCGGAACCCTTGGGACTACTTCGACGTCGGAATCCCTTACCCAACCGGATTCCACCCCAGCTCTACCGTTGACGTCATCAATTGGCAAGAATTCGTCCGATCACGGCGGAGGAACACCCTCTTTTGCTTTGCCGGCGCAACAAGGGGAATTATAAAGAACGATTTCCGGGGGATTTTACTGAGTCAATGCTATAATGAGTCAGATTCATGCCGAGTCGTGGATTGTGCTGGGTCAAAGTGCGCAGATGGTACCTCGGAAATTTTATCCACATTTCTCGACTCGGATTTTTGCTTGCAGCCAAGAGGGGATAGTTTCACTCGGCGGTCCATTTTTGACTGCATGGTGGCCGGCTCAATTCCGGTTTTCTTCTGGCACCGGTCGGCTTACGTTCAGTATGAGTGGTTCCTGCCGACTGAACCGGAAAGTTACTCGGTTTTCATTGACCGGAAGGAGGTGAAAAATGGGACCTCAATAAAGAGTGTTCTTGAAAAAATTAGCAAAGAAAAAGTGAAAAAAATGAGAGAAAAAGTGGTTGAAATTATACCAAAAATTGTGTACGCAGAGCCCGATGAAGGATTAAAGGGCATAAAGGATGGATTTGACGTGGCTGTGGAAGGGGTATTGAGGAGGATTAAGGAACATCAAGGAGGGTATAAATGGAAATAAAAAATAGTTGAATTGTGTTAATCAATTTTTTTTTGTATGTTATTAACTTATACGTGTCTTATGTATTTGTAAACACATTTATACAAACTAGGTTTAAGCAACGTGTAATACACGTTTGCTTAGTTTACATATAATTTTATCGACTCGCCCGATGTATGAAATTATTATCGACTCATCCATTTCTTAGCTTGACCCGAAAACAACTCCCCCTTTGTGGCTGCAAATAACCACCAAAATTGTGTCCTTTGTGGGTGCATTAAACTGGGCAACCGAAGTAAATACACAAGTTGTGGGTTGAGCAAATCGATTGACTGGTGTTAAAGATTGGTAGCGTGAGACTGAGCCCCGACTTCCACCAAATCAAAGTTCTTGGATCATACTTCCGTGACACGTAATTTTTAAAAAAACAAAATTTTGTCTATCACAGTCTACAGAGTCGAATTCTATATAATACTGCCTACAAAACATTACATGTGACCAACATTAAGTCAGCTAGGTTGCCTCCGCTAATAGAACCTCAACACGCACTTCTACTCGTGCTATTATGAATTCATAGTTAAAGGGCCCTACCCAAGAATTGTTTGTCTTAGACAAAACATGTTAATAAGATTATGTTACTGGGAACACCTTGTCTGCTTGAGAATGCTTCAAATAGGGATTCAAATATGTATAAACAATCACTTTTCTTAGAATCAAATTCTTTTTCCTTTCCACACGACTAGGAGATTGATCCAGTCGTAAGAAAAATGCTTGGTATAAATAACTTACTTCTTGGTTTTCGATCCCCTCAGTTACACCGAACTCCCCCCAATCACTACAATGAGATGTGTCTATTTATCTATTTCTTGACTAGAAATGGAAGCAGATTTTAAAAAAGATCTTAGAGTATCTAGGGTTGGACCAGGAGGGTCTCTTAACACCTTTTTTCTTCTCATCGAAGTTATTCACAAAGACTTGTTGGATAAGAAAGAAGGGGAAACAAGAAGCACTAGGTATGATTATGAGTTATAACCAATATATTAGTGTTATGCTCATGTCTCGGCGCCAATTGTCGAGTGAAAAATGCCTTAGCTCAATGCGTACAAACGCGTTGCAAGACGAGTTTAAAATCATGCAAAGCAACGTGTGAATATAACTAGCTTGGATCAAGTTCGATATAATTACATGCATATAAAAGTTTAGGGCAACACGAAAAAGGCTTGGCTTGGATAATGAGTATGTGATGTGAAGACTAGTTTGTGCAAAGTTCATACATCGAGATATACAAATACTTGACATCTTACTTTACTAATCAACGTGCACCAACATTTCAATCCTTCAAAATTGAAATTTGTACTTTTAAGTTACAGTAATAAGGAACATCTACTACTTATAAGTGGTAAAAAATAATTACCATAGTGATTCTGCCGGCTATGACCCCAAGAACAGCTTTGTAAAGTGAAGCAGATGGATCTTGTACACATCATGTTAGAAAATTGGTTTTTATTAGTTGGTTTGACTAACTTTTGACCAATTATTTTAGCGGGTCCTGTTAGTTGGATTAAATATTTCTTTGGACGAATGTGTTCTGCTCCATGAGTTGATTAATGTAGTGTATTTATTTTTTTAAAACCAATTTAGGGTGAATGAGAAATTAAGGCCAAAAGACGACCACTTGAAATTGAAATAAATTGGAATAATAAATTGGAAAAATGTCAATCCTACATAAGGAAAACTAGAAGAATGTTAGCCACTTTATATTGCTCAAATTTGAGACCTGGGTTTGGGCCGCCTCAAGGGGTACCAATAATCTTTGAAAGAAGAGAACCTACATGCACGGACGGGCCACGGGCTTGGACTTGGACTTGGGTCAAGCTGATATATATTTTTTAGTAAAATAATATTTGATTTATATTATTTTTATTTAAAATAATAATATAAAATATTCCCCAATTTTTCTATGGCTGACACGTGTATTCTTCTAGAAGGACGGTTGGCGACTTGCGGTTGCTGTCCAAAATGTTTGTGTTTGTTGGAGACACAACTTTTCGACTGTTGCGTATTTTGGACATAACTTTTCAACTTCTGTAAATAGGCCCCTATACCCTCGGTTTCATTCACTTCAAAATCAATTCTGATTTTACTCTTCTTTCAAAATTCTTCATCCATCCCTGCGTTGTTCATATTTTGCAATCCAGTCTCGAAAAAATATTTTCGTACATTTTAGTCCTTCAAATTGTAGAGAGATCAAAATATTAGGAAGTTCGTCGGGACTTGTAATTTGTAGTACTACTACTACAAGTCGAGGTCGTTGTATCTTGGGAAACGAGTGTCGAATTACCGTCAGTACCAGTGTGGGTCATTATCGTCTTAAGGAGAAATAGTTGAACTCTTGTCTCGACAATTTTTTCGTGCCTTCAATTTCACGTCGTTATTCTGCTCAAATTTATTCTCAGTGATTTCATTACTTGCCTATTATTTCCAACATATCATTGCTAAGTGTGGCCATATTCTGGTGGCTATTGGAGCAATGGTCCACTATGTGATTGGCATATTTATAACCTCTATGATTGGAAATCACATTGAGAATTCCTTTGATGCATTCATTTGGACCATGCGATTAGTCTTTGGTTTTTCTAATAGGCTTCACATCTACTTGGGATGGATAGTGATGTTGCTTGAAAAACAAACATCATGAATTTTGTGTTCTAGGTTCATGCTTAGACTTTTACAAGTATTGATGTCAAAAAGACAAGCTTAAAGATAAGACTGTAATTTTGTCATTTGGCTTTTCTCAACATCATCACTTATCTTCACTCTCAAGGTTGAATAAATTCTTTGAGTTGACAGATACTGAGTAAAAGTTATCTTGTGTTGTAAATAATAGCTTGAAGTTAAGAGGGTAGTTTTGCATTAGTATGTTGATAAGTGTATTTTATACACTTATTCGAAACCTAAAATATCAATATTTGGTATTTCTTTTGATAAAATATATCTTAAATTATTGTATTTTGTGTTATATAGGTAAAACTCAATGGTTGAACGGGGAATCGAAAGAAGGAAGCGAAAAATGATGAAGAATAGCAAAATCCAAAGTCAGGGGACCAAATTGTAAATACTCAAAAGTTGATTTGGACCAAAAGATGATACTTGAAAGATTTTTATGAGACAATGTGATGGAATTAGAATTCAAAAAGGAATGGAATATAATAAATATCAATTTCCAATCGCACAAGTTATATTTCAGATTTCTAGTCAAAGATTGAAACTGATTTTTTGGCATAGTAGATGTCTGAATTGGAAAAATGATATCTCTACCAAAGTTATAGCCCTTTGAGTTATCTTTACAACGCATTTTGAATCTCATCAATTAGATATCAGAAGAGAAAGTTATGGCCAAAATATTGACTGTTGTGCAAAGACCAAAAAATCCGCGCGCAAAGACAACTTTCCTTATTTGATTAAACCTCTTTTGGAAACCAATTTGGATGTGATTTTCAACCAATTCTCGACTCCTACAAATACATATGAAGAGCTCTCATATACATATTATACTCCAATATTCATCAATTAATACCATCAAATGAGGAGAATTCATAATTCTTGTTAGAGAATTGAAGGGAATTTGCAAGAATCCAATCAAGTGAAGATTCAAATCTAATTTTTGGGCAACGAAAAGAAGGAGCAAGTGGAGATTCATCAAGAAACCATTGAAGAGATTCAAGATTTCAAGATTCATCTTCATCTTCGTAATTTCAATATGATAGGCTAATTTTATACATTGCTAGGATGAGATGAACCAATGTTATGATATTTTCAGTTCTTAATTAATTATTTTGACTTTAATTTGTGGATGGTTATTATCGTTTTATCGTTCTTTTCAATTGCTTGATCACCAATTGAATTGTTAGTGGATTTTATTGTTATCGAGAAAGACAATAGGGTTTAAGCACATTATAATAAATATTGTAAGGTTCGATAGAGGATAGAGATATACCTCTATGCTTTATATGGTTTCAATAGATGTTCTAGTACTTGTTAATGTATTTATCATGTTTGCATCTTTCATCGAGAGATAGAAGAGTCACATGAGGGGAATAAATTTGATCGCTATCGAGAGAGGCTTTCAATTAAATTAGGAACATTGACCAACATGAATGATTTCAAATTTGTTAATTTAATTGTTACACTAAAAATGGAATAATAAGGGGGATTCGACATCTTAGCAATGCATCTCACATATTTACTTGCTTTCATTAGTTTAATCGATAATTTAGGGATTAGTATAAAAAAAATCAAAAAAGTTTTTTACTATTCGATTAAAGTTATTATTCATTTTAACTTGATCAAATACATAGTTCTCGTGGGTTCGACACTCTATTCATCACTTTATTACTTGTTCATGATCCCGTTCACTTGCGAGAAATCAATCGATCATATGTCTTCAGCTGACGCTTATCTTCACTCTCAAGGTTGAATAAAATTCTTTAAGTTGACAGAATATTGAGTCAAGTTAATGTTAATTTATCTTGTGTTGTAACTAATAGCTTTTCGCATGTCAATTGGATCAATATCATAGGGCAACCAACAACCTTGGGCTAATACCCAATATTATACACGAGGCATGGTATCCCAAGCTGAACGTGAGTGCATATGAATCTATAGGTGGGATGATGGCTCGAGTTCAATGTAAGCGAGGTTTGATAACAATGAGATTAGGCTTGATAAGCCGATAGTGATGCACAACATGGCTTGAGGTTTGATTGTTTGTATGATAGTTTTGTTGGCACTAATCATGATGTCATTAGACTCAATCTAATGTCATTAGGTGATCTAAAACATATCGCGATGCGTGAGATTGGCCTCGGGCTTGAACACACAATGTGCAAGTTTAGGGTCATCGATCTCTTGGTGATGATGGGTGAGCTTAGTGTGGAGCAAGAGATATAAGTAGTGTGTAATATGAGCTTGATGTAGGTACTTGATCAAAAGTTTATAAGAGCGTATTGAGCTTAATATAGGTACAAAACTTGAGTTGTAAGGATGCATTGTCCAAGCTTGTTGTAGGTTAAACTAGGGATAACAATGGGGCGGATATATGACGGGTTGGCCATTCCCACCTCCATCATGTCTGGTATTTTTTGTTACTTTACCCCATCCTCATAGCCGGTTAAAGCGGGATCGAGGCGGGGCGGGTCGTGGTGCCCTATTTATTTATTTTGCTTTTATTTTTTTATGTCTTATTTGTAAATATTATTACTTTTTTACCAACTTATTAAAAAACAACTTATATTCTCTTTAAAAATGATGATAAATCTATTATTTTTGTATGATAAATTATTTAAATTTGATATTAACTTTAAAAGGATTGGGTAGTAGAGCGGAGACTGTGTTTCCCGTACCCGTCTCGTACTCGTTTCGGAGCAATGACCATCGTCTCGTCCCAATCTAATTTACCCAGTTAGGCGGGTAATTTTCGCTCCATTCAGGGTGGGGCCCTACGAGTGTCGAGTTGAATGTATTTTTTGTCATTCCTAGGCTAATCGCTAAAGCTATAAGTAGGAGTGTGTGTAATCAAAGTTGAGGTAGGACACACGATAATTCAATCCCTGTACCTGATCTAGTCTATTCAATTTTACTATATTGCAGCTTATCTAATTAATAGATCCCCACCTAGTTCTGTGGATTTTAAAACTCCACAGGTATTGTAATCTGGAAAACTACAAAATTTGACACACATTAGAGTCTTTGGTTGTGCTGCATATGTACATTTGTCTAAAGGAAAGTTAGAATCAAGAGCCACTAAATGTGTGATGTTAGGCTATCCTGAAGAGGTAAAAATATACATGTTATGAGTTTTGGTTGTGCAAGGCATTAGGATTATTAATAGCATAGATGTAGTCTTCAATAAATCTGAAATGCCATTCTTAAAATAGAAGACTAATAAGTTTGTTGAATCTTAGAAAGATAAGGGTGTTCAGAGTAAGGTGAAGTTGACCAAATTCAAGCTATCTCAACCTAAAGGTGATGAAAATGAGACTCTATTAATTGAGGAACATGAACATGTAGAGGTGAATGAATCTCAAAGTGAAAATGAAACTGAAGAGCTTAACCCTCCAATTGATAATACCTCAATTCAAGATTATCAGCTTATTAGGGATGGAGAAATAAGGCAAGTACGACCTAACCATAGATATGAATTGCAAAGCTTGATTGATTTTGCCTTGGTTTCAAGTGAAGCCATTGAACATTGTGAACTTTCTTCTTTTGAAGTAATAGTGAATGTGCCAAAATCTGAAAATTGGAAGAAGGCTATAAAAGAAAAAACGCAATCTTTAATTGAGAATAAAACTTGAAAATTGGTTAACAAAACTAAGGATAATAGGATAGTACAAAGTAAATGGATTTATAAACTTAAAGAAATAACTTATCCTAGTGATCCCTTAAGGTATAAGGCTAGATTAGTGGTCAAGAGATTTACTCAGAAGGAAGTGGTTGATTACAATGATATATTCTCATACGTGATCAAATATAAGATCATTAGGCCGATTCTTGCATAGATTGTTTAGTTTAATTGTGAACTAGAACAGCTTGATATTAAAACTACATTCCTACATGAAAATTTGGAAGAGAATATCTATATGAGTTAGCCTTAAGGTTTTGAGGTAAAGAGTAAGGCTAATTTTGTGTACAAATTGAAAATGTCATAGTATGGACTTAAACAAAGTCGTAGACAGTGGTATAAAAGAATTGATTCATATGTACTTAAGATATGTTTTAAAAGAAGTGATTATGAAGTTTGCTTGTACTATAATAACTCTAAAAGAGTCTGTGAGGTTTGCTTGCTACTTTATGTTGATAACATGCTGCTGGCTAGTTCAAGTAAGACTGAAATCATAAGAATGAAAAATATTTTAAAATTTGAGTTTGATGTGATAGATCTAGGGGGTACTAAAAAGATTTTGGGAGTTATAAGGAGGGGGCAGATTAACTGTTTCTAAGGAGGGCTATTTGAACAAAGTTGTAACAAAATTTGGCATGAAACGATCAAAATTTGTAAATGTTCCCCTCGCAGTCCATATGAACTGTTAAGAGATAAAACTTATATCAAATAAAGATGAAAACATTTACCAATTTATAAAGGATTGTATTACTCCTCTTTACAAGGTTGACATTTTTAGATGGAACCTCAAATCTTAACATGGTATCATAGTCCATTAAGCTCCAACGAGCGATTTGATCCGATTAAGTCTCAAAAATATTGAGCACACGAATTTCAAGATTGGCTCAAACGAGCCACCATCTTGTAGGGGCATGTTAAGGGATAAAATCTCACATTGAATAAAGATGAAAAATTGACCAACTTATAAAGGATTGTGTTACTTCTCTTAACAAGATTGACATTTTAATATGAAACCCCAAATTTTAACGTGAACCTTTCCAATGCACACTCTCCTAAAACTGAGGAGGGATAAAAGGAATTAGAAACATACCCTATGCTAATGCTATATGCTCTGTTATGTTTTTCATGATCACAATCAGACCTAATTTAGCTTATAAAATTAGTTACTTATGGATTTACGTCCAACCTTGATAAACTCCATTGGGCTGAATTGAAGTGGTTGTTAAGGTACATTGTTGGTAAATTAAATCTAGAACTTGTGTATGAAAACAAAGATCTGATGAGCTAACTTCAAAAGGTTATGTGAATGCTAACTTTGCTGGTGACAAATACAACAAAAAATCTACTACTTACTTTTTTACATCTGGTTCCTTTAAGTATCATTTTATTATAGAGAAAATATCTACATGTTAAGTTAATCTGTTTAAAATTCACACTCACAAAAATCCCTCAGATATGGGGACAAAAGTGTTGTCGGTAAAAAATCATCTTTATCTTTACTACATATGATATAGGTTAAATTTTTTTGTAGGTACTGGACAGTGATGATAGACTGACCTTCCACGTATAATTTAGCAACCAAAGAGAATGAGTGTTATTGAGAACCAATGTGAAGATTGGAAGAAAATGTTTCTCAAAACACGTTTTTTAAGAATGATGCCATTTCTGAAAATTGTATACGTTGCCTATTTGGATTTTGGATGGCTTACATGGCAACCTCCAAATGGTGGATTCGCTTAGACAAGGATTGTGCTAGTTGATATGATTTATGGACTATATGATTGAGATCAATTGCTGAGGTTTATTTTTGCAATGTTATGACCTTGGGTTGGCTTATGGACGCTTCATTCTCATTTTTTCATCTAACTTCTGGTTTCTCTTTTTGCTCTTTCTGGCCTTTTGTTTTGTATCATCTTCTTTTTCTTCCTCGGTGTAATTGTAGCCTTTAATTAACCCTGGAAAAGTAGTCTTGCTATAGTAGATTTAGGCTTGAAATAATGGCCAAATCGTATAGTTGGTATCTGAATTTCTGGATTGATAGTTTGAAGGGTTATGTCGTGTTTTGTAGATCATTGTGGATCGATGATCAAATCTCATTCCTAATTTGGTTCGCTATAACATAATACCCTCTCTTGGAATGTTGTTTTGCACTAATGGAACGGGCTAGTCTCTGAGCCCCTAGATTAGTCTTCACTTGAATTGGGTCAACAATTTATTGAGTTTCGTTTAATTTCTACGTGTGTAAGCGTTTAATATCTTTATTACAAAATGTTTTCATCGATTAAATCCCAAGCCCCCGTTTGGAGCTCATTTTTTTTGTACAAAATCTTAATCTACAGTGACAAATCAATAAAAAATATAAAAATTGAACCTGTTTAGAACTTACTTTTCCTTTATTGGACCGTTGACCGTGGTTGGACATTATCCTCCCTTTTCCAAGTTTATTGTGTTCAGTTCACGTCAATTTTACCACTGTAATGTCAAGGACGTAAATGTAAATTGGTGGCAATTATGTGTGGAACACTCTTTATAGTAGTCAAATATTGGAGTTGTGGTTGTCAGACCTAAACAAAAAATGAAATTGAAAATAATGGAGGTGAAACAAACCCTAAAACTTACAACCTTGGAGATGAGGGTTACGACAAGTACAACAAAACTTATACTAAAACTTCCTCATCTCCTTACTATAACTAGTCGTGCGAGAATTGAAAAGTACAAAAGTTACATATTATTAATTACACCAAGTTTCAATATTATTCTATTATACTATACTAACAATTATTGAAAAATGATGTTAAAAGCATAGTAATTAAATTTTGACTAGACCGGTTGGACAAACATAAAACTTCATGAATCGAACCTCAAATTGGCCCGAATGATATAGTTGGACCAGATGGCAATCACTGGCCTGGTCGAACTCGACCAGAACTTGATTAAAATTGATTAGGAGTGTGTTTGTGAGGAATTTTAATCAAAATTCTAGCCGTTATAGTCAACCTATGGACCCCATCCGTGAGAGGGAAAGTAAAAAATGTTGGTTGATTTGATAGATAACGGCTAGAATTTTGATTAAAATCCCTCCCAAACACACTCTAGGTTTCATTGTTGAACTAGTCTAGGTAACTAGTGTTGTTTTAAAATAATTAATGTTATGATATAACAGATTTGGACTTGACCTATCTAAGTTATATTACAAGCTTACGTTACCAACCTACTCAAGTTGATTATCACTACAAAAAAATTGAGCTCCGACGACCACAGTTTCAGTGATCATGGAACATTGGTTGGTATAAGACCCTTTCACCCACCAACTTTTGGTTGGTATTGTTCTTGGTAGATTAAGATTGGATAGTTTTTTTTAATATCCAGGGGCAGAGCCAGAGAATTACGTTAGACTGGGCTGAAATTTAATTTTTTTTCAATGAACTTATACCATAAAAGATGCTACAAACCACATGGTAAAACAAAAATTGGACAAAATCATGCCCAGATAACCGATTATGACAAAATCACTCAAAACTCACTGAACAACCGGTTCAACCGTAAATCGATGAACTAGTCGCAGTTTGGTGGTTTTCTCGATTTTTTTTTAGTTTAAAAAAAAATTAATTTCATAAATGGACCTCATAAATTATTACAATTCAAAAGCCCATAGAAAACTATTAGATGGCATCTCATTTTATATATGCACTTCTCTCAAATGGTTTCATACACTTCCAATGTCCCAATATTGTCTTTTATAAATGCTCATCTCCAATGGTTTCATAAACTTCCAATGTGGGATAGTGACATAACAAAAAAAATTAAAATACTCATCAAAATCATTTTCCAAATGCATGTTTAATTGAATAATTTGATTTTGAATCTTAACTAATTAAATTGTAATATTCACCTTCATCATTTCATTTATTTAATTTTCAAAGTTAACTTAAATCGCACTTGATTATTAATATATTAATGTTAGATATCATTTTCTATAAGTTTAAACTATTTTAATTTGACAAAATAAAATATTTTAACATATTGATTTTTAATTTTTGAAGTATCGAGAGTAATGGTAGGATAATGAATCTAATTAACAAAGATAGATTTACTTAAAATTATTAATATGAAATTTAAAATAAATTTTTTTTTCATAGTATTTTATTATTTTTGTATGTATTTATTGTATTTGGTTCGATCCCGGTTCGACCTCAGTTGAACATTTTGACCCTTCACTTTTTTCCGGGTCAATGACCGGTCGATTTTTAAAATATTGGTCATAATATATTTTTGAATACTCGTAACAAAGTTCTAACAAATATATTTTTAAACTAATAAAATTAAATATATAGCATATTACTTATTTTGATAATAACATCGTTTCAGAAGCAAATTCATTGTGAAAAACCAAAAAGAATAACATTAGCTCAGCCCAAAAATTAATTCCCCCAACCCAGAAGCAAATTCATGGTAAAAAATTAAAAAGAATAAAAAATTTTCATTCCAAATATTAATTTTAGCACAATTAACTTCATTTCCAACCCAAGTTTAAAAATTAAATAATACACAATTAACCAAATATTTAAACTCAATTAACCAAATATTAATAATTTTTTTTACAAAAACTTTAAATTTATTGATAATATGGAAGACAATCTTATCTTCTAGAGATAAAAAAGGGGAAAAAAAAATTAACTTGACAAAATGTTGTTGGGCTGGGGGTAGGGTGGGCTATAGCCCACCCCTCCCTC
Organism: Fraxinus excelsior; assembly: GCA_019097785.1. Taxonomy (NCBI): domain Eukaryota; kingdom Viridiplantae; phylum Streptophyta; class Magnoliopsida; order Lamiales; family Oleaceae; genus Fraxinus; species Fraxinus excelsior. The sequence continues at coordinate 36,068,294 of CM032631.1, read as the reverse complement.
CGCCCATGTTAATATCTTATTGTGACCAAAGTTTGGTCGCTAGTTCTAATATTTAGCGACCAAATAGTTTTTTGTCGCTAATAAGCAGGGCGTGAATTTTTTCAGCCTTTTTTTCCATGTGCAATTAGGGTTATTTCAATGACTACAATGTATTGGTTGCTAAAGAAGGAATATTAGCGACCACATGGTGTCGCTGATACTTATGGGTTTAACAACCAACTATTTATGGTTGCTAAAGCTCCACTCACATGAAAGAAAATGCGAGATTTCTCCCGCCAATCAAGCGCGAAAAGAAATGTGGTCGCTAATATATCTCTTTCTACAACCAATACATTGTGGCCGCTGTAGTTCTTGGCAAGAGAAACCCACCTTTTTTTCGCTCTTGATTAGTGTTTAGCGACCATATGCAATTGGTTGGTAAAACTTTAAGCTTCTGCGACTACTAGTTGGTTGGAGATATTTTTTCCTAGGAACGTTTATCCGGTCAAGGGATTCATCTACCAGAGAACAATGGTTGCTGGAACTCATTGTAAAATAATAAACATAATGAAAAATGATGAAATTGTGAAAAATGACCAAGCCCATAAATTAAGACACTAATGCCCCATTTGATACCACCCAAATTCCATGGAAAATGGAAAATATTTTCCATTTCCCAACAAATTCCCTGTTTGATGTGCAAAATTTGGCATGGAATTCATTTTCCAATTTGGGATCCACGCGCTTGAATTTCCTCATTTTCATGGAATTCCCTTTCTTTGGGTTTTGTGGTAATTCAATTTACAGCTTATTTATTTATTTATTTTTTGGCTTTGAAAAAAATTCTAGACACAATGGTAAAAAAAATTATCATTTTTTATTGACAATTTCCATGCAAAATAAAGCCAAATGAATGATATTCGGTATGGTAATTTTTTTTTATTTTTTTTTGTGGCAATTAGATCAAGGCTCAGTGGTAGAAAAAATTATCACTTTAATGGACAATTTTCATAAAAAATAAAGGCAAACGAATACCAAACTTTCAACATTTTTCAGGTGGAAAATTATACAAATCAAACATAATTAATTACAATTCTCAATAAAATAATTTTTAGGTAATTCAATTCCCTGTAATTTATTTTCTTTCCACCAATTTTTCACCTTTGCAAGGAAACGGACTCTAATGGAAGCCCATATTGAAACCCATCCAAAACACACCCGTTCATGATTAGGCCCAAATTGAAAGCTAGCAAGTACTATAATTCCTCCATTTCAAACCCTAATGCTCCATTTGATAGGTAAATGTGGAAATGAATTCCAATTTCATGTTAGTTGGAAAATAAAATTATACCAAATTCATAGGAATTCGTTTTTTATGAAAACAAAGAAAATGCAGCTTAAAGTAATTGTACATTGAAATTCGATTTTCATTCTCGTGTTGCAATCAAACAGCCAAAGTTGAATTCGTTTTCCTCGAATGTGACATTTTCCATGAAATTCGTTGCAATAAATTTTCAACTACACTCCCTTTCTCTCTCCGTCTTTATGAATCATTGTAATTGTCCCTAAAAGTATATACTACTGTTGATTGCGTCCTTGCCGTCTCTTCTGTTGGGCGGTTCCTCTGTTTGCAGAATTGTACATGCATAAATTGCTTCTCTATTGAAGTCACTGGACCAGATGAGTGGGATTATCTCTTCACTAGGATTTGTGATTTCACATTAAAGAGATGGGCATTTGCTGCCGCCTGCTCTGCTACATTCGAGTTGCTTATGAATTGGTACACTAACTCTTTTCTTTGATTAACTCTTTTGTGAATATCGGTCGATCCATTGTTTTCTGCTGGGCTTGTCTAACAAACATCAGTATTCATTGCTGTCACTAAGCATACCTCTCAACTGTACTTTTTGTTCTGATAAAACATAGATTTCAGCCAAATATGATACTAGCCATTTCTGGAGTATCCTATTACTTCTGTTTCATGTATTGCTTCATTGTGAGGGATTGCTTTGTGTCCTATTTTTTCAAATGTTTAGATATAATGGTATCAAAATGCTTATGATATAATAATATCTGGATTGCCTCATAATCGTGCTAAAAAAATTTGATTACTGTGTGTCTACAGATGCAAGGTTCTATCATACAGCGTTACTCAAATTTTGAGAATACAAAAAGTAAGAACTTTAACATTGTAGGGCTTAGTCTACTTTATGTACACTTAGTACTAATACATTTAATTTCCAGTGTCGACAGCATTGATGGTAATTGCCTAAATCCCAAGTGTAGCTTCCATCATCTGGTGAGTCTTGACGTAGATGGTATTATTCTATCAACTTAATGCTTAAGTAGACTGAAATCATGCAAACATGGATTAATATTATTTTTGGTGATACCACAGTTCTCAATTATTAGTTTTTATTATTAATAAAGAGGGTATTGATCTTCTTTTGTTCTTAAGTTATGTATTAATTATTAGTAATTGTTATGTATACAATGACAAATATCCTTTGTAGTTATTGTATGTTTTTTAGTTTTTTATTAATTAAAAAAATTAATGTGTTACAACAATCCAACTTGTGGTTGCAAAAAGTCCAAATAAACCATTGGTTAAAAAATAAAAATAAAATGTTTAAACATTTACGGGCCAACGAACTACTCGTGATAGGTACCATCTTTGCCTCATGTTCTTAAGGGACCAATATTTGGTCGCTAATCATGGACCTTCACCGACCAAATAATGGTTCTTGAAATATGGTAATTGTTTTTAACAACCACAATTTGGTCGCAAAAGGGTGCATATCGACTTGTTTTTCGCTATTATTGGCCACCAAATCAAGACTATTACTAACCAAATATTGGTTGCTGAATATTATAGATTTAGCGACCAATGTTGGTGTGGTTGCTAAATACCTCTATTGATGGAGAATTAGCGACCACTCATCGACGACCATACTTTTTTGGTTGCTGATGATCTTTGGTTGCTGATGATCTTTAGCGACCAAAAATTTGCTTTTGGTTTTGGTCGCTAGAAAGCTTTTTTATTTTTATTTTTTGTAGTGTATGGGGAAATTAGGCCCACCATCCTTAAAAAATAAAATATTTGATTAATACTCTTAAAACTAATAAGCATTACAAATTTCCGTATTAATTACACTCAAATTAATTGTCATTTTTTTTGAGTTTTTGTCACTTTTTTTAGACTTTTTTTGAATACTTGTCACCGTTTATACGGGAAATATCAGAAGTCAGAACGATCAAATTTTGGATCGTTGGAGAATTTCGGTCGACCGCCTTGTCAGTTTGGCGGTCCTCTTTTCACGTCGTTTGTTCTGCTTCGAGAGTTTTGAAAATTATGGTCTATAGGAGAGCATTTTTTCACAAACTTTTCAAGATAAAAATATTTTACAGGTCCAGGAGTTATTTTAAAAATTTATTTTTCACTTGATCAAATCATCATATTCGAATTGTTTTTTAATGCTCAAAGTTATTTTTAATGTATGGAATGGTTTTGAGCTATTGTCATTCATGCCATATATTAAAGTACTAGTACCTTCACATTCTTAGCTAGGAAAAACAAGTATTTGATCTTATTTCGAAGTTTGGCTCTTAATTTCTTGAATGCGGCTTTGATCTTGATTTTTTTCAAGAGTTTGATTTGTGATGATAACTTTTGATCTTTTGGCGACCATTAATCGATTTTCTTTGTACCGTTGAAAAACTATAATCACTTGAATTCAACTCGTTAGTAAATAAGACCAACTTGTTTTGTTATAATCAAAACATTGATGTTTTTTAGCTGTAATATATCTTAGTTCCTTAAAAAAATGACATTTTGACAAGAAGTTACGGGCACTTTGAACTTGTGAAATTGTTATCTAATTTAGCTTATGTGTAAATATAATTATACATCATTTATTTTATTAAGGGTTTGTTTGATTGTAAGGGTGAAATTTGGGTGGAAATAAAATGAATACTAGGGAATTAAATTGCCTAGAATTGTCAATTAATTGTATTTGATTAGTATAATTTTTCACTTAGAAAATGTTGAAATTTTGGATCTTTTGGTGTTCGTTTGACTTTGTTTTTTTATGAAAATTGTCCATTAAAGGAATTTTTTTTTTACAATTGTCCATAAAATTTGTTTTCATTGCAAAAAAAAAAAGAAAAAATAAATAAATTAACAAAAATTAACAAAAAAAGGAACTTGGAAAACCAAGGAAAAGCACTCTTGAGAGACAAAACTAAGAAAATTAATTGCCTGGAAAATATAGTATATCAAATAAGGCAAAAATGAAAGTTAGAATTTGTTTTCCATTTTTTCATGAAAAATTTGGGTGAGTCAAAGATGCCCTTATGAAATTGCATATGAATAACTATTTAATCTCTTTTTAACAATTTTAAAGCTTAGCTGTTTTGAAAAAAGTGACATGATATGTCAATTTTTAAACAAAAAATAATATACATTTTAACAAAGTTTGTTGTATGTGCGAATTATTTGGATAATAATTTTAATAATTTTATCATTTTTATATTCGTTATCTTGTTCCCATTTTTCTCCATAACATACGAAGAAGTTAATTTTATCCATATTTTTAAAATGAATACAAATGAAATAGTGGAATTTTTTTTTTCCCACAGTGTCACTTTTAAATTCCACCACATTAATTCATATGCAAAAGACAAATAACTTTTTTACATTATATCACTTTTTAATTTAAAGCAATGTTTGAATTCATACTCATATTTAAAATTTTCACATGTATGCATCTATTTAATTGATCCAAAAGAATTTAAATGAGATAGATTGCGACCTTTTTAAAAAAAGTGACAAAGAATGTTATTTGTTATTTTAATTTTCACAAATACCTTGTATGCATTATTTGCATTAATCTAAAGTTGATTTTTCATATAAACTTACTCAATCCAATTTATACAAAATTAAATTTTTATCATATTACTTACGATGGTGATAGGGTGACATTGTAGTATTTATGTTTTTACCCATGTTTATAATGATTTTTTAAAAGCACCCCAAAATTAAGGGTATTTCCGTAAGTACCCCATAATATATTAACCTTATCAAATAATTAATATACCTAAATGTTACTTTTCGACGTTTAAAAATAATTCTATTTAAATTTCCATCCTTCGATTTAACAAGTAAACCAATAACCCACTGCTTTCACTTGGTCGAGTCTAATAACTGTGGTTAATAAAACTTAAAAAAGTACGTCGTCTTAAATTTTATTGTCACAGACCAGTGCTATTTTGTGAATTTTCTAACAAATTTGTAATCTTGGCCCAAGCTAACAGGGACAAATTTGGGCTCAATAATCACAGTCCATCTGGTGCGGCCCAATCATTTTCCTTTCGATTAGTTCCTGCGAATGCGAATATTCCAAAACGACACTGGCAACATGAAAATTGCAAGTTACATGAATCTGATACTCGATATTCAATCTAACGGCCCCCAATTAACTCCACCGACATAGCCTATAAATTCTCAAACCCTAAACCTCCCGTCTCCTCTTTCCTGTCTGCTGCTTCTGCGCCTCATTGCAAATATCTTCTCTGCAGCTGCAGAACAGAGCTCTCTCTACATATACAAACACAAATATATATACTCTCTATATATACGCATATCATACATATACACATATATCATTATGGCTTCTGGCAGTGTTTCAAAGTCTCCTTCCTCAGACAAGATGAAGAAAGTAAAGAAGGGTTCCACTGAAACTCCGGAGAGTGGGGAATGTATTGAGAAGAAGAGCAGAAAGGAGAAAAAGACAAAAATACCCTCCGACGATTCGAATATTGAGAAAAAAGAAAAGAGGAAGCGAAAGGATACGGAGGTTGACAATGAGGAAGAGGAGAGGAGCGAGACTAGCTCGGAGATGGGCGAGCCGGTGAATTTGAATAAGAAGAAAAGAATGAAGCTTGATGATGAGGAAAACGAGGAGGAAGAGAAACCAAATGCCGTGTCGAATTACCGGATTTCGAAGCCGTTGAGGGAGGCCTTGAAGGTCAAGGGGATCGAATCTCTGTTCCCGATACAGGCCATGACTTTTGATATCATCCTTGATGGGGTCGATTTGGTTGGTAGGGCTCGTACTGGTCAGGTAAGGGTTTTTGTGTGTACTTTGAGGTTTCAATTCAAGGGTTCTGAGTTTATTTTCTGAGAATTTTGAGCTGAAATAATAATGTGAAACATCTGAGTTGAACTGGCTGTCATTCTGTTATAAAATTATTGAAATATCACTGATTGCTTATACAATTAAGACTTCTTTTCTAGCTTTCTGAGCTGATTCTGAGAAAAGAATGTGAGTTCCTCTTAGATATGCCGTAATGAGTGGAATTTGGGTAAAATTGGCGACCTTTTATGTAAGTTCATATTTATTTTTATGTGCATCACAATGTTTCCGCTGGAGTTTTGCTTCTCCAGAAAATAAGATGATTTTCAAAATCGATGCTTATGGTTACTGTAAAATGAAATCAATTTAAAACAAGGGAATATTTTTTTTTTTGTCTCTCTCTCTCTTTTTTTTTAAAGATTATGATGCCCAAAATGTTGGATTATGTTTTTGATGGAACTTCCTATTTTGTTTCTTCAAATGTAGTTAATAATTTTGTTTTTATGAACTTTATGTTTTATTATTATGATAATTCTTAATATTTAGTATTTGTGCATTAGAATTCAGTTTACAAGTCGCCCTGGATCTAGTAATAGTAATATGGGTTAATGTGCTCCCTTTCTCCAAAGCAAGTTAATACTTGCAAATTTTGAGCCACCTTGAACTGGTGTTGGTATGCTAAAATAGTATGATAAATTGAAATTTGTCGAGCTTAAAACTTTGCCATGTTAATGTACCCAATGTTATGTTAACTTTAATATTTTCTTGGTATTTAACAGGGCAAAACACTGGCCTTTGTGTTACCCATATTGGAGTCATTGACAAATGGACCTACAAAAGCTTCAAGAAAGACAGGATATGGGAGGACACCAAGTGTGCTTGTGCTTTTACCCACTAGAGAATTGGCCACTCAGGTATTTTGTTGGTTAACAAAACAACTGCCCTAAGATTCTTTTTTACCTTTAATGGTTTCTTCCATCAAGTTTTCACCTTTTTATTTGTTTCATTCCCTCTCTGCCTTGTTTATGATTATAGGTTTTTGCTGACTTCGAATTCTATGGTGGAGCATTGGGGTTGACTTCGTGTTGCCTATACGGGGGGTCTCCTTACCAGCCACAGCATATTCAATTGAAAAGGGGTGTCGACATAGTAATTGGCACTCCTGGCCGCATTAAGGTTATGCTTTTTTTTACGGGGGGTCTCCTTACAAGCCACAGCATATTCAATATACTTTGTGCTAAAATATTTCAACCACAACTTTGTTATTGATTTTTTGGAGATCTTGGTGCAGGATCACATAGAGAGGGGGAATATTGACTTTAGCTCACTGAAGTTCCGCGTGCTTGATGAGGCTGATGAGATGTTGAGGATGGGTTTTGTTGAAGATGTTGAACTAATTCTAGGTGTGTAATACTTCACGATTTTGTAATGGAGTGGCTGGTGTCTGAATTGCTTGCTACTGTATTAGTGATAAAATTTTGTGTTCACTTTTGGTTGATGCCTTATAATTGTTTTGCATTTTTTTTATTAGAATCTTAAATTTTTTACTCTAATTATTATAGTGTCACTAAATTTTCCATTTTGAAATAAAGGCAAGGTAGAGGATGTGAGCAAAGTTCAAACACTTCTTTTCAGTGCCACTTTGCCAGAATGGGTGAAGCAAGTACGTGTTCCCCACCTGCTGAATGTGCTAACTTTCATTTTTGTGTGAATATTCTGCTCTAGATTATTGCTTTCGACAATATTGCAATTTTTTTCCTGACATGAGTACTTTCTGAGGTTAGATTGCATCTAAGTTTCTGAAAAGGGATAAGAAAACTGCTGATCTTGTTGGCAATGAGAAAATGAAGGCTAGTACCAGTGTGAGACATATTGTTCTTCCTTGCTCCAGTTCTGCCAGATCTCAACTTATTCCAGACATCATTCGCTGCTATAGTAGGTCAGTTGCATATAACCCAACTGAATGCAGGTTATAATTTTTTGATATGTTATTCGATTCATTTAACAATCCAATTCTTTTTTGCATGAAATATTTATTCAGTGGTGGCCGCACTATTATTTTCACTGAGACAAAGGATTGTGCCTCTACACTTGCTGGCGTGTTGCCTGGAGCACGTGCTTTGCATGGGGACATACAACAGTCTACTCGGGAGGTATATATATATATATTCGGTTGTGCTACATGTACAAAATATTTTACATACATATTATGTAAGATATGAACGTGTCAGGATTTTTTCAATAAAATAATAATAATAATAATATTCTCCACTCTCTCTTCGACGCCTCATTTGTATGTAAATCATTATGTAACTCAATTATGTACAAGTAACATTATTCATATATATTTGTGTTTTTTTATTTATTTTTTATTTTTTGTGATAGATGTTACTTGTATCAATTTATAGACATCTCTCTAAGAAAGAAAAATGGCTGTGGAATCAGCTACCTCTTACTTTACAGGTTAACACGAGTAGAAAGTATATTGCTGGGTAAAATGGACATGTTTCTAGTGTTCCGGTTGAACATTATTTCTCATATATTCCTTCAGCTTAGATGAATCTTAACAAATTAATTCTTTAAATTTCACCTATGTGCGATCATTTAATTAATGTTATAGTTTGGGCTATGATGCTGTCAGGTGACACTTGCTGGATTCAGATCAGGCAAATTTTTAACACTTGTGGCCACAAATGTGGCGGCACGTGGATTGGATATTGATGATGTCCAGTTGATAATTCAGGTATGTATAAATCTATGGGCTTTCATATCACGCTTTCATGCATGTTGTAAACCTGCTAGTAATGTGTGCACGAAAAACATGTATTATGCTGTAGTGTGAGCCACCACGTGATGTAGAGGCATATATTCATCGGTCTGGACGAACTGGGAGAGCAGGTGAGTTGAGGATAATACGACTTCTTGAATATGATCCTTAAAATGGTTGGAGTTTCATTGTTTATATAATTTCATCTTACCACTTCTTCCAGGGAAAACTGGTGTTGCTGTAATGCTTTATGATCCAAGAAAGTCAAATTTTTCTAGGATTGAAAGAGAATCTGGTGTGAAATTTGAGCACATATCTGCCCCGCAGCCAGCTGATATAGCTAAAGCTGCTGGCGCAGAAGCAGCTGAAAAAATCGCAGAGATCTCTGATAGGTACCATTTTTTTGACATTTACCTTGGTTACTAGTATGTTTTGACTCAGGACATCCATGTATACTTCATATTTTGTAGTGTCATTCCAGTCTTCAAGGCTGCTGCTGAAGAGCTCCTGAATACATCTACTTTATCTCCGATCGAACTACTTGCAAAGGCACTTGCCAAGGCAGCTGTAGGTTCTATTTGCTTTTGTCTGTATTGGTGGTGAACCACCTTTTGGTTCTATAATTGACACGTCAGGTTCACCATTTGTTATGCAGGGTTATACTGAAATCAAGAGTCGGTCACTTCTTAGTTCAATGGAGAACTCTGTTACAGTTCTCCTTCAGTGTGAAAGGCCCATCTACACACCATCGTGAGTGCTCAGAACTCTCCTATATATCCATTTGCACTCAGTGTTTTGATGTATTGCAAATGATCATCTTGCGGATGGATTACAATGTTATATATTATGTTGGTCTGTTATGTGAATCCAATGAGGAATGATTTCAAAATATTAGTCTATACCACATGCTTCTGCTAGATCCTCCTTTTCATCTGCACTGGGAATGATGGAAGAGGGGAGGGATTATGCGCTGAAACAATTTAAAATTTTAATTTATTTTTAACCATGATATTGCAGCTTTGCTTTTGCGGCTCTGCGGAGGTTTTTACCTGAAGAGAAGGTTGAGTCCATCAAGGGTCTCGCTTTAACAGCTGATGGAAAAGGTGCAGTTTTTGATGTGGCAGCCGAAGACTTGGACACATTCCTTGCAGGTTAGTTCTGTTGGAATTTGGAGAGAGCATCATCATGTTTGCTGTCCAATTGATGAATTTTAGAGCATATTACCAATTTTCTATTTAATTCATCAACTTTCCTAACAATTTTAAGCAACCGAGGCTTGTATGTGATCTAATGAATGATCCATTTTTGGGGGCTTTCAGGCCAGGAAAATGCTGCTGGCGTGAGCTTAGAGGTAGTGAAGTCATTACCGGCCTTGCAAGAAAGAGAGTCAAGAGGTGGACGATTTGGAGGTGGACGTGGTGGCTTTTCTGATAGGAGAGATGGTAGGTTCGGTGGAGGAAGAGGAGGCAGAGGAGGGTTTTCTGATAGGCGAAATGATAGGTTCTCCAGAGCTCCTAGAGGAGGAAGAGGTCAGGGCAACAACCGCAATTGGTGAAACCCTTGATCCACAAACTTGCTTGAATGCATGCTGAATCATGCATAGAAATTTTGTGACCATAAAGAATATTTAGTTTATGTTATTTATTTATTTTTATTTAAAGCTTTTGGTTTTGTAAGCACTATGCACAATGTATTTCTTTCTCCATTATTTAACTTAGGCTTATGACTCTTGTTCAAAATATTTAATTGATTAGCACAATGATTTGGTGGAAAATGCAGCTAATTGCCTAATCCTCTCCGTAAAACTAACGAACGTTTGACTGCTAGAAGAATGTGTAGTCTTTTTATTTCCAAAATTTTGTCAACTTTTGAAGTGACTAAATTTTAATTTCAACGGTAATATGGGATTCAAAACTTTTCGAATATGTACACATTATTTTTTATCAAAATTTGTTAAATTTTTTGTCGAAAGTTATGACAAACAAGCTTTGATTCTAATTATTCTTTTTTTTATATATAGTTGAAAAGTGAAAAAAAATATTTTGATAATAGATTTTGTAAAATGTAATTATTTTTAGAGATGTGATTGATTAAAGGTATGTAAAATTCTTGTGTTATAAACAAAAACAAATCTTTGGTATCATCCTCGATATTGAGATATATTATAATATCAATAAGTTGATTCGAGATCTCGCTATCAACTTCTTGACAAAAAAAAAAAAAAAAAAGCAATCTTTCTCGATAAAGTCAATTGTTCCGTACATGCACCATTTGATGCGTGCGGTTCAAAAAATAAATGTGAAAAAAATGTTTAAAAAAAAAATAGCTTCAAACAAGGTTAATAAGTTGATCAACAAAACACTTTTCTTAACACAAACATCAGGCGAGTTGGCCCTTGTATATTATAAAGTGAGTCCCGCCAATAAACCAAATTAAACGAAGAATGATCGAATCCATGCGGCTAAATCTCAAGGACGTACTTGCACGCTCTATACACAATTGCAAAAACATCAGGGAGCTTAAACAAATCCATTCCCACATCATGACATCCTCAAATTTATCACCAAATGATCATTATTTTCTCATCTCTCGCCTCCTCTTCTTCCTCTGTGCAGTTAATGAATCACCAGAGGGTCTCGAGTATGCGGACAAAGTGTTCAGACGCATTGCCGAGCCAAGTCTTTTTGCATACAATGCCATGATTCGAGCAAATTCAACGAAAATTAAGGACCCCTTTTCGCGCGAGTCCTTAATTTTATATAAAGAGGTTTTGTGTATTAATCTGTCTCCTGATAGTATTACGATCCCTTTTGTATTAAAGGAATGTGCCAAGCGGGTTGATGGCTTAATGGGTCGGAGCATCCATGCACATGCAGTGAAGTTTGGGTATGAAGGCGATGTTTATGTGCAAAATGCTTTGATAGGTGTGTACTCGGAGTGTAGGTTTTTGGAGGATGCGAGGAGGGTGTTTGATGAAATGTCAAATAGGGATGTTGTTTCTTGGAATTCGATGATTGTGGGATATTTGAGAGGTGGAGAGCTTGATGTGGCATTATATTTGTTTAAGGAAATGAAGGACAGGAAAGACATTATTACTTGGAATTCAATGATCATGGGCTTTGTTCAAGGGGGTAGGCCGAAGGACGCTTTAGGATTTTTCCAAGATATGCAGATTTTCAGTAATGATAAGGATATGGTTAGGCCTGATAAAATTACGGTGGCTAGTGTACTTTCTGCATGTGCTTCTCTTGGTGCCGGTGATCAGGGAAGGTGGTTGCATAGTTACTTGAAGAGAAGTCGGATGGAATGTGATATGGTGATTGGGACAGCTTTGGTGGACATGTATGGGAAGTGTGGGTGTGTTGAAAGAGCGTTTGAGGTTTTCAATGGGATGCCAAAGAAGGATGTTTTGGCATGGACAGCTATGATTTCAGCATTTGCACTTCATGGGCACGGGGAGGAAGCTTTTAAGCTTTTTGCGAATATGGAAGCAGTTGGTGTACGGCCTAATTCTGTGACATTTGTTGCGTTATTGTCTGCCTGTGCTCACGCGGGCCTGGTTGAGAGAGGTCGCAGGTGTTTTGAGACGATGAGGCATGTTTACGGTATTGAGCCGCAGGTGCAACATTATGCTTGTATGGTTGATATACTTGCCAGAGCTGGGCAGTTTGTTGAGGCTGAAGACCTTATTAGAGGTATGCCCATGGAGCCAGATGTTTTTGTTTGGGGTGCACTATTTGGAGGATGTCAATTGCATGGAAATGTCGAGTTAGGAGAAAAGATTGCTGAAACCTTGATTCGTTTGAAACCTCAAAACCATGCTTTTTATATCAATTTATGCGATGTATATGCCAAAGCTGGTAGATTTGATGACCTAAAGAGAATAAGAGCTTTGATGAAAGACAAAGAGATAAGGAAGTCGGTTCCAGGATGCAGCCTGATTGAAGTTGATGGTGTTGTCAATGAATTCTCCGTGAAAGGATCACCTGAAGTCCCGATTATGGAAGCAATAAAGAATGTATTGATGGTATTAAGTCATGAGATGAAGAGACAAGATAATATGAATATTTTCATCACATAGAGGAAAAATAATTTATGGTGACATGAAGATGCTTGTTTGGCTGTGAAGTAAATTTCCCATTTGTTTGACGTGTGACATATGACCATCTGAAACATTTGAACCATCAGGTCATGTGCACTTTTGAGGATCCAATTGCACAATCTAAGCTTCTCTGCAACTTCCAAAAATTGAAGTTTCCTTGTTCATGGTTAATCTGTGTAACATATGATACTGCAGGACCACAAGAGTTCAAACAGAGCATTTTACAGCATGGTTTCAGAATATGGAAAAGGGATGGTGTGAACTGTATGTGCTATGCAATGGGAATGACGACGTGCATTTGGGGAGAGAATTCTGAGTGGAAATATGGCTCGAATATGGTGTTTTCCAAGCTAAAACATCTATCAAATTCACTGCGCCTTTGAAGTCGGCAATTGTTCTTCAATCCCAACATGCTTCTTAAAACGAAACTTACAGGTTTCTCAAAATTTAACAGTTTCTTAACCGTATCTATCAGGTTTCTCAAATTTTTATTTTTTATTTTTCCTATCAAATGCCTTCTCATCAGGGTTATGTATAGACATACACACATGCTACATCCAAACGTTACAGCAACTAAATTGTGAATAACACCAAGTCAAGGAACACAGTTAACATCAATACATTATACAGCGCAATCTTTTAGTACTCCAAAAAACTTGTGAATCTATTGCATGGTAAATAACCAATGAAACGAGATAGAATCAAGAATAGAGCAGCAAAAAAAAAAAAAAAATGGGTTCGTTAGTGGGGCTTGTTGAGGAGTAAGCTGTACATGAACTTCTCAGAATTTAATTTAAGGTCCAATATGCAATTTTCAAACACAATATCCCACGAAATTATATACACTAGAGTAATAGGGAGCCAATATGTAATTTTGAAAATTGAACTATCAAGGACAAACCCATAATTTGAAAATCCATAATTTTCAAGGTCCAATAAAAAAAATTAGAAACATTAGGGACTAATTTGAAGTTTTCAGAATTATAGGAGCCTATCTGGTGTTTTCAGATTTTCAGGGACCAATCTGAAATAACCAGAATCATCAGGACCGATATGAAAATTTCAGATTCTCAGGGCCCAATATGAAATTCTCAGAACCACTGGGTTCAGTCTGAAACTTTCAGAATCTAAGGGACTGCTCTGCAATTCGGAACCGGGGACTAAACAGCAATTTTCGGCATCTTCTTCAAATTTTCAGCGAAGACACAAAAACTTAGAATTGCCATAACTCCTTCATTTTAAGTCCAAATTTAGAGTTCCTTATATGGTTGGAAACCTCATTAAAATAACTCTCTAACCAAACCAATATTATTGCACAAAAATCAACGAATAAAATGCAGTAAATCTTTAAAATTTCTACAAAATTGACTAGGGTTCCAATTTTCTCCCAAATGTAATAGCGAAAATTCATGAAATTTTGAAGGTGAACTCTACAGAATATTATATACATAATTCCAAAATTTCGTTAATTTTAGACACAATTAAGCGTGAAATACTGCAAGGAATTCAACCTTAAAAGCTCTCATACCAATGTAATATTTCCCACATGTTTGAGCATAAATTCGGTTCAAGAATTCTTACTCGAAAAGATGAATTCCAAAATCTTTTTGTGTGGTTAAATCACTTTACCTTCCAAACTCCAAAATATGTATCTTCCGATCACAATGGTTAAATAACGTTGTCGTAACTTTTATTTTAGAACGGCTTAGCGTAAAACGACGAACAAAAAAATATGTTGTAGTTTTATCACGATTTCATTTTGATTTAGTTGATATTATAATTGATTATCAGCTTCCTTCATTGTTAAATTGTAATTCGGATTTAATGGAAATAGTTTGAACGTATTTTTCAGACTATTAATTTACCTGATTTTACCAAATTATTTCAATTTAGCTGACTGTAATTTTCTGTATTTAAAATTCACAGAAAAGGCAGTGTAGCCATTAAAGGATTATAAGATAAAGATGGCCATTCCAAATTATATTCATTTCGCTATTTGCCTTCCAACATTCTAAAGTACTCATTGACACAATTATACTTGAACTATCAATGAGAGTCAAGTTCCCAATTCCCATGGAACGAAAAAAACTTAGCAGATTAGCATCAGCAGGGATAGCACATTCAGTGCATATCCTCGGAATGATCGAAAAATTATAACAGTAACACACAGTCTGAATAGAGATTCTGCTTCTTTATCTCAGAGACAACGAACACATCATTCACAAGTGGGAGCAGGGGCGGAGCTTTGGGGGGGGGGGGGGGGGGGGGCCAGAACAGAATATCTAGTGGAAATAATTGATAAATTAATAAAGTTATATCATGTAGACTTCGAATGGGGCGCCAGAACATAATATCTAGTGGAAATAATTGATAAATTAATAAAGTTATATCATGTAGACTTCGAATCAAGATTTTGCTGAAGAAGCTGTAGTTTATCCTTTGTAACGTTCCTTTATCATAGTCATTTTACTTTTTTCTTGAGCTGGCCTTCTATATTGTAGGCTTATCCTGGGAAAACATGAACATGGGATTTCATGTTGTTGCTTTTACACAGCAATATTGTTATACAACGTTATTAAAGTATGGGAACTTTGAAGAAACGCTTGTAATAATGTATGATTTTGCTAAATTAAAGATTTGTACTTTCTTTTACACGTTTCTTGATTTTTTTTTTTTTTTTTGTTAATAACATATCCCAAAAAAAAATTTCGGGGGCAGCCCCTGTGGCCCCCCCACCCCTTCACTTCTGGGACCCCCTAGTCCAACGGGCTGGCTCCGCCCCTGAATGAGAGTCTCCGATACAAAATCACTTGCCACTGTCAAAAGGAGAATAAATCATATATTGTATTTGTATTAAAATCAACTGATAATGCGACACCTAAAAAGTAGTCAAGATGGATAACACTCGACAAAAGTAAAGAAACTACAATTTTATTTATATAGTGTCCCATGCTAAGCATAAAAAGAACACTTGACCTCTGGATGTTGAGGGAACTACAACGACATTCATAGTTGCATTGTTGGGAGGCAAAGCCAATCGAAGCGGATGAAGCTTTCCATTTACTCGATTACGAGAACAAACAATTATGTTTTCGAGCCCCATTCCTTCCTACAACTTCTGAGTCAATTCCTCCAATCCATGCCCTTTGAATTGAAATGAAGGCCCTTCGATTGCATCATTAACTTTACCATAATCATCCATGACGTTGTAATATATAAGCTGTGCTTCAGATTTCCTCGGTGAATTGTCAATCGAACCACTAGTCTGAGCATTGAAATAGCCATGTATAAGAACATGTTTAGTACGCAGTGTTGAATAAGATTGCATTGTCTATCTTGTATTACTAATTAAACATGCGGTAAAAGGCGAATGAACCTAAAGATTTGGGAACGTGGGGGACATTAAATGAAATGATGATGAGCTTAGATCGTCCTCGAATGATTGAGATCGCGAAACTTTTGGGGGTGATTCGGGTAGAATCTCGACAATATCAACGTCCCATAAAATCCAATCATGATGTCTATGAGGGATATTGTGAGTTATCGAGTTTCTCCAAGGGGGCAAACCTCCATTTGCGCGTAAATAATCCCCATATCTTTTTTTTGAGCTTTATTTGCATACCATCTTTTTATAGGCTCCCATTCGACCGATGAATCCAATTTTCTTGGAAAAGTTTGTACGGCTTTTGTTCCTGCAATTCACGTTTGGGTATGCGAAGGACTTTGTTGCTGTCCTTGTATAAATAAAACATCCCTTCCAAAAAAAAAAAAAAAAAATACCTTCTTGTTTCAGATTTATTGTGATAAGAAAGTCGGTCAATTTCTTCATACCTCTCCCTTTTTTCTCGCCTCCTGGAATAGATTAGAAAACCCTAGATCTCGATTCTATTTTTTTTTTTTAATTGATGTAGGAACCTGCAAGCGGAGCCCCTACCACCCCGAAGGGGCGGATGCCCGACCACTATGAGTGCGTAATACTGGGTTAACCTTAGAATTTGATGCCTACATTATAGGATGGTATCTCACTTTAGATTGAGGAACTTTTCCATTCCAACATTATCTAACAAATTGTTCTCACCCATTTTTCATAGTCGGAACTAGCTATAGTCATCCATTTCAACATCATTTTTGTATATAAAAAACTAACTAAATTAATGTCCTAATTAAAAAGTCATCAAAATTGTAGTTACATTTGTTGTCTTTTGTCTGTTTGTGTTTATATCTTAATTAAAAAAAATAACGGTGCCATACCATACCACCGCCAATTAAAAGGACTTAATTAGGAGATAATTAATACCAGTCAATTTGTTTCGTGATGCGAAATAGTAAAACAAACAAGCACACAACTTTATTTAATATATAATATGAGTAAACATAGATGAAATTTTATTTATGACATCATACTCTCTTTATTGTAAATATATTAATGGAGAGGGGAGTCTGGTTGGAGCAAGGTGACGCAGCAATCATACGTACACTATCAGTGGTTCTTCTTTAGTCTCATACTTGAAGTTGTAGGAATTGACGCCAGTGAAAACACCGTCATCCTTGTAGTAGGTAACTTGTTTCCCATTGGTAAGGGTATCACGCTGAGTGTAGGAGAAAGGAACATTACATGAACCCTTAGTTGCTAGCATACTTACCCTTACTCCAGTCCTTGGCGGAACAACAACCTTGTATGTGGTCTCCAGTGTTTTGGTGGTTGTCATAGCTTCACCCCACGCGTATGTTCCCGTAAGCTCACTTGATAGTTGAACCTTAGCATCAATGATTAGCGGAATCCCGGTTTCAAAGGTTATTTTGGCACCAAACTTCAAGGAAACACTGGAGTTCCAAGTGACTGTCTTAGCCTCGACGTGGGTGAGCTTCAGGTCTATAATGTTGGGTAATTCGGAGTCATTAACGGCGTGTCCGGTGGCCATTGTGAATACATTCTGGTTATAGATCTTCGAGTCTAGAAGGTGATAATCAACATTGTAGATGTCCCTTGAAACAACAGTTTCTAAGACCTCAAGCTTAGCCTCCTTTGAAATTGTGGTCACTCCTGCATTCAGACAGCTTTCCTTTCACTCAGTAGTGAGACTCTTGCAAAAGTAGTTGTTACCCAAGTTGCGGAGAGCTACCTCCTTATCTCCAGTTTTAATGGGCCAAAACAGCAAGTCATTGTTAATCTGGGTGTTGTCGATGGAAGATGGATAAGTAATATTACGATCAGTATCTGCCCAAATCCAATTAGGGCTGCGCCTCCAGAATTTGCCATAATAATCAGACTTGATGATGACGCTGCCATTGCTGGTAATGAACAACTCATTCCCCACACCTGAATCTCCAATGTCATCAGATGAGAACTCGAGGTATTGGTGGCCCTCTTGGAAGGCAGCAGTAAGGTATTTCCCATTAGCGCCTTTGAAGGCGACATACTTGGGCAATATCAGCAAGGTTTCCCAATCAATGATTGTGCACACATCGCATGATTCATATTTAGGAGATTCTGAACCTGTAAACAAGCATGAAGTATAGGGTTTTACACCTCGCCACAAGCCCGCATAGTGCTTGTTCTGAACACTACGAAAGCGAACGCCTTGAGTAGCATCTCGACCATTCTCGTAGACAGGCTCGAACAAAGTGCATGACCAATCGGAATGATTTTCATTTGGTTCATCAGCCAAGGCTACAATCCATTGAGAATCCTCCGATCGTTTGCGCCAGTATCTGTTGTTGTAGCTGCATATTATGTGCACAAGTCCCGCGTTGGCACTACTCTTTGCACGCTCTACTTGGTACTTTGCGTATGGGCTCACAGCTTCCTCTCCAGAGAAACTCATACATTCGTGAAGTTCGGTGTTGTCATTGATGTAGCTCAAGTATTTAGAATTGTATTTCGATTGCAACACATCTTCGACCTAATTTCTGTTTCCTTTGTCTCTTATGGAAGTATTTAAAATTGTATTGCGATTGCAGTACAACATATCTTGGCAACAATACCGAGGCATATGTGTCTCCCACTTCTCTAGCTATATTAATGTAATATTGCTCTTGCTCGTGTGATTTCCCCTCTCCAACTCAACATGCTATTTATAAGGAAATTGAGCCTTCATTTTACTTGGGCCCAATTTGGCTAAAACATTGATAAAAGTAGTGGGGTCCACAAAATATAATGTTGAGATTGACGATTGATTTGTCGATAAGAATTTTGAAAATGTTTAAAATGCTACCACCACCAAGCAAGTCTCAATTACTTTACTTTGAAGTCGAATTGAGTACATTATGGTTTTAGTATTGACACTTTTTACCTAAATGTTACTATAAGTGGACTCTGCTGACAAAATATAAAGCTGCAAATTGAATTGAAAACTTTCTACAATAGAGACAACATTCCAAATGTCCATATTGCCCTTTACATATTATTGAATACAGCCACAACTGTTGAATAGAGTAAAGGTATTTTGCAGGGACAATAAAGTAAAAACAAGTAAATCAATGAAAGGTAATGAAGATAATTCGCGGACAAATTTATTGTGAACTACAGTAACACTTTGGCAAAAATGTCAGCACGTATATACGTGCTTCTCTCCTTTATTTTTACTTTATGAAAGTTTGAATAATAATAAAATATCTATATTTAAAATCTACAACCTAATTCATGTTTTCTTTGTTCATTTTCAGCTTTTCTCTTTCCATTTTTTTCTCCAAAGGAAAACCATCGAGAGTCAGTCGTTTTTGCCTTCGACCTAATTCATGTTTTCTTTGCCCATCTTATGGAAGTATTCATAATTGTATTGCGGTTGCAATACAATGTATCTTGTCAACAGTACCTAGGCATATGCATCTCCCATTTCTCTAGCTATATTAGTGCAATATTGCTCTTGCTCGTGTGATTTCTCTTCTCCAACTCAACCTGCTATTTATAGGGAAATTGAGCCTTCATTTTACTTATGCCCAATTTGGCTTAAACAGTGATAAAAGTAGTGGGGTCTACGAAATTGAAGGTTGAGATTGACGATTAATTTGTCGACAAGAATTTTGAAAAGGTTTCAAATGCTACCACCAACAAGCAAGTCTAAATTAATTTACTTTCAAGTCGAATTGAGTACATTATGGTTTTAGTATCGATGATTTATTACCTAAATGTTGCTATGAGGGACCCCACTGACAAAATATAAAGCTGCAAATTGAATTTGAAACTTTTCTACTATTGTGACAACATTTCAAATGTCCATATTACCCTTTACATATTATTGAATGCGGCCACAACTGTTGAATAGAGGAAATGTATTTGGTGGGGGCAATAAAGTAAAAACAAGGAAATCAATTAAAGGTAATGAAGATAATTCGCGGACAAAGTTACAGTGAACTAAAGTAACACTCTGGAAAAAATGCCGGCACATAAATACGTCATTCTCTCCTTTATTTTTACTTTATGAAGGTTTGAATAATAATAAAATATCTATATCTAAAATGTACAGCCTAATCCTTGTTTTCTTTGTTCTTTTTAATCGTTTCTCTTTCCATTTTTTCTCGAAAGTCCAAATAAAAACTATCGAGAGTCATTCATTTTTGCCTTCTACCTAATTCCTATTTTCTTTGTGCATCTTATGGAAGTATTCAGAATTGTATTGTGATTGCAAAACAACATATCTTGGCAATAGTACCGAGGCATATGTGTCTCCCATTTCTCTAGCTATATTAATGTAATATTGCTCTTTCTCGTGTGATTTCTCCTCTCCAACTCAACATGCTATTTATAGGCAAATTGAGCCTTCATTTTACTTCGGCCCAATTTGGCTAAAATAGTGATAAAAGTAGTGGGGTCCACGAAATTGAAGGTTGAGATTGACGATTGATTTGTCGATAAGAATTTTGAAAAGGTTTCAAATGCTAACACCACCAAGCAAATCTTAATTACTTTCCTTTCAAGTCGAATTGAGTACATTATGGTTTTAGTATCGACACTTGTTACCTAAATGTTACTATAAGTGGACCCGACTGACAAAATATAAAGCTCCAAATTGAATTTAAAACTTTTCGACAATAGGGACAACATACCAAATGTCCATGTTACCCTTTACATATTATTGAATGCAGCCACAACTGTTGAATAGAGTAAAGGTATTTGGCGGGGAAAATAAATTAAAAACAAGTAAATCAATTAAAGGTAATGAAGATAATTTGCGGACAAAGTTATTGTGAACTACAGTAAAACTTTGGTAAAATTGTCGGCACATATATACGTCGTTCTCTCCTTTATTTTTACTTTATGAAAGTTTGAATAATATTAAAATATCTATATCTAAAATCTGCAACCAAATTCTTGTTTTCTTCGTTCCGTTTCAGCATTTCTCTTTCCATTTTTTCTCCAAAGAAAATACATCGAGAGTCATTCGTGTTTGCCTTTGACCTAATTCCTATTTTCTTTGTCCATCTTGTGGAAGTATTTAGAATTGTATTATGATTGCAGTACAACGTATCTTGGCAATAGTACCAAGGCATATGAGTCACCCATTTCTCTAGCTATATTAATGTGATATTGCTATTTCTTGTGTGATTTCCCCTCTCCAACTCAAATGCTATTTATAGGGAAATTGAGCCTTCATTTTACTTAGGCTCAATTTGGCTAAAACAGTGATAAAAGTAGTGGGCTCCACAAAATTGAAGGTTGGAATTGATGATTGATTTGTCAATTAGAATTTTGAAAAGGTTTAAAATGCTACCACCACCAAGCAAGTCTAAATTACTTTACTTTCAAGTCGAATTGAGTACATTATAGTTTTCGTATGGACACTTTTTACCTAAATGTTACTATAAGCGGACCCCACTGACAAAATATAAAGCGACAAATTGAATCTAAAACTTTTCTACAACAGGGACGACATTCAGAATGTCCATATTGCCCTTTACATATTATTGAATGCAGCCATAACTATTGAATAGAGTAAATGTATTTGGCGGAGGCAGTAAAGTAAGAACAAGTAAATCAATTAAAGGTAATGAAGATGATTCGCAGACATAGTTATTGTGGACTACTATAACACTCTAGGAAAAATGGCGGCACATATATATATGTCCTTCTCTCCGTTATTTTTACTTTATGAAAGTTTCAATAGTAATAAAATATCTATATCTAAAATCTACAACCTAATTCCTGTTTTCTTAGTTCATTTTCAGCTTTTCTCTTTTCTTTTCTTCTTTCTCCGAAGAAAAACTATCGAGAGTAATTCGTTTTTGCCTTCGACCTAATTCTTGTTTTCTTTGTCCATCTTATGGAAGTATTTAGAATTGTATTGTGATTGCAATACAACGTATCTTGGCAACAGTACTGAGGCATATGTGTCTCCCATTTCTCTAGCTATATTAATGTAATATTGTTCTTGCTAGTTTGATTTCCCAACTCCAACTCAACATGATGTTTATAGGGAAATTGAGCCTTCATTTTACGTTGGCCCAATTTGGCTAAAAGAATGAAAAAAGAAGGAGTCCACGAAATTGAAGGTTGAGATTGACGGTGGATTTGTTGATAGGAGTTTTAAAAAGGTTTAAAATACTACCACCACCAAGCAAGTCTAAATTACTTTACTTTGAAGTCGAATTGAGTACATTATGGTTTTAGTATCGATAATTATTTTTTACCTAAATGTTACTATAAGTGGACTCCGCTGACAAAATATAAAGCGGCAAATTGAATTTAAAACTTTTCTACTACAGGGACAACATTTCAAATGTCCATATCATACTTTATGAAAGTTTGAATAATAATAAAATATCTATATCTAAAATCTACAACCAAATTCCCATTTTTTTCGTTCATTTTCAACATTTCTCTTTCCATTAATTTCTCCAAATAAAAACCATCGAGAGTCATTCGTTTTTGCCTTCAACCTAATTCCTGTTTTCTTTGTCCATGTTATGGAAGTATTTAGAATTATATTGCGATTGCAATACAACGTATCTTGGCAACAGTACCGATGCATATGTATCTCCCATTCCTCTAGCTATATTAATGTAATATTGCTCTTGTTTGTATGATTTCCCCTTTCCAACTCAACATGCTATTTATAGGGAAATTGAGCCTTCATTTTACTAAGGCCCAATTTGGCTAAAACATTGATAAAATAGTGGGATCCACGAAATTGAAGGTTGAGATTGATGATTGATTTGTCAATAAGAATTTTGAAATGGTTTCAAATGCTACCACCACCAAGCAAGTCTAAATTACTTTTCTTTGAAGTCGAATTGAGTACATTACGGTTTTTGTATCGACACTTTTTACCTAAATGTTACTATAAGTGGACACCGCTGACAAAATATAAAGCTGCAAATTGAATTTAAAACTTTTCCACAACAGGGACAACATTCCATATGTCCATATTGCCCTCTACATATTATTGAATGCAGACACAACTGTTGAATAGTGTAAAGGTATTTGTTGAGGCAACAAAGTAAAAACAAGTAAATCAATTAAAGGTAATGAAGATAATTCACGGACAAAGTTATTGTGAACTATAGTAACACTTTGGGAAAAATGTCGGCCCATATATACGTCCTTCCCTCCTTTATTTTTACTTTATGAAAGTTTTAATAATAATAAAATATCTATATCTAAAATCTACAACCAAATTACCATTTTCTTCATTCCTTTTCAGCATTTCTCTTTCCATTAATTTCTCCAAAGAAAAACCATCGAAAGTCATTCGTTTTTTCCTTTGATCTAATTCTTGTTTTCTTTGTCCATCTTATGGAAGTATTTAGAATTGTATTGCAATTGCAATACAATGTATATAGGCAACAGTACCGAGGCATATGTGTCTCCCATTTCTCTAGCTATATTAATGTAATATTGCTCTTGCTTGGGTGAGTTCCCCTTTCCAACTCAACATGCTATTTATATAGAAATTGAGCCTTCATTTTACAATTTGTCTAAAATAGTGATAAAGTGGTGGGATCCACGAAATTGAAGTTTGAGATTGACGATTGATTTGTCGATAAGAATTTTGAAATAGTTTCAAATGCTACCACCACCAAGCAAGTCTAAATTACTTTACTTTGAAGTCGAATTGAGTACATTATGGTCTTAGTATCGACACTTTTTTACCTAAATGTTACTATAAATGGACACCGCTGACAAAATATAAAGCTGCAAATTGAATTTAAAACTTTTCCACAACAGGGACAACATTCCATATGTCCATATTGCCCTCTACATATTATTTAATGCAGACACAATTGTTGAATAGTGTAAAGGTATTTGTTGGGGCAATAAAGTAAAAACAAGTAAATCAATTAAAAGTAATGAAGATAATTCACGGACAAAGTTATTGTGAACTATAGTAACACTTTGGGAAAAATGCCGGCCCATATATACGTCCTTCCCTCCTTTATTTTACTTTATGAAAGTTTTAATAATAATAAAATATCTATATCTAAAATCTATAACCAAATTCCCATTTTCTTCATTCCTTTTCAGCATTTCTCTTTTCATTAATTTCTCCAAAGAAAAACCATCGAAAGTCATTTGTTTTTTCCTTTGATCTAATTCTTGTTTTCTTTGTCCATCTTATGTAAGTATTTAGAATTGTATTGCGATTGCAATACAATGTATCTAGGCAACAATACCGAGGCATATGTGTCTCCCATTTCTCTAGCCATATTAATGTAATATTGCTCTTGCTTGGGTGATTTCCCCTTTCCAACTCAACATGCTATTTATATAGAAATTGAGCCTTCATTTTACAATTTGTCTAACATAGTGATAAAGTGGTGGGATCCACGAAATTGAAGTTTGAGATTGACGATTGATTTGTCGATAAGAATTTTGAAATGGTTTCAAATGCTACCACCACCAAGCAAGTCTAAATTACTTTACTTTGAAGTCGAATTGAGTACATTAAGGTTTTAGTATCAACACTTTTTACCTAAATGTTACTATAAGTGGACACCACTGACAAAATATAAAGCTGCAAATTGAATTTAAAACTTTTCTACAACAGGGACAACATTCCATATGTCCATATTGCCCTCTACATATTATTGAATGCAGTCAGAACTGTTGAATAGTGTAAAGGTATTTGGTGGGGGCAATAAAGTAAAAACAAGTAAATCAATGAAAGGTAATGAAGATAATTCATGGACAAAGTTATTGTGAACTATAGTAACACTTTGGGAAAAATGCCAGCCCATATATACTTCCTTCGCTCCTTTATTTTTACTTTATGAAAGTTTGAATAATAATAAAATATCTACATCTAAAATCTACAACCAAATTCCCATTTTCTTCGTTCCTTTTTAGCATTTCTCTTTCCATTAATTTCTCCAAAGAAAAACCATCGAAAGTCATTCGTTTTTTCCTTCGATCTAATTCATGTTTTCTTTGTCCATCTTATGGAAGTATTTAGAATTGTATTGCAATTGCAATACAACATATTTTGGTAACAGTACCGAGGGATATGTGTCTCACATTCTTCTAGTTATATTAATGTGATATTGCTCTTGTTTGTGTGATTTCCCCTTTCCAACTCAACATGCTATTTATAGGGAAATTGAGCATTCATTTTACCTAGGCCCAATTTGGCTAAAACAGTGATAAAAGTAGTGGGATCCATGAAATTGAAGGTTGAGATTGATGATTGATTTGTCGATAAGAATTTTGAAAAGGTTTCAAATGCTACCACCATCAAGCAAGTCTAAATTACTTTACTCTGAAGTCGAATTGAGTACATTAAGGTTTTAGCATCGACACTTTTTACCTAAATGTTGCTATAAGTTGACCCCGCTGACAAAATATAAAGCTACAAATTGAATTTAACACTTTCTACAACAGGGACAACATTCCAAATGTCCATGTTGCCCTTTACATATTATTGAATTCAGCCAGAACTCTTGAATAGAGTAAAGGTATTTGGCATGGGAAATAAAGTAAAAACAAGTAAATCAATTAAAGATAATGAAGATAATTCACGGACAAAGTTATTGGGAACTACAGTAACACTTTGGGAAAAATGCTGGCACATATATACTTCCCTCTCTCCTTTATTTTTACATTATGAAAGTTCAAATAATAATAAAATATCTATATCTAAAATCTACAACCTAATTCCTGTTATCTTTGTTCATTTCCAACTTTTCTCTTTCCATTTTTTTCTCCAAAGAAAAACCATCGAAAGTCATTCATTTTTGCCTTCGACCTAATTCATGTTTTCATTGTCCATCTTATGGAAGTATTTAGAATTGTATTGCGATTGCAATACAACGTATCTAGGCAACAGTACCGAGGCATATGTGTATCCTATTTCTCTAGCTATATTAATGTAATAGTGCTCTTGCTTGTGTGATTTCCCCTTTCCAACTCAACATGCTATTTATATAGAAATTGAGCCTTCATTTTACAATTTGTCTAAAATAGTGATAAAGTGGTGGGATCCACTAAATTGAAGTTTGAGATTGACGATTGATTTGTCGATAAGAATTTCGAAATGGTTTCAAATGCTACCACCACCAAGCAAGTCTAAATTACTTTACTTTGAAGTCGAATTGAGTACATTAAGGTTTTAGTATCGACACTTTTTACCTAAATGTTACTATAAGTGGACACCACTGACAAAATATAAAGCTGCAAATTGAATTTAAAACTTTTCTACAACAGGGACAACATTCCAAATGTATATATTACCCTTTACATATTAACACTCTAGAAAAAATGATACCACCACCACCAAGAAAGTCTAAATTACTTTACTTTCAAGTCGAATTGAGTACATTACGGTTTTAGTATCGACATTTTTTTACCTAAATGTTACTAAAAGTGGGCCCCCACTAACAAAATATAAAGTTGCAAATTCAATTTAAAACTTTTCTACAACAGGGTCATCATTTCAAGTGTCCATATTACCCTTTACATAATATTGAATGCAGCCACAACTCTTGAATAGAGTAAAGGCATTTGGCAGGGGAAATAAAGTAAAAACAAGTAAATAAATTAAAGGTAATGAAGATAATTCGCGGACAATGTTATTGTGCACTACAATAACACTCTAGAAAAAAATGCCGGCACGTATATACGTCCTTCTCTCCTTTATTTTTACTTTATGAAAGGTTGAATAATAATAAAATATCTATATCCAAAATCTACAACCTAATTCATATTTTCTTTGTTCCTTTTAAACATTTCTCTTTCCA
Organism: Fraxinus excelsior; assembly: GCA_019097785.1. Lineage (NCBI taxonomy): Eukaryota > Viridiplantae > Streptophyta > Magnoliopsida > Lamiales > Oleaceae > Fraxinus > Fraxinus excelsior. The sequence goes on along the minus strand of CM032631.1, from coordinate 36,041,143 downwards.
TTAATTTCTCCAAAGAAAAACCATCTAGAGTCATTCGTGTTTGCATTCAACCTAATTCCTGTTTCCTTTGTCCATCTTATGAAAGTATTTAGAATTGTATTGCGATTGCAATACAATGTGTCTTGGCAACAGTATCGAGGCATGTGTCACCCATTTTTCTAGCTATATTAATGTAATATTTTCTCCTACTTGTGTGAATTCCCCTCTCCAACTCAACATGCTATTTATATGGAACTTGAGCCTTCATTTTACTCAGACCCAATTTGGCTAAAACAGTGATAAAAGTAGTGGGGTCCACAAAATTGAAGGTTGAGATTTACGATTGATTTGTCGATAAGAATCTTGAAAAGGTTTCAAATGCTACCACCACCTAGCAAGTCTAAATTACTTTAAGTGGACCCCACTGACAAAATATAAAGCTACAAATTGAATTTAAAACTTTTCTACAACAGGGATAGCATTTCAAATGTCCATATTACCCTTTACATATTATTGAATGCATCAACAACTGTTGAATAGAGTAAATGTATTTGGCGGGGGCAATAAAGTAAAAACAAGTAAATCAATTAAAGGTAATGAAGATAACTCATGGACAAAGTTATTGTGAACTATGGTAACACTTATACGTCATTTTCTCCTTTATTTTTACTTTATGAAGGTTTGAATAATAATAAATATCTATATCTAAAATCTACAACCTAATTCATGTTTCCTTTGTTCCTTTTCAGCTTTTCTCTTTCCATTTCTTTCTCCAAAGAAAAACCATCAAGAGTCATTCATTTTTCCTTCGACCTAATTCATGTTTTCTTTGTCTGTCTTATGGAATTAAAACCCCGAATTTGTAGCAATTGATTTAGGTTATGTTGTTCTCTCTCTATTTTTTCGCGTATTTCGTTATCAAGTAACCTTGATCGGCTTTTATGGGGAATTGTAATTTCTGTTGTGCTTTTTGAGTAAATATACTCTTGATTTTGATACAATTTACTGTAGATTTTAAATATTTTATTGGAAAAGTGCTATAAGTGGACCCCACTGACAGAATATAAAGTTGCAATTTGAATTAAAAGCATGTTCTACTTTATATTTGCTTATTAAAGATTGTGTTGAATGTAGAAGTTCCAACATCAACATAGAAAACTTCTTAACGAAAATATAACTCCAAAGACTATCAAAGCAAAAGAAAATTGGTCAGGTCCTCCTACCGTCCTACTAATTCAATGAATCTTCAATGTATATATCTATTGTCAATAATCCTACAGTCCTAATATTTCAATGAATCTTCAATGTATATGTCTATTGACTATTCTTAACATTATCTTAAAATTAACATTGTGCACGAACAATTGACTAGTATGTGTAGAAATTGGAGTACAAGCGTTGCATAGTAATTGGGCACATAGTCCGCTTGTCAGTGGATTAAATAATCTAAATGGGTCCTACATAATAGATTTCGGGCCACTAAACAGTTCAATTAATTTCGGCTGACTCAAAAAATTACCCAAAGAAAAATGATATTCATCCCCAGTGGGGATGTATCCACAGTTTATGTGACTGTAAATGATTGGTTAAATAATAGGTGAAATTAAATGACTTATTTAATTTCATCTATCATTTAATGTCACATTAACGCCACATAGACTGGGGATGCATCCCCACTGAGGATGAATAACATTGTTCTTACCCAAAACATGTGGGTAATTATTTGTATTGACTCTTAATTATGACAAATGATTACGGAAAAATTACACAAAATCCTACCATTAAACTTTTAAATTCGAACATAAGGTATAAAACTATTTTTTTCGAAAATCAAGAGAAAAATTAAGTTTATAATAATTATAAAATTAAATTAACTATACACCTAACCCATATATTATCCGCCCACCATTATTTCAATTTCAAACTCTAATCCTTCTCACGTCTCTCTCTCTCGCTCTCCCCACATCAACGGAGCACCACCATGCCGCTAAGAAAGCTTCATCGGTAGAAGAGCACCGCGGTACTCACGGCCCTACCGCCATGTGCAGCGTCGCATGCAAGCAGCACTGCTATGCTCACTCTACTGCGCACAGCCCGATGGCATAACGATGTATCAACGTAGCCTACATGAATCTTCGGTCGACACTGTGTAGCATGCATACGTGCAACGCGGTGTTGAGTAGCAACGATGTGTATAGAGATGGAATTACGACGATAAAGTTGCGATAGAGTTGACTGGATCTGTACACATCGCACAACGTCGATTTATAGCTACTACAACTCCGATCGCGATCAGATCCTGATCTACATGTATAGAGAGGTGTGACGTGGTCAGTGGCAGATTCAGGATTTTGATTCAGCACGGGCGGTCGTCTGTTGACCGTAGACCGTTGGTAGCAATAAAATATTAAGAGCCCCGCTTGATGTCCATTTTTTGCAAAAAATGTATTTTGAAATGATGATTTGATGGAGAATGGGTGGTTAGAAATAAGGGGAAGTTTTGAATTTGCATGTAATATTATTTTATTTAAAAATGTGTAGTTGAAAAAAGAGAGAAAAATGTATTTTGAAAAAAAGTGAAATAAAAAAAATTGTATGAAATCTAAATATAAAAATTATTTTGTCCAAACTAAACATATATAATTTTGATGTAAAATTAGCAATATTCACCAACTGATATTGTGGTCAAGTTTTGTATAATTCAAGGTAGAGGATGGATTCGAATTTTTACAATTGCATAAAACCTCTAAAATGTAATATATATTATCCTGATAAATTTAGTGTCAAATTCAAGTAGTACCACAACGGTCAAGTTTAAATAATCCTTAGGGGAGCTTCCAGGTTCGAATCCCTTCTCCCTTTTCCATTGATTTTAGTAAAAATTGTAAAACTAAAAATATTTCAAAATAATTTGGTTGGGAAGAGATTCAAAACCGAGATTTCTCATATGAACAAAGGAGTTCTAACCAACTGAGCTAGAAGAAATGTTTAAAAATAAAATGAATTATCAGTTATATAACCTAAAAAGATTATTCATTGTCAACAAAAAAATTTCTTCCAGACGGATCCAGCAGGCGCGGCCCAAGGGCTCATCGGGTTCTGGATCTGTCGCTGGACATGGTGTTGCCCTGACCTCTTCCTCCAGGATGCAGCTTGACTGAAGTTGATGGTGTTTTCAATGAATTCTCCGTGAAAGGATCACCTGAAGTCCTGATTATGGAAGCAATAAAGAATGTATTGACAGTATTAAGTCATGTTATGAAAAGACAAGATAATATGAATATTTTAATCACAGAGAGAAAAAATAATTTTTTTGGTGACATGAAGATACTTGTATGGTTGTGAGGTGAATTTCCCATTTGTTTGACGTGTGACATATGACCATTTGAAACACTTGAACCATTAGGCCATGTGCACTTTGAGGATCCAATTGCACAATCTAAGCTTCTTTGCAACTTCCATAAATTGAAGTTTCCTTGTTCGTGGTTAATCTATGTAACATATGATACAGTTGGATGGTTTTTGACACGAATCCCAAGTCGCCTTAATGGACCCAAAATGTGTCTTGCGTCGATGGTTGATACCAACTAAGTGTCGGACCTACCACCAAGGTGACTCTGGCCTGTTCATACCGTGACACAATTTTATAAAAACTTTGATAGAATTTTCTATGTAATATGGACTAAAACCACTTGAAACGATAATCAATATCATCAAACCAGTACACATAATTTTAAACAGGCTACACAAGCCCCTCATAACTCAAACTATTCAAAATACAATACTGAGGAGTCGACTTTTACAAAATTTTTACAAACAAAAGTCTCAAAATATACAATATGCAGTGAGTCCATGATATGGATACATGAAATTTAAATTAACTTTTCTAACAACACATACATGTATCCCAAAAGAAATATGAACTAGGTAAATTGACAAAACAAATTATAAGATTAAAGATAAAGTATTGGTCAACTTGGTGGATCAATAGGCTTCGATGCTGCTCAACTCAGCTACTATTTGATAAGAAAAGAAATGACAAAATATATAAGCTTGTAATACAGTGGGTGGATATTTTTTAAATAAGAATATTTTCTTCCATTTATGAATACTTTCTGAAAATTCTTATTCTTTTGAAACTTTGAGAAATTCTAAAATATGATAATACTTTCAAAAACTAAAACATGATGAATCATAAAATCCTTTGATCTTCATTCTAAATAAGTAACTATAGAGTATAACGAATCTAATTAATCTAATATTTACGAAAATATCTGAAATCTTTTGTTGTTCAATACTATAGGCTGAAATCTTTATACTGAAAACTAAATAATCTGAATTTTATAATCATAAATCCAATAAACTGTAAGAATACTAAAATATCACACAAAAAAGATACCCTTAATAACTTTACTCGTATATCAATTAGTACCGATATATATGGAAAGCTATTAAATTCTGAAATTCTGGTTATACGCCCGCAGAGCTATAATCTAGTCATACACTATGGAAACACATTCACAATAGTGTAGAATGGGTAAAATCATCATAATTGATCAAACACTGTGGAAACACATTCAAACCAGTGCAGATTGGATAAAATAACCCTATGATGTCATACACTATGAAAACACGTTCACATCAGTGAAAATTGGGATAAAATCACATGGGTACTTTCTAGTGATTTTTAAAACAACTTTAAATATACCGAAATATGTAATATGAATATAACATGCTAGATAAAATGATTTCAACGAATTGAATTTAACTTTAAAAGAACTAACTATAAAATTCGTTTGATTTTGAAAATCATGCTGTCGAATTAAGTATTGATTCTAAAAATCATGTTGTCAAATCAAGTGTATGAAATAATTAACTTTCACATATGATATAAATTTAATAAATATTTATTTCTGAAAAATAAACTTTTTCTCTCAGAACAAGCTACAGTCTATGACGATCGATAAGTTTTTCCAATCTCTTCGTCACCGCCTGAAATACCATACAAGATAACTAATTCATTCACTATCAAGTCAAGAAACCTCTAATATCTAATACTATAATACTTCAACTAAATTTTCTCGATACTTGAATAAATCTCCAAAATTATTCCTTTAGTCAAATGAAGCTAATTACACTTTCTAATCCATTTACTAATAACCAATTCATCAACATAACATTCATTCCAAGCATAAATGTAACTATCCACTTCAATCTAGTGACAACTAGTAAATATAATCCAACCAATTAAAATTTCCACAATTTCATAATTCCAAGTAAATATTTCATCATCACAAGCATATCCACCAATATCCTTCATTTAAGAATCCAAATAAAAATCCTAAGGTTTGCCCAAAAATAAAATTCATTACCTTGATTCAGTTGGAAGCTAACCAATCAAGAAGCTCGAACTAGAAATCATAACTATTTCCCTAAATTTGAAATTTTCGAACCAAGTTAAAACCCTAGAATATAACAAAATATTTCTCCACTTCTAAAGAAAATAACGAGAATAAAAAATTAAACTCAAAATTCCGATACCCTTTTACTTTTTCTTCTTTTTCTTCCTTTATCTTTTTCCTTTCTTTTTTCCTTTCTTTTTTCCCCTTCCTTTTTGGTTCTGCCCGTTCTCTCCCTTCACTAGTGCGTGTATGTGTAATTAGAAGAGAAATGGGTTTAAAAATATCAAGATAGTGGGGCTTTTGTAAGGAAGTCCCTCAACTTCCAATGATGTATAAGTAAGTCCCCAACTCCAATTCTAATCCATCTTAACCCTCATATATTTTCAATTATAAAATAAGTCCCAATCAAATGATTTAATCATATTTGACCTTGACTTTGATTAGTCAATCATTTGACTTTTGACTAAAAAATATGGGTTGCAACAATCTTACCTCTTTAAAAGAATTTCGTCCTCGAAATTCGATAAATATCTGGCTAAACAGTAAATAGATGAGGATATTGAGCACGCATATGGTCATCATTCTCCCATGTAGCCTCTTCTACTGCCTGATTCTTCCAAAGTTTTTCAAAATTAACAGTTTCTTAAGCATATCTATCAGGTTTCTCAATTTTTAATTTTCACGTATAGACATAACACATGCTAGATCCAAACGTTACAACGACTAAATTGTGAATAACATCGAGTTAAGGGACACAATTAACAACGATACATTATACAGCGCAATCTTATAGTACACCAAAAAACTTATGAATCTATTGCATGGTCAATAACCAATGAAACGAGATAGAATCAAGAAAAAAGAGTAGACTGGCAAAAAACAAAAAGCCCTATTAGTGGGCTTGTTGAGGAGTAAGCTGTACATGAACTAAATGAGATTAAATATACCCATTGACACAACATAATCACTTGGGATTTCTTAGGGCAGGAATGATTTAGATACATTTTTGTGAAAGCATAATCAACTACCTCATATATAAATAGTTCCTTATTATTCTTTTATTTAAAAGCTCAAGTCGTTTCTTTGAAATTATATTAATAAATCAAATGGCAATGAAGCTACTTGGCACATAACTAATTAATAACCATGTTGGGTTCGAATTATCCAAGAACATGCAAAACTGAATCAAATACAACAAGAAACGTAAACTGCAGAAACGAAAAATCAACACCAAAATGATCACCTAGTTTGGCAAAGCGTAATCTGGGGGGTTTAGAGGTAACTCGAGCCCGTCACTATGCAAAGAACCTTCTAAGAGAGAGATTTACAAGATTTTTTCACCAAGAATAAAAAATCGAACACACCCACCACTCCAATGATCATCAATCCACACGAATCTCTCAACAACATCAACATATTCTATACAAATCAGAAACATCACTGCCTTGAACAATTGCATATTTACTGGTAACATTTAATACTCAAAACATATTTACTGATTGTTTCCAAATGAACAACAATAACCAAATTTGTCCAACAAAGAAACAGAAACGAAATTCCGTCAGGCCATGCAGGGTTCAAACTCTCAAAAGTGGATTGATGCCATGAATGATGAGTATAAGTCTATGCAAGACAATAAAGTTTGAGATCTTGTCCCATTACCAAAAGGTGTGAAACCTATTGGTTGCAAATAGATATTTAAAACCAAAAGGGATTCGAATGGTAATGTGGAAAGATATAAGGCTCGTCTTGTACTTAAAGACTTTACTCAAAAGGAAGGTATTGACTACAAAAAGACTTTCTCTCCAGTTTCAACGAAAGACTCTTTCAGGACAATCATGGCACTCATTGCGCATTTTGATCTTGAGCTACATCAGATGGATGTTAAGACAACGTTCCTCAATGGTGACATTGAAGAAACGATTTATATGGTGCAACCAGAAAATTATGTGTCAGGAGACCCAAAGAATATGGTTTGCAAATTAAAGAAATCCATTTATGGGTTCAAGCAAGCTTCTTGTCAATGGTACCACAAATTTCATCAAGTAATTATCCCATTTGGTTTTGAGATGAATGCTGTTGATGATTGTGTGTATCACAAGTTCAGTGGGAGTAAGCATATTTTCTTGGTTTTGTATGTTGATGACATACTGATTGCCACTAATGATATAGGCATGTTGCACGAAATCAAAAAATTTCTATCAAGGAACTTTGAGATGAAAGATCTTGGTGACGTCTTTTTTGTATTAGGGATTCAGATATATCGGGATCGCTCTCGAGGTATTCTTGGATTGTCACAAAAGGGCTATATCGATAAGGTACTTAAAAGGTTTGGCATGCAAAACTATAAATCAGATCACATCCCTGTCGCTAAGGGAGACAAATTTAGTCTCAAATAATGCCCACAAAATGACCTTGGAGTTAAGGAAATGCAGAAGATTCCCTATGCATCAGCTATTGGGAGTCTTATGTATGCTCAAGTTTGTACACGTCCAGACATAGCATTCATTGTTAGAATGCTAGGCAGATATTTGAGTAACCATGGAATGGATCATTTGATAGCAGCCAAAAGGGTTATGAGGTATTTGAAAAGAACAAAGGATTGCATGCTCACCTATATCAGATCAGATCAGTTAGAGATCATAGGATACTCCGATTCTGATTTTGTTGGATGCCAAGACAGTAGGAGATCCACATCAGGCTATATTTACCTGTTAGCTGGAGGAGTGCTAAGCAGACACTCATAGCTTCTTCTACCATGGCAGCATAATTTGTAGCATGCTATGAGGCATCTAATCATGGAATATGGCTGCGAAATTTTGTCACTGGGCTGCATATTCTGAATGGAGTAGAAAGACCACTAAAGTTATATTGTGACAATAACTCACCAGTTCTATATTATAATAACAACAGGAGTTCATCTAAGTCAAGACACATTGACATCAAGTTCCTGATTGTGAAGGAAAGAGTACATAGTGGACAGATTTTCATAGAGCATATTGGGACAAACTCCGTGATTGCGGATTTGCTTACTAAGGGATTGACACCCAAGGTCTTTCATGAGCACATTGCTCTTATGGGTGTTGTATATCATGAGGATATCAAGTTTTAGTGGGAGTTTGTATTTTCATTGCTTTATGTTTTGAACACATTTGTGTATTTGGATAATGTTCTGTATAGAAATAAAGTATTCAGTTCATTACACTTTGTTATTATGTTCAGTACTGATCTCACTTAAGAAATAAAGGTTGGACCAGTTGGAAATAGACATGTTTGGGTCACATAACATGTAGTTTCCATGCTACACTCCCATGATTGATCTATGTCATTTGATTATATGGGTGTACATGGCCATTGATGGATTTAGTCACGTTAAATGTAACGAAAATCGCTTTGATCTTATATCAATATGACTAATGGACGAGATTGTTTGAAATACCCGTAATAATAATAATAGCAAAATTTTGAGCTCATAAGGTTGTGCACATTTGAAAGGTTACACATATGCCCAGTGAGAGATTGTTGGAATATTTTAACAATTTGGGACCACATGTAACATATTGGAATGTGTGTGCTATTATCTAAAGTAAATTAGTCAATTAAAGTGATCCGCTAATGATGAATTTTGACTAATGGGTATTGGATTTCATGAAATTAAAGTGTAGAGACCGAAAGTTTGTTTTAAATTGTTGAGTGATCGATTTAAAACAAATGAAAGATAATGAATGGTCATTATCTTATGAATATATGGGTTATGGTCCCCATTTGAGTGTGTTCTTCAAGATTTCTACATCCCCATCCATAGAAATCAAAATTGAAGTGAAGTTCACAAATCAAATTGGAAGATCGTGATCCTTTCAGGCTAACAATCTAATTATCATGGATTCAGGTATGTTTTACGTTTATGTGTGTCTTCAGATTTCAATATGGAGATGGATCTAAGGTTGCCATCACCAACATAGATGTATCTCTCACCATCATTTGGCTTTCGATAGCTCAGACATCTCTGCATAGAAATACTTATGTAAGTAGTAGCACCAGAATCTAACCACCAAGTATTTCTAGGTACTGAAGCTAAATTAACCTTAGAACATATCAAAGTAAGATTTGTACCTTTCTTTGCACGCCGACGAGATATTTGGTACAATGTTTCTTCACATGTTCAGTATTTTTGCAAAAGAAACATGCATTTTTGTTGTCCTCTAGCTGTTTCTTTTGTGCTGAACATTTAGGAGCAGCTTGAAATTCCTTCTTTATCTCTAGAAGTGCTTGCCAATTGAACATTTTCAGTTCTATCTTGCTTCAACCTTTCTTCCTCTTGCACACAATATGAAATAAGCTCATTTAGATACTATTTCTCCTTCTGGCAGTTATAACTGACCTTAAATTGACTGAACTGTACATGAAGCAATATCAATACCAAATGTATGAGCAAGTCATCAGACAGCTCGAGCTTTAGTGCCTTAAGCTTTGAAGTAATGTGAGACATCTCCATGATGTACTCCCTTATGTTTCTTTTGCCTTTATACTTTATTGAAATCAAGTTTTGCAAAAACGTGCTTGTTTCAGCCTTATCGTTTTTCGCAAAACGTTTTTCAATTTCGGCAAGGAAGTCCTTAGCATTAATCACTCTTCAGATACTGCGCCTGGAAAGGCTTCCGGAATGCCGCGCTTAATGATCATCAGACTCATGCGATTAGAGCGTTCCCACTTCTCAAAGTTCCTCTTTTCATCAGGTGAATTTTCATCCGAAAGAGGAGTGGGTTGCTCAGTCCGGAGCGCAAGATCTAGATCCATGCCGCCGAGAACAATTAACACGTTCTCTTTCCAATCCTTGAAGTTTGTCCTATTGAGCTTGGGAATAGAGTTGATATTAGCATATATGGTAGTAGTAGATGAATTAGCTGTAGAGAGAAAATTGAATAATTATGCTCACATCAATATTAAGATTCAATAATCAATAAATTCAAATCATGGTAAATCCTATCTCAAGATACCTAGCACATCATTAATATCAAGTCTTTGAACAGTAATATTAATTGTAAGTAGTACTCTTGGTGTAGTGATCAAACATTGGCAATAATTTATGTCAAATAATAAATCTATCTTTGGATTGATTTATTATTCACATGAAAACCTTATAATTGTCACATGTTTACCACCACAAGTGTGTATCAAATTCGGTCAAATATTAACCTTCCTTTGGGCCGGCTAATATCTGCATGAATAAACATACACACTAATTCCTTCTAATATTCTAAGTTAATTAATTTTCATAAAAGAGGTTGCTTTGGCAACATATTGCTTCAATCAATTCACTTTTGAATATTATAAACTTAATTGAGTCTTTTATACCATAATTTGATAAGTATAATACTTAACTTTATTCATTTTGAAACTTAAGGGCCTAAAGGTTAATAATTCAATACTTTAGGGGTCGAAATTAATTAATTCAAAACTTTATGGGTCAAAAATTAATTATTGAAAACTTTTAGGGGTTAAATGTCAATAATTGGAAAGTTTAGGATTTAAAAATCGATTATGCGGAACTTTAGGGGCCAAACTAAACCAATTATGAACATTCAGGGCTTAATAATTAAATTCAGAACTTAAATGTCCCAAATTAATTAATTGCAGAACTTCAGGAGCTGAATTATTAAAATCAGTAACCTTAAGGTCCAATTAGGATTAACTTTAAACTTTAGGGACTGATTTATAAAATTTAACCCTAATTTTAAATTGCAAGTAGGGGCTTTAAAATCTTTAATTTGCAGCACATGCCCCCGCCCCGTCCCCGTCCCCGTCCCCAAATCTTCCATAACTCAAAAACCTTCAAATAATACTCAAATTAATGCCCCTTCTTCTACTCCCATAACCGAAAACTTTAATGGAGATTTAATATACTTTCATCGGCACCTCCAAAGGATGCCGACCGGAGCCTCGCCGGCTGCTTCAACAGCAGCCCCTGGCGGGGTTGTAGTTGCAGCAACCCAACTGCAGCCGCGGGCTGCTGCAAAAAAAAAATATTAATTTTTTTTTAAAAAAAAACTAAAATTTATTTAAAATTTGACAGATTAAAAAAAAAACCTAATTTCAAAAATCCGAATTTTTAAGAAAATCATAGATCCTTATAATTCATGCTATATCCATGTAATAATATACAAAAAATCATATTATAACATGCTCAAATCTTTGATCCTTAACACAATATGTTAGAATTCCATAATATAACATGAAAAATCAAATAACAATATTATAACATGATCAAAATCATAATAACATGCTATAATTCTTGATGTATAATATAATGATCAAATAATCTATAGAATTCAGAATCTTAAAATTCCAATTTCTCAAGATTTCAATTATGGAGTACTCTGATACCACTTGATAGAAAATTGAAAAGGAATAATCAATGTATATACTTTATTCAAATCATTTTCACATAAAAAACCATAGATCTATCTCCATATTGAAATATGAAAATGCACATAAACATAAAACATACCTGAATCCATGATAATTAGATTGTTAGCCTGAAAGGATCACGATCTTCCAATTTGATTTGTAAACTTCACTGCAATCTTGATTTCTATGAATGAGGATGTAGAAATCTTGAAGAACACACTCAAATGGGGACCATAACTCATATATTCATATGATAATGACCATTCATTATCTTTCATTTGTTTTAAATCGACCCTTAAACAATTTAAAACAAACTTTTGGTCTCTACACTTTAATTCCATGAAGTCCAATACCTATTAGTCAAAATTCATCTTTAGTGGATCACTTTAATTGACTAATTTACTTTAGATAGTAGCACACACATTCCAATATGTTACATGTGGCCCCAAATTATTAAAATATTCCAACAAATCGAGCCTTTTCTCAATTCTTCTATAAACTTGAAGGTGCGTACTTTGCCTTAGATTAAACAACATCTCCTTTTAATCTAGCTGTATCAAGTGGGAATTAAACCTTTATATTAACCTTTTGAATGGCCATGTGTAAAATTAACAATTTTTTCTTTTGTAACGTATCTCTAAGCACCACAAATTCCCTTCCTGCACATAAATAAATTGGAAAAGTCAGGAAAATAGAACAATTATGGAAAATACCCAGTTGATTGTTTCTCAGAACTTAGGCGTGGGGTTTAGGTAAGTGAAATTACGTTTGCAGGGAAAATAATTTATTCATAGTGGTACTTCAAGTCTCTGTCATTTTCCTATTTTTTCCAAATATGTTCATCATCCTGGGCCCATCAGTTGCATTTTATTGACCCAAGTCTTTCTTTAGACTTTAGTGCACAAACCCTTCGTTTACTTTCCAACAGCTGCTGTCGTATCTAGAAGAATGAACAAGGAAATTCATCTTATCCAGTGGTGGACTCGCTTTTTGAGTCAATTTAGAATAAAGAAAAAAACTACATAAATTGAGCATGTTTTTAGCTGAGTTTAGAAATAGGTAAAATGTTCATTTTTAAGAGAATTATATTTGTAAACATGTGAGGATAAGTTATTTTTCCTTTACTTTTAAGCAAAAATTATTTATTTTGGAAATTATTTTAGTAAATATTTTAAGCTTAGCCAAGCATGATCTTTTTATAATAGGAAAATTGCATCGTTGGTCTCAAACTAATTTTCCAAGTAGTAAGTTGGTTCTCGAACTTTAAAAAGTATAAAATAAATGAAAAGAAGGAAAGTGAGGACAGGTGTTTGATGGGGTTGCGGATGGAAGCATGTTGAAATGGACTGTGATAATGTGGTGTGGGGTGGAATGTGGGAGTGGTCGGGAATAAGGGTAGGGGGAACACTTGTTCAAGAGTTTGGGATCGGCGAAGGACAAAATGCATAATTTTTCCTTCAATTGTTTTCATTTATATTTTCTATATAGTTATCTTTAATCAAGAAATAATTTGATTTTACTATAACCTTCAAACATTTCAACATATGCAATGCACACGGAATTTATAATGAATACTCGAACGGTCTCTCGTTCATTAAGATTACTCGTGGAATGACATCAAAAACTTCAAGAGAAAAATTGGGCACTAACTTGCTAAAACGATCACATGTTAAGGACCAAAAATGCAATTTTCTCTCCACAAGTAGGAGAAAAAATTGAAGGAACAAAAAAATAAAAATAAAAAAAATCATTTTATCACCTAGTGGACCTTCTGAGTCAACAGTTCACAATTAAGAGAAAGCCCTCTCTCTTTCTCTCTCACAAATTCATTTGGTTTTCCTCTCCAATTACTGGACAGTATATATATCTATGAAACTATCAGCTTTATACACACAAAGAGGACTGCCATGGACATGGTGACTCTGAATAATCCCTTGTTGGTCTTAATTTTTGCTGCAATTGTAGCGCTATGTGCAGTCAAGAAAATCTTAGGATCATCGAAGGAGAAGAAAAAATATTATCCAATTGCTGGAACAGTGTTGCATCAGCTGCTTAATTTCCGAAGGTTGTACGATTACATGACTGAATTGACACAAAAAAACACCACTTTCAGATTGCTTTACCTTGACAACAGTGAAGTCTATACTGCAGACCCTGCAATTGTTGAATATGTACTCAAAACAAATTTTGCAAACTATGGCAAGGTACCTTTCTCACTCTGTCTATTACTACTGTTAAAGTGTAATATTACACGTCGCTTAAATGACGATTTAATTCGCAGAATTCAAACTCTTTATGCTTATTTCCATCTTTATTATGCCGGCCAGGATAATAGATAAGTCTTTGATCTTATCTGTTTGACTGTTTCTTTCAGTCTTCAAGCTTGAGAGGATCAATAAATGAGTTGGCTACCACAACTTGTACTCGAGCTTAAGCTGGTGTGAATTAATTATCGAGAATCTGGCAGAATTGAGTTTAAACCATCTATGCTAAACTGTATATGGTGTTTTATTATCACATAAAGTTTAGGAACACTAAATCTTCAGATAAATACGTTCTTCATGTGATTCAGCAACTAATACATATCCAGACCCATGCTTAGGTTGTCCAAACAAAGTAAGGATTGAATTTGATATACTTGGCTTTAGCTTGTGTATGCAAACAAGCAAACCGAAATTTCATGTGACCACAAAATTGTCTGTTTATGTAATAAGATACAAGTTCTAGTAGTGGTATTGTATCATGAAAATCAGATTGTTGAAGTAAGGAGGCCATTTTTGTTGTCTGTGTGTGTGACAGGCCGTAGCTGTCACATTGCCATGTGTCCTCTTTGTTTCTTTTTTCATTATTTTATTACTGCTATTGCCCTGGTAAGTCGGGATTATGGCTTAATCTCTAACGAGGATCGTGTCATATGAGCAGAATCCTGAGGTTGAATGTTAAGCTTTCTTGACTTCTAAGTTACAGGAAATCAACTTGTGCAGGGCTCTTACCACCATAACATCTTGAAAGATCTCCTAGGTGATGGGATCTTCACAGTTGATGGAGACAGGTGGAAACACCAGAGGAAGATGTCAAGTTACGAATTCTCAACCCGAAACCTGAGGGATTTTAGCAGTGGTGTCTTCAAAACCAATGCAGCAAAACTCGCTGGGATAGTTTCTGAAGCTATAGCCTCTAGTCAGATCATAGAAATTCAAGTAAAGCCCCACGTACCATGATAAAACTATATCAGGATCCTTTCATCAGATAATATACTAATGAGTTCTCTAATTCACAGGAATTATTCATGAAATCCACT
Source organism: Fraxinus excelsior (assembly GCA_019097785.1). Lineage (NCBI taxonomy): Eukaryota > Viridiplantae > Streptophyta > Magnoliopsida > Lamiales > Oleaceae > Fraxinus > Fraxinus excelsior. Next base: position 36,026,053 of record CM032631.1, on the reverse strand, counting down.
TTGGACTCAGTGTTCAAGGTTGTACTTGGCGTTGATCTAGACAGTATGCGTGGAACAAATGAGGAAGGGACTCAATTTTCCAAGGCTTTTGATGAAGCAAGTGAAATGACCTGTTACCGTTATGTTGATATATCCTGGCCAATCAAACAGTACTTTAACATTGGATCAGAGGCTAAATTGAAAAACTGTATGAAGATAGTTGATGGATTTGTTTACAAAGTCGTTCAAAACAAGATCGAACAAGTGCACAAGCCAAACTATGACCTTTCAGTGAGTTTAACTAAATAATCATCAAAATTTTCTTGTAGTATAATAAAAATAACAGATTTTCTTGGACTGTGTGGAGCCTAATCATCATGTACCTTGTGCCTTCAACTGCGAATCAAGCTAAATTCCATATATAAGAGATTTTAAGGGAGGTCATTTCTCTGTGCAAGAGAAACATGACATCTTTTGTACACATCATTTTATCATAGTTGGAGCTCACGCATTGAGGGTGGACTGCTAAATATGTGTGCACTTTGCATGTTTCTGATGGCTTTTTTGCTTATGATTTCTCTCATAATTCAAATTATAGTTTAATCCCCTGACGGATTTTTGGACGTGTCTAAAAACAGGTGAGTAAAGGAGATATTTTGTCTAGATTCCTGGAAATGAATGAAACAGATCCGAAGTACCTTAAAGACATAATACTAAGTTTTATAATTGCTGGGAAGGATACAACAGCGAGCACTCTATCCTGGTTCTTTTACATGATGTGCAAACACCCACTTATACAAGAAAGGATTGCAAAAGAAGTGAAGGAAGCGACAAAACTTCAAGAGAATCCGAGCATCGATGAAATGGCAAACAGTATTACTGAAGAAGCATTGGACAAAATGCAGTTTCTCCATGCATCCATAACAGAAACTCTCAGACTTTATCCTGCAGTCCCGGTGGTAAGAAACAATTTATATCCAGTTTGACACATATAAACGCCAAGTTTGCTTCCGTTTACAAATTTAACGCTTGTGAGGATCTTCAAAACGGTGTTTTCCGGGCTGAGTTTCACATTACCTTTCTCTACCAAACAAACAATCCAAACGGCTCCGACCCACAACCAATATATTCACTTCATTTGCTCCTCAATATCACCCACAAAGTATAAGATAATGGTGATGATTTGTAGCCACAAAAGCAAGAAGAAAAACAACGAAAGGCAAGAGGAGACCAAAAAACACAAAGAAGGCACCAGTTTTTCTTCTCCAGCAGACAGCTGTTTTCTCTCTCTCAAAGGCCACATTTTTCTTCTTTTTTTTCATACGCAAATCACACATACTACGGCTAGGGCAAAAACAACATATATATCGGATATGTTAGGCTTTAGTTGGACCATTAAAAGGGTTAAATGGGCCAAGATTCAAAGCCATCCAAGAGGTAATATATATGGGTCGTGAGCAAGATTAGTTCTTTAAGCTACTTCCAATGGCCCACGTTGTTTTCAGATCGAGCCATTAGATTTGGTTGTCGGTAACAATTTAATTTATCGGCCAATGCCTACGAAATTCAATCCAACGTTTACATCATAGCCCGAGATTCATTGGGTATCAAAACCCAACAATTTTTATGATTGTTTTATTCAATTATATTTTGATGTACCAGGATGGGAAGATGTGTTTTTCAGATGATACTTTCCCAGATGGATTCAGCGTGAAGAAAGGAAACTTGATTTCGTACCAACCGTGGACAATGGGAAGGATGAAATCTTTATGGGGCGAGGATGCAGAGGAGTTCCGGCCCCAGAGATGGTTAGACGAAAATGGTGTCTTCCAGCAAGAAAGCTCTTTTAAATTTACAGCCTTTCAAGTAAGTTTCTTATATACTCCTCCTTTGGGGAACACGTTCATGTATTTAAATTTTTCGTCAACGCGCTCTCATATGTATTGGCCAGAATCCTTTTTCTCTTCCGTTCCATTTTGTTCCAAATTTATCCTTTTCAAGAAAGCATGAATACAATTTCATTCTAAATTTTTGAACTTCAAGATTGGGAACTTAAAACTAATGTATGCATGTATGCAGGCAGGCCCAAGAATTTGTCTTGGAAAAGAGTTTGCTTATAGGCAGATGAAAGTATTTGCTGCTGTGCTGCTTGGTGTCTTCTCGTTTAAGTTGAATGATGAAAAGAAAGCTGTGAATTACAGAACTATGCTAACACTGCAGATCGATAGGGGCCTCCATCTTCGTGCTGCACACAGATTCAGATGCTGAAATTCGATTGACTTCCGCATCTCCTATTTGTGTATGTACTGTATACTACTGATTAAGATGAAATGTAAAACATGGTATTTTTCTGTGTATCAAATATATGTTTGATGGACAGAATGCATCTCCCTTTTCTCATGGAGATATCAGTCAATCTATAATTAATAATAAATATGCAAATGTTAAATGAAATCAAGATTATCCTAATGATCAAGGAAATAATTTGCATCTAGTTTACTGATCGATGAAATGACTCAAGAAGTTGACTCACACGTGGTTCATCTTCCACTCTTCATCTAGATATCATTAATGTTTGTTTTGTTCCTAGATATCATGAAATGACTCAAGAAGTTGACTCACACGTGTTTTCTCATTTACTAGACATGAGGTTTTATGTCCTGTAATATTTGGTAGAGATAAATTTCTAGAGCTCATGAATAATTTCACGGGAATTTATAAAGATTTCATTTTCTGCTCAATCTTTTAAAACATTATACATGGATTTGTAACTTTAAGAACCTGAAAAAATTGTGTTGTCAAAATCTTTTCCATCCACTACTTGTTAATAGTTTGTTTTCACCCCTTGATAGAAAACACCCCATATTTTTTTATGATTCTATCCTTTTGTGTGGACTAATCTCTGTTACAAGGACTTCGTGGACCAAAAACAACCCGGACAGAAGGTTTCTTAGATACAACTTCTATAACATACAAAGACATCATTCTCTTGCTGCCTCCTCCTTTCCTTCTGCATCATACCCCTTTTAGGCACATACCAACCAGATGGTTGGATAGGCAGTGCATCAACTTCAGGCCAGAGCTTCTTCCCATTGATTGACATCCCAATATTTACATGTCAATTCAAATTTGTCTTCACCAAGTAGCAGGAATGCACAAACTTTCATGGTTCGTTTCCACGGTCCAATTTGACAGAAATGCAATGCCCACATGGGATGTCAGCCAGGTCTCATCTTCTGCAAGCTGGAAAATCGACAACAAATTCTACATCCTCGCTTTTCACATAGTACTGTGGCCCTCCTGACCAATCGACTTCACAGCCTTCAGTACTCAAACCATTTTACCAATTTTCATGAATCTTGGGATACAAAGGTCATGTTGCCATCCTCATCTCGTCTCTTCTTACTTGTATCCCCTTCATGAAGCTAATATGGATATCAATCAACCTTATTAAAGTAGTAATAAAGAAAATAGACACACAAGAAAATACAAGATTTATAGAGGTTTGCCTTAATAAGAAACTACGTCCTCTTTCCCGGTGCAGTGATTCACTACGATGAAAAGAAATTTACAAGATAAAAATCTTACACCCTATTTTCTATAGAATAAAGTCATTTGTACATAAAAATTGTACATAAACTTTGACAAAATGCAATGTGGCGTCCCCCTATTGGTAGGGCGCCTGACGCAGTGACACGGTGGGGACTGCGGCAGGCGCCTCACCAATTGGGGGGGTGTCACCTTGCATTTTGTCAAGGTTTTTGTCAAATTTTTATGTAAGTCTAGCATGGTTGTTTTCTATAACCTCACTCTCTTTTTGATGATAATACAAAATCCTAACGATCGCTTCATATTTATAAAAAGGTCGATCTGCGTATAGACTTTGCAAACGATAATAATTAAGATCCATAACTTAACAAACTTTGATAATTCTTCTATTTGAAAAGTATTACCAAATGTCAAATAGTGGTGCTAAAATGCAAGTATAAAAACAAGAGCCATATTCGTTTTTCCCATGCCGTGTTTCTCATTTAGGGTCCGTTTGATTGCAAATGTGAAAAATGAGTAAAAAGAAAATGAATTCCAGAGAAAGTAATTGTCTAGAACTTATTTTTTATGGAATTGTTCATTAAGTGTATTTAATTGGTATAATTTTCCAATCGAAAAACTTTAAAATTCTGGATCTTTTTGTGTTCATTTGACTTTGTTTTACATGAAAATTATTCATTAAAGTAACAATTTTTTCCACAATTGGTTATAAAATTTGTTTCTATTGCCAAAAAGTAAAAATAAAAATATTTTCTAGAAAATCATATTTTTTTTTATCAAAGTTTAGTGTTTGTTTAGCTTTGTTTTACATGAAATTTATCCATTGCAATAAATAAATAAATAAATAATCCTTGAACTTCCATTTCTCGCCAAAAAAGGTGGGAAAAACAATTCAAGCAAATCAAAGAAAACATGCGCGTGAAGAGCCAATGTGGAAAACCAAATGCCAAGAAAATTATTGCCATCAAACACTACAAAAACTTGGAAAATATTCCATTTTCTATGGAAAATGTGGTGTATCAAACACAACCTTAGATCTTGTTTGATTGCAACGAATTCCATGAAAAATGTCACATTTGAAGAAAACAAATTCCACTTGGCCGTTTTATTGCAACGTGGAAATGGAAACATAATTCCAATGTACAATCACTTTAAGCTGCATTTTCTTTATTTTCATGGAAAAAGAATTCCTATGAGTTTGGTGGGAAGAGTTTGGTGGGTTTTTATTTTCCAACTAATATGGAATTGGAATTACTTTCTAATATAGGACAACTAACTTTGGAGTTTGAAGAAGTGACGGATAGAAAATTGACAAAAAAGACCGCGCCATGTGCAGTTTTGTCGCGATGGTATCGGAATTGGCTGAAATTTGATAGGTTGATTGGAAACAGGCCGAAATATTGGACTCAGAGCTTGAGATCTTGGGATTTTAGCCAAATTCCTTTGTTTAAGCCTTCAAATAATTAATTTCCATATTTTTCGTTTTGAATTTTCGCTATTTTTGGAATGTTTTATTATTATATGTTTTTAGGGTTTCTTTTAACGCCTATTTAAATGTCTTTTAACGTTTTTTTGGAGATCATGGATTGAATAAAAAGTTTCGTTCTTAGAAAATTTCAGTTTTCTTATTTTCAAGATTTACGTTGGTAGATCTTTTACTTCCGTTCTGCGTCAAGTGGTATCAGAGCTCGGATTTGCCCTGTTCAATGGCTAACAACAACAAAGTTGGAAGAAATCATCCTCGCGACCTTGGTCGCAGGGATACATATGCAGATATGTGGGCAGCAATTGAGGAACAACGGCAGGCAAATGAAAGGTTAGGGACTATGGTCCAGCGTCTGTTGGAGCGACAACCTAATCTCCCTCCTATCAATCCCCCTGCTCCTGTCGAGGGAATCACCCTTGACCACCATAGGGGTGGGCGTTACCTTAGAGCAGCGAGAAATATGCAGTATGATGATATTAACAATGAAGAGTCTAAAGAGGATTTTGCGGAGAATCAGCAACAGCGAAACCAGACCGAATATAGGATCCGCACAGATATACCATTGTTCCATGGGAAGTTACATATTGAGGAGTTTTTGGATTGGATCTCAGAGGTCTAAGAGGTTCTTTGATTTTACTGAGGTCGCGGAGGGGCGTAAAGTCAAATTGGTTTTATATAAATTGAGAAGTGGGGTTGCTGTTTGGTGGGAACGATTGCAGATGGATAGGCGACGCCAATGCAATGCTCATGTCTGATCTTGCAGATGGATCAGGTGGTTTTAAATGTTATAGATGTGGCCGCCAGGCTATCGCTCGAATGAATGCTCGTGAGTGCTAGAGAGGATGATTAAGAGGAGCAGTATATGGAAGAAGATGCTGAATTGGAGGAACTGTTGGATGGGACAAAAATTGCAGAATAGCAGGGAGAACTCGTGTCATGTGCTCAACAAAGGTAGAGGAGTCCTCGTAGAGAAATAACATTTTTAAAGCTTGTTGCAATGTGCAAGGTAAGGTCTGCGATTTGATTGTTGATACTGGTAGTTGTGAAAATTTTGTGTCCAAAAGGCTGGTGGAGCATCTAAAGTTGCGGGTTGAAAAACATCCGAAGCCTTATGTGATTGGGTGGTTTCAGAAATGGCCTAAGGTGAACGTGACAGAAGTGTGCAAAGTTCTCATTTCAATTGAGCAACATTACCGAGATGAGGTGGTTTTGTGATGTAGTCGACATGAATGCTAGTCATGTGTTGTCGGGGCGTCCATAGCAGTGGGCGAGACAATGTGTATGTTTTCAACTGGGAACATGAAAAAATAGCAATGGTTCCAAAGTGGAGTTCAGTTGGTGTCTCAACTAAGACTACAACAGGAGTACAGTCATTACTCTCCTTAGTTACGTCCCTAACAGATTTGGAGTTGGAGGTTAAGAAAGCACAGAAGGTTCATATTGTGGTTGTGCGGGTTCTAATGATAGAGGAAAATGAGGAGCAGAGAGAGGTGGTACCTGAAAAGATGCAGTCTCTTCTGCTCGAATTTATTGAGCTGGTTTTCGATGACTTGCCAAATGACCTTCCGCCATTAAGAGACATTCAACACCATATTGATTTGGTTCTAGGAGCAAGTTTACCAAAATTTATCACATTATCGGATGAATCCCAAGGAAAATCAGATTCTGCAGGAAAAGGTGGAGGATTTATTAAAAAAGGGGTTTATTCGAGAGAGCATGAGTCCATGCGATGATCCTGCTTTACTGGTGCCAAAGAAAGATGGGAGTTGGAGGATGTGTGCTGATAGTTACGCCATAAACAAGATAACAGTCAGGTACAACTTTCCAATTCCACGGTTGTATGACATACTGGATATGTTGGAGGGATCGAAGGTGTTCTTGAAAATTGATTTGCGAAGTGGCTACCATCAAATTCAGGTAAAATTGGGTGATGAATGGAAAACGGCTTTCAAAATGAAGGATGGACTTAATGAGTGGTTGGTGATGCCTTTCGGGCTATGAAACACACTTAGTACATTTATGCGGCTTATGAACTAGGTATTACGTCCTTTCATTGATGTAGTTGTTTATTTTGACGACGTATTGATTTATAGTCGGAGTGAGAGTGAGCATATGGAGCATCTTCGAGCTGTGTTGGAGGTGTTGTCCGAGAACAAATTGTTTATTAACTTTAAGAAGTGCAGTTGGCTGACACAAGATTGTTATTCTTGGGATATGTAGTCAGTTCAAAAGGAATATTGGGGGATGAAGAGAATGTGAAAACCATTTGTGAGTGGCCTACACCAAAGACAATAGGAGAGGTGAGAAGTTTTCATGGGTTGGCGACGTTTTACCGTCGATTTATTAGAGATTTAGAGATTTCAACAGCATTGTAGCACCCATAACTGAGTGTCTGAAGAAAGGAAAATCAATTGGGGTGAAGCAGCTGACACGACTTTTGCATTGATCAAAGAAAAGTTGTGAACTACTATTGTCCTTTTCTTACCCAACTTTGAGAAATTATTTGAGGTAGAATGTGATGCTAGTGGAATTGGGGTTGGAGCGGTTCTTTCCCAAGAAAAGAAACCAGTGGCATTCTTCAATGAAAAGCTCAGTGATGCGCAGCGAAAGTGGAATACCTATTATCAGGAATTTTATGCTATTGTCCGTGCTTTAAAACATTAGGAGCATTATTTGATTCAGCGGGAATTCATATTATATACTGATCATCAGGCTTTAAAATACCTGAATAGTTAGAGGAATTTAAATAATATGCATGCTCGATGGTCAACCTACTTGCAGAAATTTCCTTTCGTTCTGAAGCATAAATCTGGGGTTCTGAATAAAGTGACCGATGCATTAAGTCGACGCGCAAGTTTACAAGTGATTATACAACAAGAGATTGTTGGGTATGAGTTTCTGAAAGAATTGTATACTGATGATGAAGACTTCGCTAAGGTATGGGAGAAATGTGTCCAAAAGCAAACAGAGAGGTAGTTCCATATTGTTGATGGCTACCCGTTTCATGGTAATCAGCTATGTGTCCCTCGGAGCTCTTTGAGAGAGAAACTGATTCAGGAATAATATGGTGGAGGTTTGAGTGGCCACCTGGGGCGTGACAAGACTATCAATAGAGTGGACGAGCGATATTACTGGCCTCAGTGGAAACACGACGTGGGTAATTTTGTTCGCAAGTGTTTTGTGTGTCAGACTTCTAAGGGGTATGCACAAAATACTGGTATTTACATGCCTCTACCTGTACCGAATGGCATATGAGAGGATTTGTCGATGGACTTTGTTATGGGGCTTCCACGAACTCAGCGTGGAGTCGATTCTGTATTTGTGGTGGTTGACAGGTTCTCCAAGATGGGGCATTTTATCCCTTGTCGAAAGACTTTCGATGCATCTCATGTGGTTAGCTATTCTTTCGTGAGGTGGTTCGTTTGTATGGAGTGCCATAGTCTATCACTTCTGATAGGGATTCGAAGTTCCTTAGCCATTCTTGGATTACCTTGTGGCGGTGAATGGATCCTACGCTCAAATTCAGTAGCACTACACACCTGCAAACTGATGGTTAGACTAAGAATTTGAACCGAACGCTAGGAAATCTGATCTGGAGTATCTGTGGAGACAAACCAAAACAATGGGATGTAGCGCTAGCTCAGGTAGAGTTTGCATTTAACAACGCAGTTCACACCGCTATTGGTAAATCTCCTTTTGCTTTAGTATATTTGCAGCCACCTAAGCATGCATTGGACTTGGTGAGACTTCCCAAGGTTGTTGGAGCAAGTATGGTTGTTGAGAACATGGCTGAGCAGGTTCGTGACATTCAGGCAGAAGTCAAATCCCGGTTGGAGGAGAAGAATGCGAAGTATAAGGCTACAGATGTCAAGAGGCGTAAGAAATTATTTGTTGAAGGTGATCAAGTTATGGTATTCTTACGCAATGAGAGGTTTCCAGTTGGTTCCTATAACAAGTTGAAGCTGAGAAAATATGGTCCATACAAGATAGTCAAGAAGATCAACAACAATGCCTACGTGGTCGACTTGCCTGCTAATATGAACATCCTTCGCACCTTCAATGTGGCTGATTTGTATGAATTTCGTGATGATGTGCCACTCTATCCGGAATATAACTCGGGGTCGAGTTCTTCATTGGTGTGGGAGACTGATATAGGACAACTAGCTTTGAAATTTGAAGAAGTGCTGGATATAAAATTGACAAAAAAAGACCGCAACAGGGGAAACTTTGTCATTTGTCGCGGCGGTGTCGGAATGGGCTGAAATTTGTCAGGTTGATTGGAAACAGCTTGAAAATTTGGACTCGAGGTCATGAGATCTCGAGATTTTAGCCAAATTCCTTCGTTTAGGCTTTCAAATAATTAATTTCCATATTTTCCGTTTTGAATTTTCGCTAGTTTTGGAACGTGTTATTATTATTATTATATGTTTTTAGGGTTTCTTGTAACACCTATTTAAATAAATTTTAACGTTTTTTTTTGGAGATCATGGATTGAATAAAAAGTTTCGTTCTTAAAGAATTTCAGTTTTCTTATTTTCAAGATTTATGTTGATAAATCTTTTACTTTCGTTCTGCGTCACTTTCCACATTTGCCTATTAAACGGATCATTAGTGTAATTTGTGTCCATTGCCTTTATGGATTTATTCAAAGTATTTTGAGCAGAAAGAAGATGCTATGCCTAAATATGTTAGGTTGGCAATTTGAAGATCTTTTGCCCACCTAGTATACATTATGGGAGATTTTTGTTTTAGCACTTTGTACTCTTTGGCATGATGACATGATCCCTTAGTATATATTTCATTGGTGTACTTAAAGGTTTGGAGTGAGAGAGAAACCTTGAAATTGTACATAATGCTTGTTTTGGAGAAGTTATAATAAGGTTATAACAAAAACAAGTAATGAGTATCATGAAATGTACGTATAATAAATGAGAAGTAATTATAAATATGTTATTAAAATTAATGTTTAACTTTGACTTTAAATTATAGTGAAATTATAATATTCCCCAAACATGCATAGTGAATAAATCTTTGTTTTTTACGGTTCATGATTCTTCTCATTTTTTGAAGTTTTCGACGTAAATTATTTTGATCGTTTTAGCATATATGTGAATTTAAAATGTGAATTTGCATTTTAAACGTTTTTTCATTGCAATTGTTGATTCTAGATGCAAATAAAGTAGCAAATAATACTAAAGTAAGAGCTATATAAAGTGCTTTATGACTTTTGAAGTGCAAGAAAATAATAGGCTTAGATGGGAAGAAAATGGGGAACAAACCATCATGCCTAGATGGTGTTATCTAGTGGACCACTTGTGTGAAGTCTTCTACCCTTTTGGGTGCCAAAAAGGATCAAAATGCAAACCTACAGAAGAAATTAGTGGAGTTCCTCTTGATCCCACTATTTTTATTCTTACACTAAATGCATCCACAACTCCTTTCTCCAGCCTATGAAGCTTCTTGTACCCTACTGTGGTTCCTTCAGCAACCCGATTGCCATCCACGTAAATTTTGTGTTTTTTTATCCGTTGTCCCAGTCCAATCGCTTCTTGAATTCGAATCACATTGAATTTTATTTTTCCAGTTTTTGCTTTAAATTCAATCCAATGGTCCTTTTTGTCTTCGTCTGTTGGAGCCCAGTATGTCCATAAATGGTCCTTGTCTAGTACGTTGTCTGGTCCAAAATCGCTGCTTTCACCTCCGCGCTGGCTACTTGCTCTGATAGAACATTTTTCTGCCAAGTTTGTGGAAAATATCGTATCAATTGCACCTCTAAATTCTTTCAATCTTTGGACATCACTCTCGGATATTAACCCCGTGGTATTTGGTGGCACATTAAGTAGTAACACGCAGTTTCGTCCCACGGAATTGTAGTAAATCTCTAACAATTCACTTAACCTTTTTGGTGCTTGAGACTTGTGCCAAAACCATCCTTTTCTAATTGAAACATCACACTCTGCTGGCAGCCAATCTGTTCCTTTCGGATCTCCAGTGTTGAGATAACTGCAGCATTATTGAACAAGAAATGTATCAAAAAAACCTACACTGACTTTATACCTAATGTACCAGACATAGTGTTTGAAATTGCAATTTCGTCCAACATAGTGTGCATAGGTTTTTCGTACATTCTCTCATATAACTTAATTGGCTATTAAATATGTTTGGTAACCTACATTGAAGAGAACTGAAGATGACAACCATAAATTCGGTGACCTGAATGGTTGAAAATCACGTCGAGTCCAAGTTCAACGTACCAAATAAGTCTATTCATCGATGTTCTATGATGATTTCTTGGTCTAAATTACTTTACATATAATGGGAATAATGAAACAACTTAAAAGATTTAAGCTTGAAGGCACGAAATAAGGTCTGATATACTTACTCAACAATGCTACCATTGCCAATGGATAGAGATGTTCGATTAATGGTAGACCAACATGTGCTCCCGGCAAATCCCTTCTCGTTTCCGACCCACCTAATGCCAGGACCGGCATCGGAAAATATGTTGATTGTGCTCTGCAATTCCGTCACCATTGAGAACCAGTCACTAAAATAGTAAGTCATGTTTGGTGTGTTTGCACCCTTTGCTCCATCAAACCATATCTCTCTAACACTCCCATATCTACGACCAAAAAGATTTCATCCTTATAATGTTTAAATGGTTTCATCCTTATAAGATTTCATCTAAGAGCTTAATTCAACATAACCACAAGTGCTTCTAAATGTAACCTGCTCTAATGCAAAGAAGAAGAAAAAGATAGGGAATTTAGTGCACTTACCTATTGAGAAGTTCTTGCAATTGAGCCAGATAGTATTCATTGTACTCCTTAATATGCCCATATCTTGGATCATGGCGATCCCATGGTGAAAGGTAAAGCCCGACATCTATACCACGAGCTTTTGCAGCATTGACAAACTCTTGAACTATATCACCATGCCCACTTTTCCAAGGACTTCCAATAATTGAGTGATCAGTGTATTTAGAAGGCCACAGGCAAAAACCATCATGATGTTTAGCTGTGAGTATCATAAGAGAGACCCCAGCTTGGGCCACAGTGTCAGCCCATTGGTTTGTATCAAGGCCCGTTGGGTTGAAAATAGACGGGCTTTCTTGTCCGGTGCCCCATTCGGAGTCGGTGAAGGTGTTGACACCAAAGTGATGGAACATGATGATTTCTCTTTGCTGCCATTGCAATTGAGAGAAAGTTGGTAAGGGAAGAATTGGCAATGGAGGAGTTGTTACTTGTTCTTGCCAAGAAGTCCTCGATAAAGTAACAGAGGCGTGCAAAGGTTTCCTCAAACTAGATGGAGATTGCCCCTCGAGTGCAAAAACATAAGGGAGAGAAATGAATGTGATAATGTATAAGAAAATGTGAGGTTTAGCCATAGTGCCCAATTTTTTCTATTCCAGTAATGATATATATATATATATATATATATAGTGGGATGATGAAAAAGAGTCGGTGCAAAAAACAATAATGATTAATGGGGAGGAGATTCCTCAGTTGAAGACAAGCCAAAAAAGAAGAAAATTTACAGATGTCTTGTGATTAGAATTTTTGTTTGATTCTTGGGCATTGATTACAAATGCAAACCGCTCAGTGTTTTTATGTTGAAATCATTCACGAGCTGCCCTTTTTATCTTGTCTAGTGGACAACAAGGTTATGGAAAGAAAGTCACCTTTTCTATATTTTCCCAAAGACAAGCATGGACTGCCAATTCACATGAAAATTAACTAAAAAAAGTTAGTTGAAAGACTAAAGTTAGAGATGAAAGATACAATCTTGAATTCAATTATTGTTCTCCACTATGGTCTATGATATACAGGGGGCAAGGCAGGAAATAATCAATGTTACTTTATGAAAATGTGTTTAAAACGAAACGGAAACACTTCTTCATTCCATATTTCGGACCTTTATTTAAACAACTGTATATCAGATTTCTTATCTGGCAACTTCCCTTTCCTTGTGTTACTTTCTCATCTCCCCCAAGAGACTCTCGAACATGGGGCAGAGGGGACGTGACGGGGACGCCATAGAGCTAAGTGAGGTTGGGTTGCAGCACTTGGCCATATTTTGTGTGGTTTTAATCAGTGAAGCAAAATATATTTTGTTTTGCCACACTTATTGTTGGAATATTTTTTACGCAGTGAATAAAATTTTCAGTACATGACTTGCAAGTTGACCCACTTATGGCACCATTTTCAACAATTATAATATCACAATTTTTAAATAAGTTTGTTGGTTAGCAAATCAAAACTACAAGATTTCACAGCTGGTGGCAAATCAAAAAAGATCATGTGATTCACAAGAATGAGGATTTCACTTTTTAAAGAAAAAAAAGGATAAGAATTTCACAGCTCATCGAAAAAAGAAGAAGGAATTATTGGCTTAAAAGAATGAAGATTACATTGTTGGTGGTAATTGGAAAATCAAATTTGTTGGGGTAAAGATATTTATACGGTTTGACATGCACCCCTATAAATACTAGATTCTTTTCACAAATTTTTTATTATTGAAAATATAAAATAATTGTGTAGACACAGTTATTGTATTTATTTTCTCCATATTAGTCAATTGAATAAAATACTCAACTCTTCAGACAATTAATTATTTACCTTTTATCTTATTTGTTTACGATCATATATTTTATATCGTGTCATATATATTACCTCAATTCGTTTTATTTCCCAACAAGTGATATCAGAACTATTAATTGTGATTTGTTCAGGGTTTTTGTTATTGATGACAACTATAAAGTATGAAATTTTACTCTGGATCGTAATACAAGATTCTCGTTGTGGCAAGTGAAGATATAAGCTGTACTGCGTAGATGGATTTTGATGATGTATTGTTGGGATTTGACACAATTGGACGACCGAGAAGAAACAACGAAAGAATTGGAAGATCTCAATTTCTCTAACAATATTCTTCAAAACGTTTTAAAGGAGAAAACGATAGCTGCGTTGTGATTGAAGTTAGAGCAATTGTGTATGAATAAAAGTTTGACAAGCAAATTGATGTTAGCCCAATAATAACTAACCAATAGGGGGTGAATTGGTGTTTGAAACTTTTTCGATAATTAGTCTCAAGATTATTCAATACACAAGAAACAAATTCAAAATGTTAAGAGAGATAAATATGCAAACTCGATAACTTAATTCAAGTATGAAAATAACACAATGTAAATGACAATGTAAAGTAAAGTGCAATAATATAAAGATAACAAACCAGTTTAATGGGGTTCGATACACAATATGTTCTACGTCTCCGTTACCAAGCTCTCCGTCACAAGAAAGGTCAAATGCACTATAATGGTAACTTAAAATAAGGAGCATCAATCTTTAAGTGACTTACAATAAGAAACACTTATCCTTAAGTGACTTACAACAATGAGCACTTATCTTTATGTGATTTACAACAAGGAGCACTTATCTTTAGGTGACTTACAACAAGGAGCATATATCCTTACAATCGAGTTTTTACAAGGCTCTCAAAATCGTCAAAATGTAAGTCATAATTTTACAATTGAAGAAATTCTCTAACCAATGATATAATCAAGTTAAGTATTATAGAGTTAGGTAAACGCTTCAATAGATAGCAAATAATAAAGTTCAAGTGTTTGTGTTGTAAACTTTGATGAATAATGAATAATGAAATAGTTCGTATCTTTGTATCAAAGTTTTCAACATATGATATCTCTTAACAAATAATACAAGTTAAGTATGAATAGAGATTTACACTTCAATATAAGTGTAGGCAAAGAAAACATTTATCAAGAATTGAAAATAGATGAGATTGAGAAGTTTTCTTACAAAATAGAATTTTTGATGGAATATATAAAATTAGTTTTGATCAATCAAGAAATTCTTTGTAATAGATGAAACAGAATGTAAGATCAAGTAAACTCAATGATTTTTCAATGAATGTGCTCTCTGAGTTTCTCTTGTAAGTTGTTTTTGTTGATGCAAAAGAAATGGATATTTATAGAGCAAAAAGAGGCACTGTCAGGTAAGTTCAGTTGATCAATTTTTTGAATATAGCCATTGCAAGATTCTGACCGTTGTAAATCTTTTGACGCATTTTAAAAATTTAAACGAATTGCGAAAGTTAGCAGATGAAGAATTAATAGCACTTCGGGTTTTAGGATCTAGGGCATTACGCCATGCTTAAATTAAGTCAAGTTATTTTAAAGTTATTGATTTTATTATACATTGTGATTTTTCATTGATTGTATTTACGAATAATTTACTTTTGTTATTGGAATTTAAATTATTTTGCTACAGTATAAAATTTAATATCCATCATTATTGGTTCTGATTGTGAGCATTGTTGTTGAGCATTATATTATCTGATTTTTTATTATAAAAACTGAAAAACACGGTTCCATATAATTTTTTGTTTAAAAAACTAAAAATGGAATTAGAAAAGAATAATACCCAAATCTCGGAATGGCCACTATGGATTATTGCTTCAAAATGGATTGGGCTGAAAATTATACCTTACATTCTGGATTTCCTCTATTAATGGGCTTCTACTTCAAAACGTATTGGCTGAGAATTGTAGCCCACATTGATTTGGATTGGTTAACCGCTTACTTGACAAGTGTAATTTTTGGGCTTATTCGGACAGTTCACTTTGTACTTCTATCGGTTGTTTAGCTCGGGATTGTATTGATTTTGTGTGATTTTTTGATAATGTGGGATAGATAACGGTTGCGGAACGAGAATGCATTTTTTGATGTATAGAAGGGAAGTAGATTTAACTTGGAAAGCTTGAAGAAACATGATGAGGCCGGAACCTCATGGCAAGCTAATCTACACATTCCATGGGACTCGTAACAATCTGTATCAACTTGAAAAATTCTCCAACAAAACTTATGAAACTCTCTTTGCAATCATTGGATTTAAACTACCCTGCCATCTTGGTTGGGTTTCCTAAGACGGAAAACATTACAATTGTGACCGTGCACGGAACAATCACTAATGTTGTTCCTCTTGTTTAAAGCTACCATGTTGCAATTTCACCATTTAAAGGTGCAGTTGTGAAGGTTGAACCTGCAAGACTAAATTTCAACGCCAAAAGTAAGAAACTATCGTACAAGATTACTTTCACTAAAAAATCTCCGCAAACAGCTTTAGAATTTGTATCTTTGACATGGAAAGATGGGTTACATAGGGTAAGAAGTTCAATTACGATGTCATAAAGTAAATCTCGTGTTTTGATCCAATAACGGAATATCATATTTCATCGATGCCATGTAGAAAATCAACCTTACTTTGGTCCCAGTTTGTTATGAGTTGATCGCAAGATAATGACAATAATAAAATAAAAATACCAAGATTTATGTGGAAACCCATCTATATGTGTGTGTGTGTGTGTGTGAAGAAGAAAACATAAAATCCAGAAAAATCAGAATTACTCGTCATGGTGGCACTTTAACGCCAAGACGTATTCTGCAACAGGGGCGTTGCGAGGTCCCTGCCCACTTTTTCATGATGGGCGCCACGACGATGGCACTGCGGAGCCCACTTTCGATAAATATTCCTCTAAAGTGTTTTTTTTTTTCTTCATTTCAAAGTCATTTTCCAAGTCAAACCCAAATCTTTAATGAAATTTGATCTTATGAATTAAGATTATTAAACCAAAACTCCTTAAACTTCCTTTATTCAACCAAATACAAAATTACAAGAAATTTGGGCCACACCACAATAAATCTTCACCTTGAACCAAATTCCAATACAAGGAATTCAAAACACATTTCCAAATAAACACAACTTCACCTCTTCCAAACAAGTCACAATAGCTAAGTCAATGACAAACATCAACTAAGTTCAAGCAATGCTCAAACTTTGCAATGAGGAGATTTTATCATCATATCAGCAAGATTATTTTTGGTATCAACCTTGCTCACTACAATATCACCACAAGCAATCACATCATGCATTAAATGATACCTAATATCAATGTGCTTAATCCTATTAGGAAACATCAGATCCTTAGTCAAGAAAATAGTACTTGATTATCACAATACACTGTAGAAAGCTGCAAGTATTAATTGATTTCACTAATCAATCATCTCAACCACATAGCCTCTTTACATGCTTCTATAATGGACATGTACTCTGCCTCGGTCTTAGACAAAGCTACCGTGTTCTGCAAGGTAGCTTTCCAACTGATAACACATCCTCTAAGGGTAAAAACATATCATGTAAGTGATCTCATCTTATTAAGATCCCCTACATAATTTGAATCCACATACCCAATGATTCCATCTATATTTATACCAAAATGCAAACAAGCATTAGAAAATCCCCTTAAGTATCTGAATATTCACTGCATTGTTTTCCAATGTTTCTTGTTAGGATTTGCCATGTATCTACTAACTACGGTGAATGCATGTGCCAAAATTAGTCTTATACAAACCATAGCATATATAAGTGAATCAACTGCACTAGAATGAGGAACTCAAGACATATAATCAATGTCTTCATCTGACTGAGGACACAACTTAGATGATAATTTAAAATAAGCAGCCAACGTAGTACTGTGAGCCTTAGCATTTAGCATATTTAACATTTGAAGCACTTTCTTAATGTGACCCTTCTGACTTAAAAACAATTTGTCAGCATTCCCACCCCTTGAGATTTTCATACCTAGAATCTTCCTTAGTCACCTAAGTCTTTCATCTCAAACTCCTCACAAAGTTGAGCTTTCACTTTTCTAACCTCTATTTTATCCTTGATTGCTATGAGCATATCATCAACATAACAACAAATTTGTAATCAATCCACCATCTTCCTTTATGAAGTACACGCAACTTTCTTGACTACTTCTAATGAAATTATGAATAGTCATGAATGAATTGAATCTTTCATACCACTTTATCGGTGACTGCATCAGTCCCTACAAAGACTTATTTAAAAAGCACACACAGTTTTCATTTCTAGAAACTATGAAACCCTTCGGTTTTTGCATGTCAATGATCTCATCAAGTTCTCCATGCAAGAATATTGTTTTGACATCCATCTGCTTAGGCTCCTAGTCATTCTTAGCTACAACCCCAAGTAAAGCTCTAATTGTGACACTCCAATTTTTTTTACGTGTTTTAAAATAGAGACTTAATTTATTATGTTATCATTTATCTTTTAGAAAATAGAAACCTTTTACATTTTTGTCTTGTTAGCCATAATAAAATTCCTAGGATAGTATGATTGTTTGGTCCATTTATTTTATTTAGTTTTGGCTAAATATATAAGTATTGTAGGAGAAGGAAAAAAAAAATATCAACATTGGGCTCATTTGTAGCTCGCATTAAATATCATAGACTAAGCTCGAGAAAATGTAAGTTCCTTTACGTTAAGTCCAAGTTATTTCAATTCAAGGAAACATGCTTAATACGTATTAATTTATTTCTTGAAAATGTACCTTTTAAGATAATTAGGAAAATAATGATCACAATTATCTTTACTTTAAAAAGGTACTAACCATGTTAAATTGTGTTACAAAATTTAGATTAACTAACATCCAATTTAGTTTATCCGATGTGTGTGTGTGTGTGTTTTTTTTTTTTTTTTTTGGGAAAAGTAAAATTGTTATGAACATAGTTAATAATTTTGGCAATACCTCAAAATTTAAGTTAATAAAATTTGGACCGTTACACTAATTGAGCTATATTTTATTACTGGTGAGAAAGCATCTGTGAATTCAGCACCTGGAATTTGACTGTAGCCATTTGCTACCAATTTGACCTAATACCTTGCATCTTCAATCCTCAAGTGTTATTTTTATTCAATGACTTCATCTCCTTTTGTTAACCATATGTTGGAATCATTGCAATTGACTGCATGTAGTGGGTGTAAGTATTATGTCCTAAGTCCAATCAATTTACGTTGTAAATAATTTTAATAAATTACATATGACTAAATCTTAAATTATCCTTAGTTTTAAGTAATAACGATATATGAATATCGTTATTATGATAAGATTATCACGTGTGGCATTTCACACTTTTGAAGTGAATAGCTGATTTCACAAGCTAAAGTATAGTGACACTTAAATGAACATATAAATATTTCGTTATAAAACAAAATATTGGAGACCCGCTAAGGAGATTCCATATGGATAACTATATGAGTGTCAATAGTTAATCTCTAATGTTTGGTAGTAAAATTGGTTATTCGACTTGAGGTCATCATAGTACCTTATATGAAGACAATCCTACGTAAGTAATGTTGGATGTTGCTCTACCAAGAATCATTAATACGACATCATTCGGATATGTCAAGAATCATATGAAAGTTATGAGTGATTAATAGGGGATTCGTTACTCTTAATTAGTAAGAGATTATGATTTTCATTTCATTCAGTTAAGTTGAAAATGAAATCCTTGGCCAAGGTCTGCTCATAAGTCGAAAAGAGTTTTCGATTTATATTGACTTAAGAGTGAGATGAAAGATATGATTAATAATTGATATTGACACACATCCATATTTCCCATATTACTGATGTCAATCTAGGACGACTAATGTAAATTGGTGATAAATTAAAATGAGTATTTTAATTTATCAATTATGATTTGATCAAAATAATAATTTATATCGTTAGGCATCGTGATCAAGAACACAGTGGGCCACACACAAAATGAGAACTAGAAAAATGAAATTCACAAATTAATTAATTAACAAGTTTGACAATTAACTGATTGAATTTCTTGTTAATATGTCCGAATTAATTAATTGGATTAATCAATTCATAGATCAAATTTAACTAATTGGAATTATTAAATATTGGACTGGATTAAGTTTAAGAGACAGACCAAGCCCACTTGGACTTTTATTAATAGACTGCTATGATTTGAAAAATAACATCACAACACAATTATATTCTTACTAGCACAAAAAAGAAAAAAAACCCTACTTCTCTCAATCTTGTTTCTTATGTGGATTTCCATTGGATGCTAAACAATTGAATAGATGTGGATTGTAAATTAGAACTCTTCTTCAGGAAATTCATTAAATGTATAATTTTCTATGACAACTTCTATCTAAACACAAAGCATAACATTAGTTGGAATTGAATTCTTTTTTATTTTCTGCTGTGCATGATTAAGTAAATTCTCAAGAGTGGAATCAAAGCCTACTTTGTTGATTGTTCATATTTTTCTTGAATTTAGCAATTTAGAAAATTATTTTTCATCTTCCAAAACTTTTGTTTGAAAAGAAAATAAATTTTTAGTCAAAAATCAGATTGGAGGGACAGAAGCAGGAGGCATACTATGTGACAACAAATTGATTGGGCCAAATTTTCTCGACTAGCATTGCAATTTGAGAATTATTCTCGCGCATGAAAAAATCGATTATATCATTGAGCAATCCTTTCTAGAGACACTTACCTAGGACTCGATTGAGGAAGATGTGGTTGCTTACAATAAACACAGTGATGACAATAATACTGCAACATATGTGATGCTTGCAACAATGTCACATAAGTAACATGAGGGTATGGATGCTTACATTATGATTTTTCATTTTAAGGAATTGTATGATGAACAATCAAGTGTGAAAAGATATGAGACTTCCGAGCAACTGTACCGGTGCCAAATGGTAGAAGGATCTTCAATCAATGCTCATGTGATGTACATGATTGGCTTCATTGAGAAGCTGGCTCAATTGTGTTCTATAACGAACCATTAACTAAGTGTGACTTGGTTCTACAATCTCTGCTAGAGAGTTATTCACAGTTTATCATGAATAAGCTCGATTGCACGAGTTGTTGAACATGCATACCACTGCTGAGCCTAATGTCAAAGCTAGTAATGGACATGTCTTAGCCATTCATTCCTCAAAGGATACTAAGACAAAGACTAAAGGAAGTTTTAAGAAGACATCCAGAAGGCTAAGAACAATAGTAAGACAGCCAAATCAAACAAAGACAATACCAAATCTGATGACCCGTGCTATCATTGTGGAATGAAAGGTTATCGGAAGAGGAACTGTAAGGCTTACCTCGCCAACTTGAAAGAGAATAAGTCTTATGAAGCTTCCACTTCATGTATATTGGTAATTGAGGTTAATATGTCTACTTCATTAGCTTTTTAGGTATTAGATATCGGATGTGGATCTCTTATTTGCATAAATATGTAGGGACTAAAGAAAAGTAGCCTACTGCAGAAAAGAGATGTGAACTTGTGTATGGGAAATAGAGCAAGAGTTGTTGCATTAGCTGTAGGAACATACTTCTTACCATTGACTTCGAGTTTAGTATTAGAGGATTTTTACCATAAACATTCTTTCTATTTCATGTTTGTATATGAGTAGTTTTTCAATTAATATTAAGGATAATTGTTGTTTCTTTTATCGAGATGAGATTTTTTATGGTCGTGACACATTACAAAATGACATTTACATTTTTTATACTAAGTGATCAATTATGAACTTAGAAATAATGCATAAAATGATAACCTAAATAATACATATATTTGGCATTGTAGACTAGGTTATGTAAATGAGAAATACATTTACAAATTATATAGAGATGGATATTTGGGGTCAACTAATTTTGAATCATTTGAAAAATGCGAATATGCCCATTGGGTAAGATGACTAAATTCCCTTTTATTGGAAAAAGGAGAAAAAACAACACATTTATTGAGCATAATACATATTGATATATATGGACCCATGTCAATCAGACAATCACCGCTAGAGGTGGTTTCTCTATCTTCATTACATTTTTTGATGACCATTCTAGATATGGTTATGAATAATTGATGAAGTTTAAGAATGAAACACTTGAAAAGTTCAAAGAATTCAAGTTAGAAGTAGAGAAACAAATAGGTAAATGTATTCTCACACTAAGATCTAATCGAGGTGGTGAATATTTTAAAGGAGAATTTTTAGATCATGTTGACAAAAGGATTATAGTTTTATGGTATTTGCATAAGTTTGATTTTGTCATACCATGTGACATTTTCCATCAAATGTATTCCCTTGACACATTGCTTGATGTCAATTTGGAACGACAAACGTGAATTGATGATAAATTAAAATGGGTGTTTTAATTTATTGATTTTGATTAAATCAAAATAATAATTCACGCCGTTAAACAATGTGATCAGAAACCTAATGTGTCACATACAAAATGAGAACTAGAAGAGTGAGATTTATCAATTAATTAATTAACAAAGGTTAGACAATTAATTAATTAGGTTGCTTGTTAATAAACTCGAATTAATTAATTGAATTAGTTAATTTATGGACCAAATTTAATTAATTGGATTAATTAAATGTTAGATCAGGTTAAGTTTAACAGATGGGCCAAGCCCATTTGAAATTCTATTAATAGATTGCCAACAATTATATTCTTGCTAGCACAAAAAAAAAAAAACCCTATCTCCGTCAATTTTGTTCCCAATGTGGATTTCCATTGGAGGTCGAACAATTGGATAACTTCAGATTGTACATTACAATTGTACTTCAAGGAATTCATCAAATGTATAATTTTCTATCACAATGCATAAGCTACCAAATCTACTTCTCCGTACTTCTATGGAAGTCAGTTTGTCTACAAGGTCTATCATTAGTAATTGAATATTGTGGTGTTGCTGGTAGTGTAGGCAAAGTATTACTGTCATCAACTTAGAACTAGATTGTTATGAAGTAAACTGTTCTAAAACCTATGATTGTTCATCTGGACCAATTTTCAACTCCACCTGAGTTGAATGATTATGTTCTTCAATTTTATCGGAATCCCCACGAGGTAAACCATGAGCCACATCAAGTTCATCAAATACCATATTTCTACTGACCACCACCTTTCTTGTCTCAAGACACCATAATTTATGTCTCTTCACACTTGATTTATACTCGAGAAAAATACACGTTCTAGACCTAGGCTCCAACTTGTCATTATCCACATGAGCATATATAGGATACCCAAAAATCTTTAAATTAAAATAACGGGAAGGATTTCTAGACCATACATCTTCTGGTGTCTTTTTCTAAGTGACAAGTGAGGGTAAGAGATTAATTAGAAAACAAGCTATAGTAGCAGTTTTAGCCCAAAATGTCTTAGGCAACCCAAAATTTGAAAGTATACAACAAACATTTTCCATCAAGGTTCTATCATCCGTTCTGCCACACCATTTTGTTAAGATGTTCTAGGCACTATGAAGTGCCTCAAAACGCCTTCAACCCTGCAAAAGCTATATGTAATGACTCGAGCCTTGTGCCCAAGCCGTTATATTATACATAATGTCCACTTTGGATGGGCATTTGCATAAGTAGCTACTACATGGTCGTATTCTGTTAGGTTATGTTCCTCATGTTTGCAGCCATTTCTTCTACCTCTCTTGCAAGGCGTGTAGTAGTTCAACCACCTCGACGGTACTGGTGATGAGGTCGACGAATGTTAACATTATTTCGAAAGACCTCTTCTTCAAAGACCACTCAGGCATCCCTTGCATGGGATCCATAATTATTGGAACTCATAGTATATCAATAAATCGGATATTACACAATACTCCGAATAGCACTTCTTCGGCACTTCCACTTATTCTTTCCTCAAGAACAAGAACCTTTCTTCAAGGAAGGAGTTAAGAAACTTTTTTCAGGTAGCTTTTATCACAAGGATGTTCATGGTTATAATATGATTTTCTATCGACGACGCCAATCTGTTGACCACGATTTTGATCTCTCTAATGTAGCCAACACGTCCTAAACCCTCCCATGTTCACATAAGCCTTATTCATATACACTAGGACAAATCATTAGCCACAGCTCGCTTCCTTCGATGGTGGTGGAGTTGGCCACACGCAATCCAACAGGTCAAGTCAGTTGAAGTTGTAAGCATTTGAATGTGGGGGGTGTTATAGATACGAGTCTCCTACGTAAAGAACGAGGGTCGACTTTGGGGAAAATACTTGATAATAAAGAAAGCAAAGTTATAGCTTAAGAATCTAAACTTTCATTACCTTTGGGATGACACATTATGTCATCTATTCGGTTGAGGCCTTTTCTCAAAGATATCAATCAATCATGGGCATTTAATGCTAACATCATTTTGTTGTCCAAAAGTCTAACACAAGACTTGGACTTGACTTGATTGGCTGAATAGAACGGCGATAGTAGTGAATTATCGCATAAGGATTGCATAAAAGATCTCTTGCTAAGCCCTTCCAACCTCGCCCGTCATGAGGGTTCGATTCTCCATACAGATTCAACCTATTTATAGAGGTTTGGTCAAATTTCCTCTTGGGCAAAACGATGTGGAGTGCGGGCTCAAGATCACTTTTCATGTAGTTTCTAAAGCCTTGTCAGACGAGGCATAACGCATTCCCACCTCATTCTTTCAAACAAAACAACTGACTCATTAATATCACCTACATTAGCACCCACAAATCATTGATGTCCATGAAGCAACATCTTTCATAGGCATTCGATCAAACATTTTTCGCGCACATAATATGTTCCCATACTTTCCATTCATATCAATCAAACCATCATAAACAGATATATGTTCATTTCAAAACCCATTTTGTAAATCATACCATGAACTTACTTCCCTTTGTTCATATCCACCAAACCAGCACAAGCTTTCTATGCTAATCTATTGTGGAATTATGGAGAGCATAATAAAAATATAGTCATACAGATGCAGAGCATAATGCAGATGCAAAACAAAAGCTCTGTAAATACAAGCTCTGTGATACTTTCATAATTAGAAGAATGTATCAAAAAAAATGGTAGGTCCCGTGACTCACCATGCCCCACCCCCATTCCATCCCTGTGTTGAAACATCCTGCGCAAAATATTATCAAAGTTTTGCGCAGAACTGTATGATGTACCAACAAAACATTTCTACTAATTTCTAATCATTAACTTGCTCTCTTAACTAATTTTTTACTCTAATCTAAGCATTTTAACATAAATATAAATCTTCAAGGTGGCACTTCAATTTTCACTTTAAGCTAATTTTGTGTGTTTAAAGTTCCCAATAATTTTGAATTAGTTTTGAGATGCAACCTAAAGAAGCACTCCTATAATTATATTAGCGATAATATTGAGATGTAATCCTTAATTTGGATTGCTATGTCAGATATTCATTTGGAATAAGAGTTTTGTTAACAAAAATTTCTTTCATAGCCAAATTAGATATTGTGGGAGACCCTAATATACTAATATATAGCCCCCATTTGATCCCCATTATTCCTCACTAAATTATAATTCAGTATTCTCCTCTTCTTATTAACCACACATTCTCCAATATAATAATATTACACATAAACTCAAAAACTTTTCATTTTTTTTAATTACATATTTTTCAAAAAGTTCATATTTCTCCCATTATAATGTGGAATTATGGAAGCCAAACAGGCACATAATATACTAATATAATATGGTTAAGGTCTTTCACTAAGAAGGATGTGGCACAGCTTGGTAGTGCATTTGTTTTGGGTGCAAAATCTCATGGATTCAAATCCAAGTGCTTCGAATCACTGTTATTTGACTCAGATCTATTCTAAAAAAGGCAAGGTATTTCGAATAGACAATAAATAAAGAGGAGAGTAGTAAATGAGAACAAACCAAATCCTTGGGCTTGGGGAAAATAAATATCATAATTTAGTACTCCATTTTATTTCAAATCCCTCTTACAAGAAAGTAACTTTTATTTTAGCTTTGGAGCTTCAATCCGAGTCCGAGAATAATCCCAAGATTTCAATAGGAAACTAAAGTGGGTAGAAAATGCATCAATCTTCCAACTGTGAAATGATACTAGCAAAAACCCCATAGCCTTGGCACATATCAGATAGAAGGCAATACTCATTCTTAGCGTGGTACGTCGCCATTAACCCTGCATTTTTATCCAAAAACCATTAATAACAATATTCAAACTTACATGTGTGAAGGCATACTTGTACGTGAATGTGGGTGCAATTCTTACCTTGGTCGGAACTCACATTTAGGGGACAAATCACACTGCTTAACAGTATACAAGAATATAATGAACCGATAAAGTTCTACAAAAATCATCAGTTCACATTATCCAAAAACTACTGTTACAAACAAATTGTCATTGCAGTACCAAAGGAAGGTCCAAATAAATAACTGTCGTCAATCTAATCAATAATCAACTTCAAGTTTGCTCCAAAAAACAAGAAAACGGTGTCAACTACAATAAAACATATAAAAACATTCTTATGGTCAATAAAAGATAACTTTGTCTTCCTGGTTTGAAGATTCAATACATCAAACTTGGAAAATTAAACTTCAAATCCTGAATCCTCGTTCATATTATGTTAACATCTTCAAGGGAAGAAACAAGAAAATAAATTCTCGTATAAATATAGTAGTACTCGTCATCTTTAATCTACACAATGACTGGTTGATTCACATACTTTATTTTGCTTTGCATCTGCACATGTCATCATATATGTCTCAGAATTGAAATTTAAAAACAGTTGGCTCTAATGTTTAGTAATCATTCAACACTGAAAAAAGTAATAGTTATGCGAGCTATAATTATTAAGTCTCTATATGTCCACGGTGAAAGAATTTTTTTCTTATAACTTCTAATATTTGACATTTTCAGTTCAATTTCTATATTTATACTTGTGCATGATGCCTGATAAAGAAAACGGTCCTAGAGTCGTCACTTTCTTGTTATGTAGCAGTGACTTCCAATTAAACAGAAGATAAAGATCAAATGTACCATCTTTACAGCTAATGCCACATCATATTTGTGCATTCTCATAGCCAGCGTCTTAAAACTTGAAATGTACGAGGTCAAAAAGGATAGATCCATGCTATTAGTTTTGGCGTAAAACTAAATATAGCTACAAAGTATTACCAACTCTTTCCAAATATCGTTATTCACTAAAGGTGCATGATAAGATCCTTCCCCACAACATCAATTACCTAACTCTTCAGCTGTCATCTTGGGACTCCTTGAGAGTTAAAACCAAGACAAATATACATGTAGAGCATAAATTTTCGAGGAAAAAAAAATTAGTTAAATCAAGATCACAAACTACAATTTAGTCTTTCTACAGGGAATTCTTTCAGAAGAACAATGTTCCCACACCTAAACTAAGAGCAGATGTCAATATTAGCTCTTTAGAATGGGAATCAGACTGATAGCCAAATTTGGAAGAAAATATAGTAAGTTATTCATTTCATGAATGCCTAATAGATATTGATTTATTTATTTTTTTAAGAAGAAGTAAAAACAAGGAAATGAAAGAGGGAAACCTTCTCTCTTTTCTTCATTCCAACTTCATCCTTCACTACAACCACTCCACCAAACTACCACCACAGTTGATAATGACTGTTCAACAGATGCTTGGTTGAATAAATGAGAAGCTTTGCTGTGACACCTCATACCTCGAAATTAGTCCTTATATTAGAATTTAGGACCTTATCACATGGATAGGATAGTTTAGGGACCTAGTTGATTATTGGCTAATATTTTAGGGATTAAAATGCAAATTTTTGAATCCCAAGTTGATAGAACCTCTTAGATTTTGTGATAAAGTTAAATAAATAAATTTTGATGGATATTATGATTATTTTTAAGTATTCAACATCATCACAAATTCTGTTGGATAGTATGATCTTTAAGTATTCAAATTTACTTGAATAAATTATGAGATTTATCCCATGCATCATTAGAATACAATAAATAAGTGCGTGATTTTCAAGAAATTTACACCTCACTTCTTTCTCTTCTCTCTTACAACCCGTCTTTCACACATACACATTTACATTACAAAAATCTTTAGCACTCATATTGTTCAAGAAACTTTGGAGTGGAAATCAAACAAGCCAGATTCTTCAATTTCCTTTATTTTTCCCACCTAACACTAAGTATATACATGTTGTTCCAAGTTTCCAATCAGAGTTCTAGTATCGCTATGTACATAAAACTCATACCACCTAAGTTCAATATAGTTTTTGTGTCTCCTTTATGCAAGTTCTACGATTCCAAAAGTAATATGATTAGAAATTTATGAACACATATATGCTTATTGAGATTTTCTCACTTTTAAGTTTTCCCCGTCACGTAACTAAGTATTGGGAAGATTGGAGTTGGGACTTGGCCGTGGTGGTGGTGGTGGTGGTGGTGGAAATAAATTTGAAGTTTATTTAAGCTTTCTTTTCGAATTGGAATTTTTAAGTATCATGAACAAGTATTTTTCACAAGTTGATCTTCTTAATTTATGAAATGAATTTTAATTAAGTTTTCTTTTATATATATATGCATAAAAAATATTTTTAAGTAACAAATAAGTTGTTATTTTCAGAAAAGTAATCGTCAAGAAAGTTTTGATGGTGGTAAGTTGACTTAAAAGTTCACCACGGAAATCATCCAAACTTCTGTTTCCTACACAGGTAGAAGAATATGCATAATTTATTTATTGACATTGAATAAGTCTCGCAAAGTGTTCAGAATTTATGTGAAAATCACCAAAAAATAAGTATATGTTCTTTGCCATGTTAACCAATTTATTATGTACTATAGCAATCATGAATTTTTGTAACAATAGATACGTAGCAAAGTATGTATAAAACTTGAGATTTTATGAATATATGTTAATTATAAAAGGCTTATTATTAATATTGCAAGTTATGAAATTGAAAATTTTTATGATGTTATATGATTTTTAGACTAGTGATTTTGTTAGAGAATCTATCAATCCATGTGAGTAGTTGACCTCATAATATCTCTTGATCAAATAATAGTTTAATTATAAATAAAATAAAAATAATAAATTACCTTCAATTACTTCCATTCAAGTTTTCTTGATTTAGGAGTTCGCAAAACTAAAGGGCTTTATCAAAAAAACCTAAACAGTCTAAGACGATTTTCAAATTTAAACGGTCCACTTGTGACCCTCTCATTACCTGAAAGCCACTCAATTGAGCATTATTCTAACCAATAGAACAAAAACAATATTAAAACCCCATCTTTACAAACCTTATTTTCAGAAATTTTTAAGAACATTCCATTTTAGAAATCATATTTCAAAAATTGGGTAAGTTTATTTCCTTTGAAATCTTAAATATGAATAGTGATACTAATTAAGCCTTTTATGCATTTCGTACATGTCTAGAGGTCCAGCCAAGACAAGAAGAGAGAATATTAGGAAACATAATCGATCGAGGTTCTTGCATCTCCTTAGGTTTTATATAAGGAACCCAAGCCACAACGTCGTAGAGTATTTAGATGCTATTGAGGCCATTTACCAAGGGGCTCAATTGAATGGACACGAGTTTAGAAGAGATGAGGCGTTCTTTCCCCTCCTTAGAAGTTTTACTAGATATTGGAGACTTCGCATAACAACTCGATGAAATGTATGACCAGCAAATATCTATCGAACACCTTCTTAACAGTCTTAGGAAATATAGAGGATCAATAGCGAGGATTATAGAGAAATTGAGAGGCCTGAGGGGCACGAACCAGAGCGTTGTCGAAGCCAACCTCAAACCACTGATGGGAGCGGTTATGAGGAAATACTGGAGGGACAATGAGGGCAACATAATAGAGTATGTGCTCAAAGACCCTAGTGAGGAGGAGAACCTTCGGAGGACCCAAAACCAAGTCATGATAAGAGCACTTGGAAAAGTTACTAGATTATGGTCTTATGTTTAGATTCTTGCTCTAGTATATGATTTTCTATGTTGGCATGGACGCTTGGTATACCTTGCGATCCTTTTACCTAGTAAATTTTCCTTTTAATTGGACGTTGGGTATGCCCTACGTACCTTTATGAAATTATGAAGATTCTATGAATAAAATACACTATTTTCTCCTTTTAATCTTTACTTATTGCACTATTATTTGTTAAGGCTATGTCACCCAGAGGTACGAGAGCAAACAATGGTGAACAATCGCAACCGTCCCAGCAACCCCAACCTAATGGTGTTGACCTATAGTTTGCTCAACAATTTCTTCCTATGATGTGCATGTTCGTCTAAGAGACGAGGCTACCGCAACAAGTACCTCCACGACAACCGACACCACCCACGACAATCGACACCACCACCACTAGTGCAGCCACCTCAATCGCATGCACCAACGTTGGCAAAGGACACCAAGAATGCTGCTGCTATTGTGATGGAACTTTTTAGGAACCCAACCTTCGAAGGTGGAATACATCCATTGGAAGCAGAGGATTGATTGGTCAGAATAGAAAGAATTTTTGACCTCATTGACTGCCCGAATACTAAAAATGTTATTTATGCAACATTTATACTTAAGAAAGGTGCCATGTGATAGAGGAACTCAACCACAAGGTCGAGGGCCCACGGACACATATGGACATGGAATGAATTCAATGAACAGTTCCTGAGAAAATACTATCCTATGAGTATTCGCAATCATTTAGAAAGAGTTTTTCAATTTAGTTCAAGTTTCGATGTTTTTAATTGAGTACGAGTGAAAATTTGAGGAGTTATCCCATTATGCCCCTAACCAAGTAGACACTGAGGAGAAAAAGGGAAGATATTTTGAAGAAGGCTTGAGAGATGATCTAAGACAGGCATTGGTACTACTTCAACTAAGAACCTACCATGAAGTGTTAATAAGGGCACAATTAGCAAATTTCAAGCGTCGCACAAGTGGGGAGAACAAGCATAATGTATAGCCAAAAAGCGTAAGTGGGAAGATTACGAAGGAAAAAAGAAGAACTTCGTAAAGAAGTATAAAGAAGACCCAAGTACAAACAATTATCAACCGCGTTCTGTTTGCGACAAGTGCCAAAAGCGTCGTGCTGGAGCATGTCTCATGGGTATCGGTGTATGCTTCAACTATGGTTAAACATGCCATATGGCAAAAATATGCCCCAAAGGACAAAAGCAAAAGTAGCAATAGCAAAACAGAAACCTTGGAATCCCCTTAGATGCCAAGCTAGGGTGTATGCACTCACAGAGTAGGAAGGGGAACATGGCCGCAATGTCACAAAGTAAAATCCTTATATCTTGAACCTCTGCTTATGCTTTAATTGATTATAGCTCTACGCATTCTTTTATATTTCCCAAGTTTGTGAACAAACTCAATGCATCTAATGAATATGTAAGTATTCCCTTAGATATTGTTATGCCCCTAGGAGAAGTGTTCGGTGTAGATCATATAATGAGGATAGATAAGTTAGAAATTGATGGAAAATCCTTATAGACAAACTTATGTCTTGAACATGCAATAGTTCGACAAAATTTTGGGAATGGACTGACTTTCAAAGAATCACGCAACTATTATATGTTTTGAACGGGAAGTGGTTGTTAAATAGCCTGGAGATATAGAAATTCGTCTTTTAGTAACCAAGACAAAATCCTTACCCCGTATTATTTCGGCATTGAAGGCCAGAAAACTCTTGAAGTCGGAAGGTTGTAGGGGATTCTTGATGTCAATAGTAGTTAGGGAAGATGAAGAGCTAAAAGTGATGTTGAGGTGGTATAGGAGTTTCTTGATGTCTTTCTTGATGATTTGAATAGAATGCCACTAGAACGAGAGGTGGAGTTCACGATTGATCTTGTTCCCGGTTCTGCATCTATTTCTAAGGCCTTTTTAGGATGACACCAAAGGAATTACATGATTTGAAGGCCCAAATAGAGGAATTGTCCACAGTGTTTTTTGTCATGAAAAAGGATGACACAATGAGGATGTGTATTGATTATCGAGAACTCAACATAATCACTATTAACAATAAGTATCCACTGCCAAGAATCGAACACTTGTTTGACCAACTACGAGGGGATAAAGTATTTTCAAAGATCGACTTGGGGTCAGGATATCACTAGTTGAGGATCAAAACTAATGATGTCTCCAAGACTACTTTTAGAACTCGGTATGGTCACTACGAGTTTTTAGTTATGTCATCTGGCTTAACAAATGCTCATAAATTTTTCATGGACTTGATGAATCGAGTTTTAATGAATACTTGGATGTATGTCATCGTATTCATGGATGACATTTTAGTTTACTCTCAAAGTGAAGAACATGAGAAATATCTAAGAATCGTGTTAAGGATCCTGAAAAAGGAAAGACTGCAAAATTTAAAAAGTGTGAATTTTAGTTGGAATGGGTGGTATTTCTTGGACACGTAGTCACATCACAGGGAATATTAGTGGACCCTAGTAAAATAGAAGCGATATTGAACTGGTCTAGACCAACTAATATAGGAGAGATTCTTAGCTTTTGGGTTTAACAAGATAATATATGAGGTTTATTGAGGGATTTTCCAAAATATTCGGACCACTAAAATAGTTGACTCACAAGAGTATAAAGTCTGAATGGGCAAAAAAATGCGAACGCAATTTTGAAGAATTGATAAAGAGATTAATCAAGCATCAATGTTAACCATACATGTAGGATCGAAAGGTTTCGTGATCTATAGTGATACATCAAAGTAGGGTATTGGATGTGTTTTGATGCAACATGGTAAGGTAGTCACCTATGCAATGAAACAGTTGAAGCCTCGCGAGCAGAATTATCCTGCACGTGACTTAAAACTAGCTGCGGTAGTTCATGCTTTGAATTTAGAGGCGCTATCTTTATGGAGGAAAGTGTAACGCCTATACAGATCATAAGAGCTTTAAGTACATCTTCACTCAGAAAGAGTTGAACACGAGGTAGAGGAGATGTCTTGAAATAGTAAAGGATTACGATCGTAAAATTTATTACCATCCAAGCAAGGTGAACTTAGTAGCCGACGCCTTGAGTAGAAAGACAACGGGGACAAGTGGCGATGTTGACAACATAAAGGCTTTTATGGAGAGAATTTGAGAGATTAAGCCTCGAAGTGGTAGCTACTTTCCCTGATTCTATTTTTGTTCGATCGATTCTCTGTGATCAGATTAAGAGTCGTCAAAAGGGTGATCAATCCTTTGAGTTTACTAAAGCTAAGATTGACACAAAAAAGAGGAAAGATTTCACCATAGCCGATGATAAAGCATTATATTATCAAGGACGCCTGTGTTCGAGGAATTCAAAACTGAAATCTCGGAGGAAGCCCACTCTACTCCTTATTCTATACATCCAAGATGTACAAAGATGTATCGTGACCTAAAAGTTGTGTTTTGGTGGAACAATATAAAGGAAAATATAGCTAAATATGTGGACAAGTGCCTGATATGTCAACATGTGAAAGCCAAACATCAACGACCATCAGGGTTGCTATAGTCGTTGGAGGTTCCAGAATGGAAATAGGAACATGTGACGATGGACTTCATTGCAGGTTTTCCGAAGTCAGTAAGAGAACATGAGGCTATTTGGGTAATTGTTGACCGATTAACCAACGCAGCTTATTCTTACATGTTCGCATAATATTATCTATGGATCAATTTGCACAGTTATACGTTAAGGAAATAGTGAGGCTACATGGTGTCCTAATTTCAATCGTATTAGATATAGATCTAAGGTTCAAGTCAAATTTCTAGAAAACGTTACACCGAGCCATGGGAACTAAGCTAAAATTTAGTACAACTTTTTGTCCCCAAACAGATGGATGGTCCGAGTGAATGACTCAAACACTGGAGGATATGTTTCGACCCTACATCCTCGAGTTCACGAGACATTAGGAGAAACATTTACCCTTGATTGAGTTAGCATACAACTATCACGCCTCTATTAGCATGGCACCATGTGAGGCATTGTATGGGAGGAAGTGTAGATCACCAATTTACTGGGATAAGGTTGGAGAGCGAAAAAATATTGGTCCAGAGATCATTGGACAAACAATACAGGCCATTGAGAAAATTCAAGCCAGTATGAAAATGGCTCAGGATAGACAGAAGAGTTATGCATATAGAAGAAAAGATCTAGAAGAAAAGATCTAGAGTTTATAATAGGTGACAAGGTATTCCTCAAGGTTGTACCAATGAAAGGAGTGTTACGCTTTGGCAAGAAGGGTAAGCTCATATCAAGGTACATTGGTCCTTTCGAAATTTTAAAGGGAATTGGAAATGTTGCTTATCAATTAGCTTTGCCACCGAGCTTTCAGAGATACACGATGTCTTTTATGTATCAATGCTCAAAAAATATGTTCTCGACCCAACTCATGTGGTTAGACACCAACCATTGGATATTCAGTTGAATCTGAGTTACGAAGAAGCACCAATATGTATCATAGTTAAGAACAAAAGTTTCATAGCAAAGAAATTCAGCTAGTTAAAGTGTTATGGCAACATTATTCAGTAGAGGAGACCACTTGGGAACACGAAGAAGAAATGCGATCCAAGTATCCCTAACTTTTTGCCGACAATAGCTGAAGTAAATTTCAAGGACGAAATTTATTTTAGGGGAGTAGACTGTGACACCTCATACCTCGAAATTAGTCATTATATTAGAATTTAGGACCTTATCACATGGACAAGATAGTTTGAGGACTTAATTGATTATTGGCTAATATTTTAAGGATTAAAGTGAAAACATTTGAATCCCGGAGTGATAGAATCTCTCAGATTTTGTGATAAAGTTAAATAAATAAATTTTGTTGGATATTATGATTATTTTTTTTTAAATATTCAACATTATACAAAATTTTTTTTTTTTTTTGATAACCGTGGATGCATTATCACAAATTATGTTGGTTATTATGATTATTTTTAAGTATTGAACATTATCACAAATTCTATTGGATATTATGATCTTTAAATATTCAAATTTATTTGAATAAACTATTAAACTTATCCCATGTATCATTAGAATACTATAAATAGATGCATGATTTTCAATAAATTTACACCCCACTTCTTTCTCTTCTCTATTACAACCTGTCTTTCACACACACATATCTCACATTACAAAATCTTTAGCACTCGCGTTGTTCAAGAAACTTAGGAGTGGAAATCAAACAAGCTAATTTCTTCGATTTCCTTTATTTTCCCCAACAAAACAGTAAGTATATACGTGCTGTTATGCTAGACTTTGAAAAATATGTTTATAGGTACATATGTATGTTCTAAGTTTCAGACTGAAGTTCTAGTAGCGCTACGAACATAAGACTCATATAACTAAGTTCGGTATAGTTTTCGTGTCCCCTTTATGTAGATTTCACGATCCAAAAGTTATAAAATTAGAAATTTATGAATACGCATATGCTTATTGAGATTTTCTCACCCTTAAGTTTTCCCTCTTTCAGGTAACTAAGCATGGTGAAGATTGAAGCTTGGACTTAGCCATGGTGGTGGACATAAATTTGAAGTTTATTTAAGCTATCTTTTCGAATTGAAATTTTTAAATATCATGAAGAAGTTTTTTTTTTTTTTTTTTTTGTTGACTTTCTTAATTTATGAAATGATTTTTAATTAAATTTTCTTTTAAATATTATCTTTTTATGGCCTTCTAGTTTTAGGACTCGGGTATCACATTTGCTCTATCACCACAAAAATCTCCTTGACAAGGGGACAATAGCAATTCGTAGTGAGCTTTGCTATCTCAATATTGGAAAAAAAATTCCATTAAATTTTCACCCAAATAGAGATTTTAGTTAGTGATCCACAACTACCTTGAAAATTACCTCTCAAAAGAAACAAATTATGATGAAGATATTACAAGACTCATTACCCGCTTACTCACTGTTAGTAATTATGCCCTAAGGCTAAGATATTTTTATGACGTAAGACATTCCCTGATCAAATAAAAAATGTGAGTTACTTATGCATTCCGTAATGCAAATAAACAGTTTATGTACACAAATCACAAGATATAATTCATAATCCATAATTCGAACATTTGTCCATGACTTGTAAAATGCTTTATAGATAATGATGTATAAGCCCTATATCTCTGGGGCTTGGAAACAATCACAGGTATTAGCATCACCCTATGACCACAACAATGACCAAAAACTGCACCAAATGACAGGAAAAATGCTTTCCAAAGTAAGAGTAACTAGAACTTTAATTCTTTGTTCTTGGGGTGGAGATCCATTATGGAAAGAACATGTAGGACCTCATGGTCCATGTTTTCACAAGGGTTAACATGTTATTTTCCTAAGAGTTGCCATCATACTGGTTTAGCCCCTCGAGCATAATTTTTACTCGTGCATATATTTATTGATTCCAAAGATGAGGTATAGATAGTATTTATGGAAGTTTAAAAATTGACATTTTCTTGAGTTAAGTGGGCTGAACAGGCCAACTTTCCCCTTCTCTATACCCCTTCTTGAGACAAAAACCTAAAACCATTACCGAGTTGATATTTTCCAGATCCAATGGGATGCAGAACAGGGCCAACTCTCCCTTCCCTAGACCCCCTCTCATTAAATTTGAAACTACAAGCATTACCAAGTGAGTTGATTCCTAAATCAGCTGGCCAGTTCTTGGTTTCTAATACTTCTGTTCTTATACACATATTTGAATATCTAACATATTTGCATGCACAAATCATGAAATAGAAGAAATCTTCTTATTTCAACTCCATCTATGAAAAACTGAAAGAGTTCTGGAAAAGGATTCGCCAAGTTTTTCTGATAATACTGAAGGGTAAAGATATTTTCCTGTTTCACGGAAGTCCTAGTCAATGAATTCACAAATAAATTGTAAGCCATGATTTTTGTGTGAAAACTAATAATGGCAAACAAATCTAATTTAGTTTTTCCAGCTGGTTTCATTTATGGCATACAACCTTCTATAGCTTGTCATTTAGCTCCTGCCTTCAGCTATGTGATATTAATTTTCTTTCTTAATCACATGGCGATCAGTAATAGGTGTTGCTATCACCTGAACTTTAGGGATTGCACTCAAGACAATACTAGATTTGAACTTAAGGTAATTACATAAATATCACAGTATACTTAATTAAGCAAGTTAGCCCTTTCAAATACCTCCTACAAGCAAAACTTTGGATTTGATAGATGAAGGAAAATGGATTTCCCTAAGGTGAAATAGCGTGAGTTTAATAGTAGTATTAAAAACAGGAAAGATGAAGTAACAAGTGACCCATACCATAGCCAGAAGTTTGAACATCGAAACCCTCGTCCTACCACAAAACAAAAAGGCAACATATGTATGAGAATTTCTATTTCCAAAAATCCAGACGAATTCACCCAAGAGAAGAACTCCACCTGCAGTTCCCGTATGAGTGGCAAGCTGCCAGTGATAGAATAGGGTTTTACATGCCCAACTACCTCTTCAGTAGCTTTGCATAATACATGGAATCCACGTGAATCAAGATTACAAGCAACTCCAGACATTGCATCGTCAAAACTAATAGTAATTCTGAGGGATGACGGATAAAAATGAGGTCAACAAACGTAAGAGCACATGAGCAGAATCAATAAGAAAAAATGAATTTTGAGCTGGGTATAAAGTAGGACTATGTCACAATGTCCTTCCTCAGATTTCCAAGAATGAAGGACATTCAGCAAGTTGAACCATTAGAATACAATTAGAAAAAGAAGATAAAGATGCACCTTCCCCTGAGGTTCTCATCTGGTAGGACATACTTTGAAACAGGGCCTCGTGTATCAAGCTTTTCTATATTGGCATTCATGTCGTCAACGT
Organism: Fraxinus excelsior; assembly: GCA_019097785.1. Taxonomy (NCBI): domain Eukaryota; kingdom Viridiplantae; phylum Streptophyta; class Magnoliopsida; order Lamiales; family Oleaceae; genus Fraxinus; species Fraxinus excelsior. The sequence continues at coordinate 35,988,535 of CM032631.1, read as the reverse complement.
AGTTTTGAAGCTTAGTCATCACATCTGTTACACTGAAGTAATGCTTTTATTAGGTTTCAGACCTTGATTTCTTGCCTTGCAAGAACAGACTGAAACTTTTACCAGATTAGAAAAATGTAGTACAGAAAACTCCTCAAGAAGAAAATGGAAAAATAATGTAAAATGAGTTAACCAGATAACTTATGCATGACTAAAAGCACAACTTAAGGAGACATAACCCACTACAGAGTGAAATCCGTACCTGTAAAATGGAGTTAACCTGCAGTAAAGAGTGCAAGTTAGAAATCAATTGTAAAGCAGGTACTCAAATGATTGTCTGAGTAAAAATTCAACCTAACATCCCCTGAAACTGTACATTCAGCTGGAATTTGATTGATTCCACCCCCAGGATCTGTTATAAATATCAGTTTAGGCAATGAACAGTGTGCCTGTAAGCAAACAAATCGTGAGTAAACAATTTTTCACTTTAAGATCAAGAACTTACAACTCCACTGTGTGGGTTTCATGGTTGACGGGGTTGCAAACCCATAAACTTTTTCTCTTGAATGGGGAGGGAAGTCTCTGTAGAACCGTAATTGGATCTCTTTAAGAGCTTCCATGGCTAGCTCCAAGGAGTTAATGGCCTACACACAAAAGTAAAAGAAAATTAGTTAAAAGCTGAATAACAATAACAATGCATTTGCAGAAATTTTCTCAATAAAGTTCAACATAGCATATTCAACTTAATTAGTACCACTGTCTGATCCTTTTCCCTTTTTTTTTTTTTTTCTAATCAGCTTAGAAAAATCCAGCATTATTTTAATTTAGAATCAAAATATCAACATTGTTTCACGAGGCAAGAATTATTTAGTTATTAGCTCCGTGTTAAGGAACAAATAACATTTGTTCTAGTTAGTGCAAAAGATATATTTTTTTTTTCTGTGCACAAAATATTTATCTCAACTTTAAAATAATCTAATATTAACCAACAGCCAAAACTTGATAATGATATAGTTCAGCATAAAACAAATGTCTTCAATATTAAATAATCTGCTCCTCTCTTAGTAGAGCTACAAGTTCTTTTTTCAGTTGCGAATTTTTGAGTTCAATAGGCCATAGAATTCGAGGCAGCCCTCTCCCCTCCCACACTGTTCCCTCTCTACAGGACTTCAGGTTGAAGCAACCAATGGGTTGGTAGAATCATAATCCACTAGCCAACCCTTGACATCTCAAGAAAGGTGAACGGAAAAAATGATAACCAACCACTTCGAAGAGAAATTGAGTTATTTGAATTTTATGTAAAATCCCATGTTTCTGTTATGTAGGTAACTCAACTAGTTGCTTTTCTTCAGACACAATATAGGAAGGTTATTATTTCTACTGCATGGACTGGTCACTACAACTTGTTTGCGAACCATAAGCAAGAAAATTTGACAAGGGTCAATTCATTTAGAGGGAAATGGGATGGAAATTGGCAATTCTTGATAATTAAAAATTTTAAGTATGACTATTTGCTTTTTTCAAATGAAATTTTGATAAGCATCTGCTATTACAAGGACGGATAGTGTAGGAAATTTGGAGAATAAGTATGTAACTACGAAGTATAAAAGGGCATAATGTAAGGTAGACAGAAATTAGGGTATCAATGGATGAGAGAGTGAGCCTCTCGAATGCTCAAAATCGACTGTAATTCCTTTTAATTTCTATTTGTTCTTCATTTAATCTATACACAAATATACATTACATATCAGGTATGTATCAGATATCAAATAGTGAATTTATAGAATATATACATGGATAAAAAATCTTGCGCACTACAATTTTCCAATGGTTCACATGGTCAAAAAAAAAAAAAAAAAGATAGCTAGAGAATGCAAATGCTCGTAAAAATTGAATTCCAAATAATTCTCAATTCAATTAAATTCAACTCTTGCCAAATGAACTGTGATCATGAGGATCAATAATGTATTCAACATTAAAAGCATGTTTGACATTTGATGTGTTGTTAAAAAATGATATGAGTGAAAATTGTTTAATTTTTTAAACTGTCCAATAATGTGTTGCCACGTGGCAAAGTGTAAAAAATAATACAAATGATGATGTACATGTAGCAAGATTGTTAAATATAAGTAGATGGAAATGAGTGGCAAAAAAGTGAATAGCACTTGTGGTTCCTTGAAATGTATGGATAAAAATTGGCTTGGATAATTCGAAACAATTTATAAACATTGAGACAAACATAGAATAAGTATCTCACAGTATATAAAGGACAGATAAAAATTTCATTAGATGGTTACTACATATCTAACATCTGATAAATTCTTCATTGGATGGTATTACTATGTCCTATCTTCTCCCATCTTCAAACTTTCAAGATTGAAGGCATTATTAAACAACTATTGTCTCAACCCAAGTGGGTGGATTCAAATTTTGTAAGTGGAAGAATACGATGAAGAATTAAAGCAGTAAATCATGACTTTTACAAGAAATACAAGGTTATCTACTAGCTGGAGACGAGTTTTATTGGTCGGGGAGAATTTTCACAAACGACATTTGAAGAAGACTTGAAAAGCATTATAAACAATAGGTTAATCCAAACTTGAAAGGCCAATCCATCATTCAAAAGAATTCTGGTCAAGCACTTGCCTAGGAATTCTGGTCAAGCACTTGCCTAGGAGATTCGAGCATCACATCATTAATCATTTCATGATTTTCTCTTTGTTTATGCTATGGGTAAGATCTCACCCGATCAATGGCAAGAGGATCAATAATCTTGATTCAATTCCCATCTCGTAATGAAAGAGATTAAGGCTTGTTCACTATCGAAAGAAAGCTCCTTGATTTGATGATCTCAGTGTAATGAACCGAGTCTCGTACTTCCAACTGATAGCATGATTCAACTTAACCCTCTCTTAATGCAGATGTCTTGAGTTTAAATACTGGTGACGTGAGAGAAATTCGTGAGAGATAAGATGTGCTCAATCTCTCTCCAAGCGAACGGTACTTATAATATAACGGGTTGGGCACATAGGCTCAAATCTACGTACTATCCACTTTGAAAGAATCTAAGTTCATATTATCCCTCATCAATGTTTATCGCGTCTCCTAAGATTCAAACTTAAGACATCTACCTTATAAAGGACTTAAGTTGAATCTTGTTAGCAATTGGAAACACGAGGCTCAATTCTTACAAAATTACCTATAGCATGAACAAAGAAAAAATCACGAAATGATTAACGATGTGATTCTCGGATCTCCTAGGCAAGTGTTTGACCAGAATTCTTTTAAATGATCGATTGGCCTTTCAAGTCACGAATTTCTATCATGTTCCCTAGAATTTGAATCCAAGATCTCGGCCTTATGAGATACTTTCGAATCCTGAGGAGTAAGATGGACTCAATCTTTCACAAAGTGGACAATACGTATGATATAACAGATTAAGCACAGAGGCTCAAGTCGTTACAAATTTATTTGTCTTCGCTAGTGCTTATTATTTTGCTGGTAGAATAGTTATTCTAGGTGGGATTTTCCATACAACTTGCAGAAGCTATTTTTATTGAAAATATAGCAGTGTATAGCTACTAGTACTGTAAATGGATCGAATATAAACCGGATCTGCCCATATCCGATCCGATAAAAATAATTCATGGATCTAATCCGATCCGATAATCCAATGAATATTTGATTGTTAAATTCATATCTGATATGTTATGTTATAGGATATCCAATTTGATAATCCGATCCGAAATTAAAGAAATTAGGAAAACAAAATCAATTTAGAAATTAACTTATTATTTAGACCCGTATTTTAAACCAATAAGGTCCAAATAGTGAAAAGTCCCTGCAATGGACTGTTTCCTATTTATAACTTATTCCTTTAGCTTCTATTTTATGGAAATCGTTATGGGATGACTTGTCACTTTTTGGAAAGCAAAATAAACCCCTACAAACAATTGATGGTGTACACGTGAATAGATCTTATTTTTTTAGTGTTTTGAACTTGATGATTTTTTTATTATTCTAAATTTGTTTATTTTCACATTTATTTATTTTAGTGACAAATAATATGTCATAAAAATATTTAACTGACTCTAATTGATCGATATCCATGTTTGCTCCACTTAGTTAACGAGTTATCGAATTCGAATTTTAATCAGGTTATAAGACTAAGACTCTAAATCCATCTTCCATTGATTTTGTCGAATTCGAATCAGTTTCGGATCAAAATCCAATCCATTGACAATCCTAGCTACTAACAGTCAATTTAACAACAAAACTAGGGCCCCAAATTTCTTGATTGCAAAGACTTTATCTTATTCTGATGGCAGAGCAAAGGAATCAATCGTATGCTATTGTGAATCATCTTTTTCCCTTCTCTTGTTTTTCTCTTCATGACCCCGTTCCTCTTTATATGAATTCTAGATCTAGACTTCATAGAAGCTAATTAAGCTCTAAAACACTGAAGGCACTCGATAGATAATCGAAGATCATATCCCCTTCTACTCTTAAGTATGGTCTTAAGTGGAGGAAGAACTACTTCTCTTCACCCCTTCGATCACGTTGAATCTCCTCTAGCTGCCACTCTTCTGGTTCTTCATAAAAAATCCCTAGGGATGTCAACGTCTTTAGGCAGTCATAGACAAGAAATGGAGCTTGCTTTACCTTTTAATGAGAAAGAAGTGGATTGATTGAATGTTCACAGAACTAAGTTCTAGATTTCATTTTGATTCAGGGCAAATACATGTACTAATTCTGATGTCTGGACAATATATTCACACAGGAACATTTTCTCATCTCAGTCTTTTTATCGAAATTATATGTAGAAACAATCCCAATAATATGCTATGTTTTGGTCGTTCACCTCAATGTCGAGAAACCAATGGAAGAAACAGAAGCAGTACCAAAAGGAAGATAAATATCCCTGAAAATATCCCTGAGAAAGCACTATTTCAGGAAGTACCTTGTGGGCTAGACCGCTGTGGAAAAGCTTCCCAGAAACATGAAGTTCCCATGGTATCATACCACCGGTACCAATGCATGGTTGTTTATCTGCTGTGTCAATCCAAAATCTGCAGGATGAGAAGACTGTTAATCATATCATAAATATTGTTCAAAAAACTTATTAAAGACACTCAACTTCTGGGCAACTTCTAATCTGCCAAAGGTTTAGTAACTTACAGAGGGCCATGCTTTAACTTATCAAGCAACCCATCCTTTGCTAATTTATCAACGCCAACTCCAGGAATAGACGAGTTCTCTTCACTGGCAATAAAGACAGCAACCACGGTAGACTTCAGTTGTGGCTTTGTCTCCCCCAACTTCTTCATTAGTTCAGCTACAAGAGCAACATGCCCTAAACAATCCGTGGTTCCACGACCTCGAAGTTTGTCTCCATCAATGCTCATTGTAAAAGGATCAAAATCCTGAATGAAAATTCATCTGATGATGCATAAAGTTCTTAATAAAATATCAGAGGAAAGATCTGCCTATTCATTAACATCCATAGCACTGAAGATTCCACATTATTATTACTTATTCCACTTGATTTGCATTAAATCTTTAATTGCTCTTCAGTCTTCAACAAAACAAATTACATTGATGGAAATCAGTCAAAAGCTACTTTTATCTAATATTTGTATTCTCGTATTAAAGGAAAATCTGACATCATGGTAAATCTATCTTCAATAAAAGACATGATCGACCATTAATATTTAATGATATACTTTTTACTTCATCCAGATCCTAGATCACAGTATGAGATCATCACAACGTATTCCATAATTAAATTTATGGAGAAATGACAAAACTTTATATCAGTTAGAGTTTACTAAATGTTAAATGATTTTGATAAATACTGAATTTAGCTTCGGTAATAAGTAACATAAAGCCAAAAGCAAAATAAATTCAAATAAGACAATTGTAAAAAAACCAGTGACTGCCAACAGAAGAATTCAGAGAACTTATTGAAAACAAAAGCAAGCTGTTCGTACTAAATTGCCCATGTAAAATCAACTCCAAAACTAAAGAGAAATCAGACAGGACCAAAACATATTAGTAACCACAAATTCAACAACCAATTCACATGAAACCTAAAACTAGTAACAAAAACAAAAACCGATAGAAACAAAACAATCCTGCATCGTACACATAAACACAGAGTTCATCCTACATTTATAAAACTTTTCAAGATAATCATTCTGTAGTTGAGCTACATAATCATCAATTACAGTTCATTATTTCCCTCGGAATTAATTTGACTAATGGCCATTTATATGCGCAGTTAGTAGCAGAATATAGTAAACATTAAGTACAAGGAGTACAATATAACAGACCCAATCAGAAGGGTTGGCAGTTACAACATCCATATGCATGCCAACAAATGACAAGATTTTTCCCGGCTGAGATCCAGGGTACTCTACAATGAGATTCCCTCTATTGGGCTTGTAGGTAACATGGTTAATGACAAGTGGGCCGCCGCCGGTGATGGTGCTGTAGGGGAGGAGCGCGTCCAGCACGTGCCTCACGATCCTGTCCTCCTCCGGAATAAGCTCCGGTGGATTATTTTGAACGTATTTGGACTCTCCGATCAGCTTTGATAAAAGGTTTACGAAGGAATCTTTGTTGAGGTCACCTAAAGTATTTCTTACGCTTGCAGAAGCCATGGCGAAGAAATGCAGAATGAAATTATGCCTTATAAATCAAAAGGCATTTTATATAGGGGAAACATGGGACTAATTAAAGCCCAATTTGCAGAATGGCATTATAAAAGGGAAAAAGATAGAAATACCCAAGTCAATAAATTATTAAATTATGGTAAAATAAAAAAATATTAATATCCTTTCAATTATTAAATAAAAAAATTCTCAATGAAAATTTCAAACTGAAGTTTATTTCTTTCTTCGATTTCTCCAACACAAACTAACGACTTATTAATTTTTCATCTTTTTCAACGCTAAAATCTCAAAAATATATCACAAGTTCAATACAAAGATGTTGTTACCCACGTTTGGCCCTCATTATTTCTCATTAAAATTATAATTCATTTTTTTTCTCCCTTCTTATTAATTACACATTCTCTAATAAAATAATATTACACTTAAATTCAAAAAAAAAAAAAAATCTTTTCTTTTTTACTCTCACATTTTTAAAAAAATTACTATTTCTCTTATTATAATTTGGAATTATGGTGGTCAAACGAGCGCTTAATATTCATTACTTTGAATCAATAAATGTTGCTCATAAACAAACCCTATTTACCTAATTACAATTTTCACTCCCTAAACACATTAGTTTAGATGCTCAAACAGGAGCAAGAAGTAAAATAACTATTTGATGGAGAGATATTTGAATTGCATTCATTCTTCTTCAAATGAGAGCGGTATTTATAAATTTCCTCCAAACTTTAGGATAATTTGGTCATTTTGAGATAATGACGGATGGTGATTCCTTACTAGATATCTTCTAATTGATTTTGGTTAAAAATCATGATTTAATCACTTGTCCACGTGTCATTTATTGATAGCTTGTAGCCAGCCTAATACTTTACGAAGGAATCTTTGTTGAGGTCACCCAGAGTATTTCTTACACTTGCAGAAGTCATGGCAGAGAAGAAACGCGGAATGAGAATTATGCGTTGTAATCAAAATACATATTATATAGGAGAAACTTTCACATTGGGCTAGTTAAAATCCAATTTGCATAATGGCATCTTTAAAGGAAAAAGATAGAAATTCGCTACTTAAAGTTAATAAATTATTAAATTATGTTAAAATAAAAAGATATTTATATCCTTTCAATTATTAAATAAATAAATAAAATATCTCAATTAAATTTCAAACTCAAGTCTATTTCTTTCTTCGATTTCTCTAACACAGACTAATGACTCGTTAGTTTTTCATCTTCTTCAACACTAAAATCTCAAAAATATATCAAAAGTTCAACACAAAGATATTGTTAATATTCATTGCTTTGAATCAATAAATGTTGATGATACAAATTGGATCAACAAATCATATTCACTTAATTACAATTTTTACTTTATAAACTCATTAGTTTAGTTGCTGAAACAAGAGCAAGAAGTAAAATAACTATTTAGGATGAAGATATTTGAATAGCATGCATTTTTCTTCAAATAAAAGGGTATTTATAAATTTTCTCCAAACTTTAGGGTAATTTGGTCCTTTTGAGAGAATGACATACGGTGATTCCTTACTAGATATCTTATAACCGATTCGGCTTAAAATCACACTTTATTCACTTGCCCGTGTGCCCCTTTATTGATAACATGTAGTTAGTCTGGATATGAAAAGTAATTTGTAATCTTTTAGCAAGCTTTCTGCTTCTCCATCCTCCTCGATGTTATTTTATAGTTCGTCGATAGGGACAAATCTTGTGAGGTACATTTCTTGGTTTAACAAATAGTCACCCAGTCCCATTTTATTATTTATATTAAATTTAGGATTTTTTTATCATTTCGAAGTCGCGAGCTTCCTTGATGATTATTTAGTTTGTAATTTGGCCAGATGGACCATTGCTTGAGTGTATTAATGTCAGTTTACACGTGGTTTCAAGGGATGTTCCTTTGACTTTTCCTATTCCTTTTGCTCGTTATGTACTTGCTTATGGCCATTCATCTTGTATCCTTCTGTATTCAATAGCCAAGAATGCGTGATGTTTTAGATAAAAGAGTCTATTGGGATTCTATTGTTGTGATATGCTCCTCTTAGAACTATATATACGCAACATGTAGTTTATTTTCGTTCTTCTTGATCATTGAAGATGTATCCACTACATGTTTACTGTTGATTCTAGAGAGATGTTTCTTTTCCCACTGAATTTCTTTTCTATGTTGTCAGCATTCCTTCATCTTTTTTCTTGGTTCCATCGTATTTTCCTGATGAATCACTGTTGGATCTTATATTGCCACCTTATGTAACAAGGCACGATTTTAAATTTTCCCTAAGATGTCGTCTCCCATTCTACAGTCGCGTATTTACGATTATGATTCCATCGCGTATGATTCAGAAAATGGTAGAGAACGATTTGACAGTTAGCAAGCCAGCCATGCTCTTGCATCTTCCTTAGATATGCATTTACGATTAATCATCCTACAAAGCATAGTTCCAGATATCTGATAAACTCTTATATATTTATTTCCCAACAAACACTTCGTCAATTTCTAGAGGTTGTTTTGAGCAAAGGGATTAAAATTATTCTCCATCTCTCCCTCGTACTCTAACTCTGGGAATCTTTGTGGGAACAATGATTATGCAGGGTGCCAAATTCGTGGAACATGCCTTTCGGCCCCGTAACATTTTTTTTTTACTTCGCACAAAATGCGGTATAACTAGTAATTTTTACTTTGCATAATGTGCATTTGGCTATGTAATAGATATAGTTCACAAATATCCCTTGTCTTGTAGCTTTCCTTTGTAGTAATAAGAATTTTTATTTTGTTGTACTTTCGACTTTTGCAAATTTTGTTCAATTTTGTTTTCGACTTGTACAGTAAATATTAAATTAAATCTTTTGGCTTCAAGTTACAGAAATGAACTTTCACGACTAATATTAAATTCGTTGAGTTCACAAGAATTGGTTCCCATTTCATTGATAATACTTTCTCATTTACACACAATTCCAAGGATGTTTAAGGGGTTCTCCGTCCTTTCCTGTGCACCTATATGTCCCTCCTCCCACAACCTCAACTATAGTTTAGGGTCCTTCACAATCCTGACCAAAAAATTTTATGTGGTCTACCTTGAACCGTTTGGATAAAAATCCAAAAAAATCATCCACATTATGATCCACTTCATCATATACTTTATGTTCACTTTCAAGGATATTCTTTCTCATCAAAGTTATGAAAAGAGAAAAAAAATAGTGGAGGTATTGAAGAAGACACGAGGAATCTCACTCGCGAAATTTGCTTTTTCATTGACATTTTTAGAAGATTCTCTGACAATGCTAGGAAGATGCTAAGAATCGGTTGTACCCAATTACTCAAGACTATGAACGCTGGCATCAGAATTTAAGACAATAGTCCTGCTAGCTAAGAGGATGATCTAGTTATTACAGATACCATGATCTCAATGTTACAACCAGGCCTCTCGAGATAGTTCAAGTTAATGAAGAGGGACTTACATTTACAAACCAGGATCTAATTACTTTATCCAGTTACAGATATGAGTGGGATGCAAACTCACGGGGTAGGACCGTGTACACGATCTTCTAATTCTTTGCGTGTGGTTCCCGATGATGGAGATTTGTGGATCGATCAACTAGTTAACACCAAGAGAGATCTTACATTGAAACACAACTTCAATTTTAAAGTGAGAATTACCTAGACAATTATCCGTGTAGCAAAAATTGCGATTGGCATTTGTGAGTTACGAAGTTGAACAAAATTGATTTTTTGTAGTTTGCAAGTATGCTCAAGAACATACTTATCGAGTGGATATTCATCGCAATGATCATAGACAAGTAAGATCATAGTTTATTAGCAGACGTATAATGCACAAGTTTTAAGATCCAATGACAAATTATAGACCTTGTGACATCACTAGCAAGTCCGTTGAGAGTTCCAAGTACCCAGTAACGGAAGACAAACTCTCTAAGACTCTCAAGATGGCAAAAATGTATATGTAGAACCAATGGATCAATTTCTCTTCTTCGGGAAGGGTGTGCCCAACATATGATATATCGTGGACTTAAATGATAACACCTGAACTATAAAAAGTTCAATTGGCGAGTTTTTCGTGTGAGCATCTAGTCATAGTTGATAGCTGATTTTTAGAGAGTAGCATATGCCAAAAACTATATTTTCCTTGCCAAATGAAGTCATATGGGAGGTTTCTGACGAGATTTTTCCACTTAATAATTTTTTGCCATCCGAAATTGGACTGTGAACTCTTTGACGTAGATGTATGACTAGAATATCATCCATAAAAGAGTTTTCTTGACCATGTAAATGAAGATGCGATGCAACAAGACATACTCATTAATTTTGTACTAGTCATGTTCTCTTTCGTAACAGTTTCACGAATGTATAATTTATGTTTAAATATAGTATCGTGTTTTTGTTTGTATTTAAATCTTTATTATTATAAAGAAAAAATAATTAAATTTGAACTTGAGTGACAATTAAATTTATAATATTTACATATTTACAATCTCCATATACAATATACTACGGGTCACATTATATTCATACAAATCGGACGCTAACTTCAACTTCTGGTTGGACTTGTGAGTTTGGTTGGTTAGTTATTTACTACATTTGATGCTCAAGAATTCGATATACTTCATTGCAAAAAATATTGTAATCACCCCTGTACATAAATAGTAAGATGTTAGTTGAATAAATATGACTAAAAGCTAAATTTACAAATGTAAAAAATTATGATATTTGTTATTTTGTTGTTGTTCCCTTTCTCACAATGACTAGTCTATCATCAACTTCAATGTTAGCTTCCCTAGTCATCATGGGAACGATGACCTTCATCGGAGCTAGTATGCCCTTCAGCTGGCCCTATGTGAGACAACCTAGTCGGAGTCATACACATACATCATTAACTTAGAGAAAATGACAACTGCAAAGTAGTGTGAGTTTGCTACCACTAGAATGTATAGATGTGTACATCATGTGCACGCCTTCTCTCATCTTGGCCCAACCCTTCTCCTAGCCTAATGGCTCAAAAGTTCCATCGCCAAATCGACATGCTAGAACAAAAAGAATTGAAACATAAATAACAAAAACAGATTATGTGAACAACATAAATAGGAGAGCTGGGCTTACATCGTCGACGAGCCATGATGGCTACGGGTTACATTCTGAAACCATGTCAATGTACCCAAGATGGTTGTATTCACCATTTTGTGTAAATCTAAAAAATAAAAAATATAAGTTAGCGATTGCATAGATGTGTGAGTATACTTTTAGGAAAATCATAAATTAATTACTCATGGCAAATATCGTTGAACTAACTCTCAAATGTTTTCTTCTTCATCAAATCAACATCATGAAAAAAATTGATTACGCGCTATCCACAAACGTTTTCCTCTTTACCTTGACTGTGAAGGGAGAAATAAAGTACTGTAATGGCAATCTCACCTTTTTGCCCATCATCCCCATCCTCCCTTTGTCACCCCCTCCTCTCATCCAGCATAGATGCCATCTACCTATAGTTTATCACATCATCCGTCTACTCCCTTCGTCATTTCCGCTAACCCCTTCATCATCCTATCTTAATGTCTCCCCACCTATATGATGATGGATCTTACACACTCAATAATGGAGTCCACCTTCATATCTAGATATGCTAGATCGGTATGTAGAACTTTTATATCATGTCATAGCTTCCTACCTCATTTTGTATAATTCCAGCGATGTGCCTACTCAAACTCTCAAACAAATCATTTGAAGAATTTTGATGTTGTACAAGCTCATGAGTGTGTGATGGAGATTTGTGTGGTAAATGATATGGACAAGGTAAAGGAGGGTGGTGATTTGCAATAGATTTCCTACGTGAAGAAGATCGCCTATCAATTGGATAGCTTTCCTATATGAATAAGAAGATTGGCAAATAATACATCTAATTAAATCATATATAATAATAAAAAAAACATTAAGCTACATATCGTCTCTCCATCTGGAATGAAATCAAATAAATAGATCATCTTGACTAGAGGAATGGACACTTACCGCACGTGAGTATAATCCGTCTCCTCAACCGATACAATGAACTCAATATGACATCAAGCTGATATATTGAATTTTGAACAATTTAATGATCATTTATTAAGTTGATAAACAAACATAATATATAAAATGCAAAAGTAATACTCACTCGAGGATAGACAAGTAGAGCAGTCACATATTTGGCAACTGGGATATCCAGGTATCAACCAAAGTTGGGATAATCTTGTATGACAATATCTACAAAACGTATAACTTTGACATATAGATATTTAATAAAATATTAAAACTATAAGGTTTAACATATACATGGATGGCTAAAATAAAGTCTTATGCATTATATTTGAACTCTGCTTTCAATATTCCCTTATGAACACTTGCGATTCATTCATAAAACATCATCGGTCGTATGGATAATTGTTGAATGCATCAAGGTCATCAACACCCAGTGATAAAACATCAACTGATATCTTATGGTGTTTTCACTTTAGGACACATTATAAGATAAATACCGATACTAGCTTAAATTTACCTCACATGTTTGAGCACTTCTCAGATGACGCCTCCAACAGTGTAGGAGTAACTATAGCCTTTCCACCAAAATATTCATTCAACAGTCCTTTATTCCATATAATATTTGGTCTCACCGCTTCTTATCTTCTTCACTTTTATAGTTTAACCCTATAACGAGGGCAAACTCAAATATCAAGAATATGGATATTTTTTCGTTCCCTAACTCGAAATGAAACAATTCATCTTCATCTGGCTTAAGAAACAGAAATAATAGTCGGTCGATGATTTGCCCAAAAAATTGCATTCCCCTCATTGGGTGTAGCTTCCAATGCATAATCTACGCAAAAAATGTAAATGATCGTCTTCAAGTCCTTCCATCACGATCTTAAATCTTAAATATTTATAGTTTCATGTAACTTTCCTCGAGTTTTGTCTCTATGTTATACAATGTTTTGCTATGTTTACTCAAGTCTATGAAGAGCCAAAACCATGTAGAGTATATAGGAACTCATTACAAGTGTTTTAGATGAAATACAACTAAAGAAATAGACTTAGAATCGAAAATGGACTCCGACTAGAGAACACTACTGCTCGAGCGATAATCGAGCATTAGTCATGACACTCGAGCGCTGCAACTATAGAATTAGGGTGCCTTCTCGGGCTAAATTCCACCGTTTCCATCATGGGTGCCTAGGCATCCCGGACCAAGTGCTTGGGCTCTAGTTTGCTGTTCAAAACTCCAAAACCAAGTTTTCAATTATCTGAAATCCTTTTATCAATCAAACTTTCAATCATTGATGAACTTTGATCCTTTTTTCAACCGGGCTTCCAAACCAAGAAGACTCTTGTTCTTTTCATCAATTAACCAACCCAACCCAATCCTAATCCTAATAGGAATTTGGGTCATACTCCAACAATTTACTTTCAGATAAAATTAAATCATATATGTATGCACAACTTAACTGCTTATTACAATTCTCTGATGTGGTCTCATATTATGTTAAAAGACATATGTATTTATATACATTATATGTGACACTCAATAGCCTTACCACATCATCATCAGACAATTCTTGTTTTCTATTTCATAGCACTTCTCCTTACACAAAGCATGACAATAGTATATGTCAATGCTAAACATATAATGCTCTACGAGATGTGATATTAATCACACGTGTAATGTGTGGAATGAACATATTGTGTGGCTTTTATTAGTATCATTATGAACTTTATACTTAATTGTTTGATTTTCTCATTATGTTAGGAGAAAACTGAGAATTAAAGTGAATATTGATCAAGAAAGATGAAAGTGAATAACATCAGTAGTTTTGGGATCAAATTCCATACTTCAAAAATTTAAGGGATTGATTTGCACAGTTTGAAAGATATAAAGCATTGATGTAATTATAATTAATCATAGTGGCACGAAATGAGTTAATAATCAAACTTTGGCCTTAAACCAATTGGAGAGAAATATAATATTAAAGTTAACCTTCAATGTAAGCAGCTATGATAAGCTGATGCAGAGGCAATGCTCTGAATATAAGTAGCAGAGGCGATGCTAGCTCAAAATGTAAGTAGTTGTGATAAGCTGATGCAGAGGAGATGCTCTGAATATATAAGCTGGAGAGATGATGCTATAGATGTAGTCAACTGTGATAAGTTGATGTATGTTGACCTATGGTTTATTATAACCTTAATGTTTTGATTATAACAAACAAGATTAATATTGTTTCTAATATTTGATTTTGATTGATGATAATTCAATATTAAGATCTATCAAGCATTGTCAAAATCAACATCATAAATCGGACTTGAAGTGAAGATCAAAGTGAAAGTTAAACATTCAAGTCAAAATCATTCGAGACGATAGAGATTTGCATATGACGATCGAATTGGAACTTGAAGATTCGCAAAAGACGCAAATCAAGATGCAAGTCAAAAAGAACAACAAGAACAAGAATTTTGAAGAGTGAAGTTTAGAAGTCGTTTATCGAAATTTAAATGTAAAGGTATTAACTCTTCGATTCCTTGCAAGTGCATAAAACTCAAATTATTTTCATAATTCATCACTTGCATAAAAATGTTTTTCATTTATATTATGAAAGATTTTGAAAATGCAATTTTCAAAAAAAAAAAAAAAGTCAAAGTCAACCAGTTGACTTCAGTCGACCGAAAGTCACCGTTTTGAAAATACAACTGTTTGATTTGCAACGACTATATTTTGATCAACCGAACATTCCGATCGACCGAACTTACCCGAAAGTGTCTATTTTTGCTCTATAAATATCAATCTCTTTTGCATTCAATTAGAACAACTTACAAGAGATTTTTTAAGAGTTTATTTATTGAAAATCATTGAGATTACTTAAGCCTAAATTCTATTTCATTTATTACAAAAGAATTTCTTAATTGATTCAACTTATTTCATTTATCTTAACAAGAAATCTTTTTAGCAAAGATCTTTTCACAACTTCATCTACTCATCATTCTTGATAAAGTTTTTCTTCGCCAACACTTTGATTTAAGTGTAAAATCTCTCTTCATAACTTGTATTATTTGTTAAGAGAGATCATTGGTTTGGAAACTTTGATACAAAGAATTCATTGATTGATCAAAACTAGTTTTTATCCATTTTATCAAGAATTCTATTTTGCAAACAACTTCTCACAATCTCATATATTCTTCATTTTTTGTAGAAGTTTTATTTGCCAACACTTTTATTAAAATGTAAAATTTCTCTTCATACTTAACTTATATTATTTGTTAAGAGAGATTATTGGTTGGAAACTTTGATACAAAGATATAAATTATTTTATCATCCATCATTCATCAAAGTTTACAACATTAACACTTGAGCTTTACTATTTGTTATTTATTGAAGTGTTATCCTAACTCTCAAATACTTAACTTGATTATATCATTTGTTAAGAGAGTTTCTTCATTGTAAAATTATCAATTATATCTTGACGGTTTCGAGAGCTTTGTGAAAACTCGATTGTAAGGATATGTGCTCCTTGTTGTAAATTACCTAAGGATAAGTGCTCCTTGTTGTAAGTCACTTAAGGGTAGGTGCTCCTTATTGTAAGTCACATAAGGATAAATGCTCCTTGTTGTACTTAAGGATTGGTACTCCTTGTTGTAAGTTACCATTATAGTGCATTTGACATTTCTCGTGATGGAGAGCTTGGTAACGGGGACGTAGAACACATTGTGTATCGAACCCCATTAATTTGGTTTGTTATCTTTATATTATTGTACTTTAATTTACATTTACATTGTGTTATATTTGCTTAAGTGACAATACTTGAATTGAATTATCAAACTTGTATATTTATCTATTTTATGACACTTTGCATTTGGTTCTTGTGTATTGAATATTTTTTAGATTAATTGTCGAAAAAGTTTCAAAAACTAATTCACCCCCCTCTTGGTTAGTTGTTCTTGGGCTAACAATGTAGTGGCGATACTTTGAATATATAAGCAGCTATGATTAAAGTTAATGCACAGGCGATGCTTTAAATGTAAGTGGTAGAGGCAATGATCTGAATGTAAATAGTTGTGATAAGCTGATGCAGAGGCTATGCTCTGAATATATAAGCTACAAGGATGATGCTCTAGATGTAGACAACTGTGATAAGCTGATGTAATGGCAATGCTCCGAATATATAAGCAGTTATGATTAAAGTTAATGCATGGCGATGCTTTGAATGTAAGTAGCAGAGGTAATGATCTGAATATAAGCAATCGTCATAAACTGATGCAAAGACGATGCTCTAAACGTAAGTAGTAAAGGCGATTCTCTGGATGTAAGCAGATGTGATAAACTGCAGATATGATACTCTGAATATATAAGCAGAGGTAATGCTCTGGATGTGAGTAATAGAGACGATGCTCTGAATGAAAATAATTGTACTAATACTGATGTAGAGGCTGATTATGAACTGAATGTAAACAATTGTACTAATACTGATATAGAGGTTGGCTCTGAACTGAATATAAATAGTTGTGCTAATGTCGATACAGAGTTGTGATAAATTGACGTCTGTACATGGGAGCATCCATGGCAAGGGCTTCACCTAGGTGGGTGGTTAAGTCGTGGGAAGTATCATCTTCGTAGGTATTAAGGTGGGCCCACCTCTTTCCTTACAAAACGGTAAAAGTTATCCTTGCATGGTAGATGGTTCTTCCATGGCAAGTGCTTCCTATATAGTAAATGGTTCATCTATGCAAGGGACAATATAAGCTCTTATGCAACATCTCATATAGTGAGGCATCTTGTAGAGCGGGGAATGAATATCGAGTTGGTGGCTCACTTTAAACTATCAGGGTCTTATAAACTGGCCTCGAAAGGACGATGTCTCATAGCTATGCTCGAAGATAGTGAGATTCACGAGCTAAATGAATAACCATCTCGTATGGCTAGGCATCTTTCAAATTTAGGAATAAGCATCTTTAGCTAGTAAGGCATCTCGAGAAGCTTGCAAATAATGGAAAACCCAAGCTAGGCATCTCACAAATTTAGGAATAAGCCTAAGTCTCCTTGCTAGATGGAGACACGGGCTTTGTCTCCATCTGGCGTCCGTTCTAGATGGAGACACGCTTGTGTCTCCATTCTTAACGAAGACACAGCCTGTGTCTCTACCTAGAACGGACGCCAGATGGAAACAAAGCCTGTGTCTCCATCTAGCATGGAGACTTCTGCTAATTATTTGTTGATTTGGCAACAATTTTGGGCTCAATCTTTTATGGAGAAACTGTAAGAACGTCAAGAAACTTGAGCTGAAGAGCTATGAGAGTCTAGGAGATTACTCCTCTTTTTCGAGTTTCATTATGCGTCAAAAGGGTCTTCAAAAACTGGAATTGAGAACTTGCAGGAGTATTGTTCATGGGGGTTTTTATGAGATTGGCTGAGAATTGTGTTTTTTTGGATTTTCTATTGGTTTATGAAGGTGGTAGTAGAGAGGGTTTGCATCAATTCATAAGTCAAAGCAAATGTAAATTAAGAAAACTCAATTTTCGGTTGCCTCTTGATCTTGACAACAGTCATTTGCCATAATCGAGAATTTGAATTTTAGGAGCTTGGAGAGTTTAAGGTTGCAAAGTTGCAGTCTTGTTACTGGTGAGGGATTAAAGGTTCTTGGGAGGGTTATGGGCAATGGGCTTGAAGAACTTGCATTGATTAATTGTGATGTAGTCGATAGAGAATCGGGGTTGCTGTCCACTCTAGGACAGGATTTGAAGAGGTTAAGGAAATTGGACTTGTCTTATAATAAAATGTTGCTCGATAGGGAGTTCATATCAATGCTCAGTTCTTGTAATTGTTTGAGTGAATTGAAATTGAGGGGTTGTAAACATTTCCAAAAGGGAGAAGACCATCATCTTCTATTTGAAGATTAGAAAGTCTATCTTCTTCTTCACCTTAAAAGAAGAAGGAAAAAAAAAACGGAGCCAACTCCATGCAGCACACGAACACTCCGTGCTGCACGGAGTTAGAATTTTTTTTTGGTAGCTATTGGCATAGGTTTCATAGCTGGATCGATGCACATTACTAGATTTTGTTTATATTGATTTTACATTTACTTCGATTGAAGCTTCAAGTTATGGTATTTATTTCTTTTGATTAGCTGCAATAAAAGAAGTTAATATTTCAAATTTGCTGTTTGCTTATTGTTTTTCCAATAGAAAAATTGAAATTAAAAAAAAACCCACAATTGATCAAAGTTAGCATTCGAGTTTTCATACTTTTTGAGGAAAAGTGATTCATAATCAGAATCCACAATGTTCTGTTTCCCCACCATTGCATTTTTTTCCTAAAATGTACGTCTTTTTTTGTACTTCTATTGTATATGTATGCGTATGGTTGAATGTATATAGAGATGCATGTAATTATATATAGTGATCACGTTGGCAGGGTTTTGTTCTTTCTGGAATTTGATGGTTCGTGGGACTATATGTGCAGAATTTGAGATTTTTTTGAATGGATCGGGTGGTTCAGTTGTTGGATCTAAATGAAAAATGTTGTCGAAACAATGCTATTTGTATAAAAATTTGATTTTTTTTTTTTGTGGTTGTTTGCCTTCTTTTCACCTCGTAAATGGTGATTTCATTCAATTGATTTTGCATGAAACATTTCGGCGTTAGCCTATTCTCAGTTTCCCAATTTTTGGATGGAAAATTTACTGTAATTCACAGGGTTAAACTGTTCTTTCTGGAGGGTTTCTCATTCCTCGTGTATACCTACGGTAAGAGCTAAGTTTGTAGAAAGATCGATTCTTTTTTGGATATGTGACCTTTTTAAAATAATCAGATAAGCTGTGTTCCATGTATTTTTTTCTTTATTAGCAGGTATAAGTTTTTGTAAGAAATAATCTACACCATTCCATTCCATTCCATTTCATTTAAAATGTTGCAATGCCCTATGAGTTTAAGCTTTAAACAATATGAACTTCAAGTAACATCACCTGAAATTGCGAATTAGCTGGAGTACTTTGATTGAAGCTTCAAGTTAAGGTATTTATTTCTTTTGATTAGCTGCAATAAAAGAAGTATATGTTCTCTCCTTGGTTCAGGCATGTACTTCTTTTACTTGCAGCTTTGTGAAAGTTCTACATAACGGTGTAAAATATATTCTTTCTGGAAGTTTTGAAGAGATTATAACCTATTTGACCCCACAATGATTTCCGTTCATAAGCTATTCTAACAATTTTTATCTCTACGGGTATCACAATTCAGATTATGTGGATGACATAGATGTGAGGTTAATCGATATAACTTAACAGATTCACTATTTGATCGACGTTTTATTATCATGAACACTACATATTTCCTCATCAATTGTTGTAGGTGAACCCGTAGATTGTTAGCATTTTGGAAGAATCTGGCTTGAAATTTGTTGGGAAGGATGAAAGTGGAAAGCGAATGGAGGTTACCTATCTTTAACTTTTTCTGTTGTAGAATTAATTGTCCGATTTATTTAAGCTTTGCTTATGCTCGCGTACCTAAATACTAATTTATCAGCAGCAAAGTAACCCAATCTTTTTCATTGATTTGTGCATTTACATGTTGAGGTTTCATGATGCTGAATTTCTTCCTCTTTACATCGATATTGCTAGCAATGGCAGTCTCATTTTTTGCACTCGCAATTTACCTTCTCCTCACGCTGGACTCTGATTACTCGTCCACTCGTGTTTTCGCTGCTTCTCAAGGCGTTCAAGTAAATCAAGACACTTTTTTTTCTTTTATACAATGCTACCAATGCCATTTTTTCAACTAACATTTTATATACAAATCCCAAATTCACCCAACAAAATCATTCAATCTCCATACTCAAGTTTCTAATCTAAAGCATGTCTTCTGCAATCTTCAAATTTCAGTAAATTTCACGTGGTCTTGATTTTGTCAATGTGTCATTGCAACATTGAGGATGTAATTCTTGATTTTGTGATTAATTTCACTTCATGAAATTCATCAATAAACATCACTAAATTCATATCACACAGTAAATATTTCCTCTAAATTTGGTGGCATGAAACAAAGGCATCAGAACCCAAATTCCAAAAAGTCAATTCAAATTCGAAATGAGCTATCCAAAGTCCAAATCAAGCAGACCGATTTTTCGATCAAAAAATTCTGCTCACCTATATATAGCCCTTGTTTGAGCCAACTTTTTTGAAAATGAGAATAAAAAATATAGCCGTTATTGGGGCCCACGCAAGAGATTGAAAATTTGAATTTAAATGTTGATGTGATGGATAACGGTCATATTTTTCATTTTAAGGAGAGAAGAATATGGCTCAAACAAGGCCATAATATTAATAATCATTTACCTGAACGCCTTCAGAAGCAGCGGAAACAGGAGTGGATGAGTAATCAGAGTCCGGCGTGAAGATAAGGTAAATTGCGAGTGCGAAAAATGAGACTGCCATTGCTAGCAATATCGATATAAACCAAGTACTTTGCCAAAATGGTGAGTTCAGATTAGAACGGGAAGGCGAATTTACGGACCCCCTGTAGACTATTCGGATATAACCCGATTTATGGACGGAGGTGACCGAGAATTTGAATTTTAGGAGCTTGGAGAGTTTAAGGTTGCGAAGTTGCAGTCTTGTTACTAGTGATGGATTAAAGGTTCTTGGGAGGGTTATGGGCAATGGGCTTGAAGAACTTGCATTGATTAATTGTGATGTAGTCGATAGAGAATCGGGGTTGCTGTCCACTCTAGGACAGGATTTGAAGAGGTTAAGGAAATTGGACTTGTCTTATAATAAAATGTTGCTCGATGGGGAGTTCATATCAATGCTCGGTTCTTGTAATTGTTTGAGTGAATTGAAATTGAGGGGGTTGTAAACATTTCCTAAAGGGAGAAGACCATCATCTTCTATTTGAAGATTAGAAAGTCTATCTTCTTCTTCACCTTAAGAAGAAGAAGAAGAAGAAGAAAAAAAAAACGGAGCCAACTCCGTGCTCGCACGGAGACGCCATGTGCATCGTGATTTTATTTTTTATTTTTATTTTTCCTTCCTTGTTTTAGCTATGAACGAATAATCATACACCATGTTTGTGTAAAGTCCAGCCTGCAGCCCCTTTTGTTGATTCCAGCAGCCCCTTTGTTTGACTCCAACTTTCAACCACTTCTACTGGATAGTTAATTTGGAAGAAATATCTACAGCAGCCAACCACCTAAATTAACTATGAATTGTTGAAATTCTCATCTCCCGGTGGCTATAAATAGAGGTTCAATTTGTTTGTTTTAACACATCCCAAGTGAGGAAAGAAATAGAGAGATTAGAGAGAGTTTGAGAGGTTTTTTGTTGAGTTTGTAAATTCTCATTGTAAGATTCTATTCAAGTAAGAAATAGAATAGTTTTTCCTCTTATAACTCCTCTTTCGTGATCGGAGAATCGCAACAAGTGGTATCAGAGCCAAAAATATTTTTCAAAGCCAAAATATTTTTTTTTCAAGCCAAAAATATTCCTTTTCATATTGGTCCCTGTAGTTTTTGGTATTTACAGATTGGTCCTAGAACTTTCAAAATATCTCATTATTTTTGAATTTTTCTGGGAGTCGGTTTTTGACCAGGGAAGAGTCAAATCAACCATTTTTATCGTTCCGAACGCAACGGTATACTCTGTTTTTTGCCAAATCCCAATTTTTGATCAAGCCATTATGTCAATGGAGGAATCATCATCAGGAGCTATGATCAAGCTCACTGCCACCAATTACACACTATGGAGGCCTCGGATGGAAGACCTTCTCAGTTGTAAGGATTTGTATGATCCCCTGGAAGCTAAAGGTGTGAACCCCGATCCTACCAAGGAGACTGAGTGGAAGAAGCTGAATAGAAAAACTATCGGTCAAATCCGACAATGGATTGATCATAGTGTCTTTCACCATGTGGCACAGGAGACAGACGCATATGACCTCTGGAAGACTCTGGAGGACATGTACCAGGCCAAAACTGCTCGAAACAAAGCCCTGTTGATGAGGCGTATGGTGAATCTGAAGTTAAAAAGTGGAACTTCAGTTGCTGAACACACCAGTGAATTCCAGAGCATGGTGAACCAACTATCATCTGTAGAGATGCCGCTCGGGGATGAAATGCAAGCACTCCTACTTCTGAGTTCTCTTCCTGACAGCTGGGAAACGCTAGTAGTATCTCTTAGCAACTCAGCCCCTGATGGCAAACTTACCATGTCTATGGTCAAGGATGCCCTATTTAATGAAGAAGCCAGGAGAAAGGATGTTGACAAGGATCACTCACATGCCCTTGTCACAGAAAATCGAGGAAGACGGCTAGGAGGCAATCAAGGCAGGTGGAGAGGCAGGAGCAAAAGTAGAGGCAGATCCACAGATGGAAGAAAGCCTACTTACAGGTGTTACCATTGTGGCATGGAGGGCCACTTAAAGAAGAACTGTCGAAAATTGCTACGAGAGCAAGGTCAAAACAGTTCACATCTGAAAGATAAGGAAGGAGAGACATTAGTCACTATTTCTGGAGAGGTGGCTATCTGCTCTATCCATGAGGAAACATGTCTTCATGTTTCAAGCCATGATGCTGAGTGGGTGGTAGATACTGCAGCATCATACCATGCTACACCATGCAGAGACTTCTTCACAACATACAAAGCTGGAGACTTTGGTGCAGTGAAGATGGGAAATACCAGTTCTTCTGAGATCGTAGGAATTGGTGATGTTCAGATACAAACGAACATCGGATGCAAAATAACCCTGAAGGATGTCCGACATGTGCCAGATCTTCGACTCAATCTGCTTTCCGGGATAGCCCTTGACAAACAGGGCTATGATAATCACTTTAGCAATGGCACATGGAAAATGATGAAAGGTGCTATGGTTGTCGCTCGAGGGCATATTTGTGGCACTTTGTACAAAACTCATGTGAAAATGTGTACAGACAGTCTCAATGTAGTGGAACGTGAGGCTTCTCAAAATCTATGGCACCAGAGACTCGGTCACATGAGTGAGAAGGGGTTATCTACTTTGACAAAGAAGGAGCTAATCACTGTTGCCAAGCAAGGTACGCTAGATCCTTGCAATCACTGTCTATTTGGTAAGCAACATAGAGTCTCTTTCAATTTCTCTTCAACGAGACGATCGGAGTTGCTCAGTCTGGTACACTCTGATGTTTGTGGACCGTTGGAGGTTGAATCACTAGGCGGTAACAAGTACTTTCTGACATTCATTGATGATGCTTCTCGAAAAGTATGGGTGTACTTCTTGAAGACAAAGGACCAAGTATTGGATTATTTCAAACTGTTTCATGCCATGGTGGAGCGAGAAACAGGAAAGAAGCTGAAGTGTCTCCGCTCAGACAATGGAGGCGAGTACACTTCCAGAGAGTTCGATGCCTATTGCAGAAGTCACGGCATTCGACATGAGAAGACGGTCCCACGCACCCCACAACACAATGGAGTAGCAGAGAGAATGAATCGGACAATCATGGAAAAGGTCAGAAGTATGCTCAGTATGGCAAAGCTGCCAAAGCCATTCTGGGGAGAGGCTGTGCGAGTCGCTTGCTACTTAATCAACAGGTCACCGTCAGTACCATTGAATTTTGAAATTCCGGAGAAAATATGGTCTGGCAAAAATCCTTCATACTCTCATCTGAGAGTATTCGGTTGTTTAGCCTTTGCACATGTATCCAAGGAGCTAAGACAAAAGCTCGATGCAAGGACTACTCCATGCATCTTTATAGGTTATGGAGATGAAGAATTTGGATACAGATTATGGGATCCAAAGGCAAAGAAGGTCATCAGAAGCAGAGACGTGGTGTTCCATGAAAATCAAACATTAGAAGACATTGAAAATCCCACAATGTCTCCTAATCCTAAATTTAGTGCCCAGAATATTGCTCCAGATCCAGCACCAATACAATTCACCATAGATAATGGCGATGTGCATGAGGAAATGCCAGAAGCAGAGCATGAGGATGAAGAAGAGGGTATTGATTAGGGGGAGTCACAACCCTCTTCACCAGAAGCTGTTGGATCATCACATCAACCAGGTGATGGTGCACTTCCTGATACCAGTAATCTACAAGTACGAAGATCTGAACGAGAACGGATTCCGTCAACAAGATATTCAGAGTCTGAGTACATTCTACTTACTGACGAAGGGGAGCCAGAAAGCTTTGAGGAAGCACAATCTCATGGAGACAAAGACAAATGGATACAAGCAATGCAGGAAGAGATTGAGTCATTGCAGAATAATCAAACATATGAGTTGGTCGAGCTTCCGAAGGAAAAGAAGGCACTGAGGAATAAATGGGTTTTCAAGCTCAAGAAAGATGGTAGTGGAAATGTGGTGAAACATAAAGCTCGTTTGGTAGTCAAAGGATTTCTACAGAAAAAGGGAATTGACTTTGACGAAATTTTTTCACCAGTTGTAAAATTGGCCTCAATTCGAGTTATTCTCGGATTGGTAGCCAGTTTGAATCTAGAGCTTGAACAAATGGATGTCAAGACAGCATTTCTTCATGGTGATTTATGTGAAGAGATTTATATGGAGCAGCCAGAAGGTTTTGAAGTTTCAGGAAAAGAGAACTTCGTTTGCAAGCTAAAGAAGAGCTTGTATGGTCTTAAGCAAGCACCAAGGCAGTTGTACAAAAAGTTTGACTCTTTCATGGTGAGTCAAAGCTATAAAAGAACAACTGCAGATCAATGTGTTTATATTCAAAGATTTTCGGATGGAAATTTTGTTGCTCTTCTATTGTATGTAGACGACATGTTGATCGTTGGACAAGATGCAACAAAAATCAGCCAGCTGAAGAATGAACTCTCTAAGTCCTTCGACATGAAGGAATTAGGTCCAGCTCAACAAATTTTGGGAATGCACATAACTCGAGATAGGAAGAATAAGAGGTTATGGCTATCTCAAGAAAAATATGTTGAACGAGTGATCAAGAGATTCAACATGCATGATGCCAAACCTGTCAGCATTCCACTGGCAAATCACTTCAAGTTGAGCAAGAAGTCATGCCCCTCATCCAAGAAAGAGATAGAGGAGATGTCATTGGTACATTATTCTTCAGCAGTTGGAAGCCTGATGTATGCAATGGTATGTACCAGGCCAGATATTGCCCATGCAGTGGGCATGGTAAGTCGTTTTCTCTCTAATCCTGTAAAAGAACATTGGGAGGCAGTCAAGTGGATTCTCAAGTACCTCAAGGGTACATCAAAGGCACGTCTGTGCTACGGGGGAGCTGATCCAATCTTGGAAGGTTATACAGATTCAGATATGGCCGGAGATCTTGATGGTAGAAAATCTACTTCGGGATTTATTTACACTTTTGCTGGGGGAGCTGTGTCATGGCAGTCAAGATTACAAAAGTGTGTTGCGTTATCCACAACAGAAGCAGAATATATTGCAGCAGCGGAAGCTGGAAAAGAAATGTTGTGGTTAAAGCGATTTCTTCAAGATTTAGGGATCAAGCAAGAAGATTATAAAGTACATTGTGATAGTCAAAGTGCTCTTGATTTGAGTAAGAACTCAATGTATCATTCTCGGACAAAGCACATTGACATCCGCTATCATTGGATACGAGAGGTGATGGATCAACAACTGTTGAGACTAGTAAAGATCCACACAAGTGAGAATCCAGCAGACATGATGACGAAGGTGGTTCCAAGAGAAAAGTTAGAGCTATGCAGAGACATAGCTGGGATGGTTATCGAATAACAATCACTTTGGATGCGGCTGGAGGGGGAGAATTGTAAAGTCCAGCCTGCAGCCCCTTTTGTTGATTCCAGCAGCCCCTTTGTTTGACTCCAACTTTCAACCACTTCTACTGGATAGTTAATTTGGAAGAAATATCTACAGCAGCCAACCACCTAAATTAACTATGAATTGTTGAAATTCTCATCTCCCGGTGGCTATAAATAGAGGTTCAATTTGTTTGTTTTAACACATCCCAAGTGAGGAAAGAAATAGAGAGATTAGAGAGAGTTTGAGAGGTTTTTTGTTGAGTTTGTAAATTCTCATTGTAAGATTCTATTCAAGTAAGAAATAGAATAGTTTTTCCTCTTATAACTCCTCTTTCGTGATCGGAGAATCGCAACAGTTTGGCCTTGGAATGGATACTTGCTCGGTAATAGTTGATGAGGACTTCAAAATTTGATCTCTAGAGGTTTTATATGTGAGAAGCTTTGTCATCCCTATTGTTTTTCCTTTGTTTTCCATGTAATTTTTCACTTTTATTTTTGCTTTAGGTAACAAACGGATTTATTTTTTTAGCTATCTCGATTGCTTCATATACTACTGTGATTGAAATCCTGCAACTAATTTAAATGTATGTTTGTTCCTATTTTCACTTCTGGCATTTCTGGTTCTTACGTTGAGCAGAAAGCATAGAATTGGATGGACAGCTAAACAACATATTTTTTTTCTTCATGTTTTTGACTTGTGGAAGAATTTCAGAACCATTGAGGTTTCTAGCAAGTATACTTCTGCTAGCCAGTTTGGTTCTTGTGCTCTTCTGCTAGCATGTTTACTAAAACTCTGTTCAAGTGGGTATAATAAGGACACCCAGCAAACTTAACAAGTTGAAGTTCATGATGCTGCAATTTTTCTTCTGAACATCCCGTAACTTGGGTTTCAAGCTTGTTTAATGGTTTTTCTCTTCAGAATAATGATTTGTTGGTTCGATTGGCTAAGCACGTTATCATTATTATAATTTTATTTTTATGTTCTAGATTTCGTTGAGGTGAAATCTTGGAAATATTGAATGAATGAGCAACTTCAAGATGAGTATCCATTCTCTTGGTATCTTCTTGCTTGTTATTTTTCCCTAATTTGTACAATTTTGCTTGTATTCATTGAAAATTTGAAATCATAAATCTATATATTAAATTGGTATTGTTATTGTGTTAGTTTTCTTTGTACAAAACTGTATGACCATATTTCATTCTCCTTTTAGAAAAATCTAAACCATCAAACATTCTAAAATATAATCATTTCTATTTTGTAGACAATAATCACTAACGTGCAACGCACGTTTTCCTCACTAGTGATGCAAAAAGTTTCTATAATTATAGAATTATTTTATGCTTTGCCATATACATAATATTTAATTTAATTTCATAAACTTAGAAATTCCATGCCATTTTCACACAGTTTAATTTAGTTTTAAATGTTTGTATAAGGTTTCCATCATGATGTAAATATAATTATCCTTATGAAAATGTGGTAAGCAAAATATAAATTTGTAAAATATGGTATATAAAAGCATAACTACACCCTATATAAAATGTATTAGGTAAAGAGTAAATATATTCGCACCACATTTTTTGTCAACTACACCATATTTTAATTACAATGAATTCACTAAACTTTTCTCTATTTATACACTTATGTTCTCACCTTTTTAAATTTTTTTTTTTTATCATCAATTCTCTATTAATTTTCATATCTTGTCTATAGAGACGATTTTCATCCAAAATATTTGTTATGAAGGCCAAAAAGACATATTTGTCTCTTATTTTTAATAACCGAAATAAATTATTAATACAAAAGTTAAAACAAAATATTTTATATCTTTTCAATTCACGTTAGTAGAATATTTGGATGAGAATTGTGATTATAGACAAAATATGTTAATTAATTGAATGTTAAGAATGACAATACGACGGAAAAAAAAAAAAAAAAAGTTGACATAAAAGCAAAAGTAGCAAATATTAAAAAAAAAAACATTTTAATAATTAAAATGTGATGCAAATATTAAAAAGTGTTGTGTGAATATAACTACTCTTGGCCCCTGTTTGGTACACATTTTTTCACAATACATTATTTCAAAACTCATTTTCACCCAAGCATTTTTCAATAAAATAATATTTTTTACCGCATCAATAACTTTTTTTTTTTTATTTTTAATCACATATTTTCCATCATGATGAGTTGAAGTATTATTACATGTTTTATGTAGACTTAAAAACATGCGACTTATTTTAATTTCAATGTGTTTTAATATAGAGATAAATCAAATTGATAAGACTTTTTATGCATTTTGAGAATCTAATTTCCTTTAGTATATCTAATAAAGCTAAATTCAAATTTATTTAGAACAAAACTTAATTTTTGTTATGGTTGATAATTATTCCGTGTCTACAATTCCATTTTCGTAATTTATAAACCTTATAATGGATGTTTTTCCATTTCCCAACAAAAATGGATAGAAGATAGAAAAAAAAAAAGTATTGAAAAGTTTTAAAGGCTTTATTTCAGGACAGCTGGACAGGGCATCTCATTCCAATCAAATCACCTTTTCCCTTTTTCTTCTTTTATAAGCTTGTTTCTTAAGTTATATGAGTGTTTGGTTATTTGTTAACATAATTTTCTCTTGGCGTAATTGAATTTAACTAAACTTTTCATTTTTTTCCCTTCTAACATCAACAAATCTGACATTTTTGAACAAGACTTGTGGAAAAATATAATATTAAGCAATAAAAATAAATAAGTTTTATCGATTATATGGTTTATTCCTATTTATATTTCCTACCAACCATGCTAATCAACTATCATTTTGAGGCCACACATTTTTGGTCATTTAAAAATCACCTAGTGGTACAGTATATAATTAATAATGAGATAGTCAATACTCAAAACCAAACAAAGGTGCAGTTTTTTGGGTCTATCTAAAATCTAGATTGGAATAATTATTTGTGGTAATTACGTCCAACCAGAATTTTTAAAATGTGATTTAAAAAAATCAGATACAAAGTTTATTTATACAAAAATCAGATATTAATTTAGATAATTATCTCATTGAAACCATGTTGCGATAATAAAAGATCTTTTACTGCTGCACAAACGCCGTCTCCAATAGGATCCCAATTGTCTTGATAAAAGCTTACTAAGAAGCCACCGGGACTAAGAGAGCTCAACGGATCCATTTCAAGGATTGCTTGCCTCACTTCCTCATGAGTGCATGCTTTTTTGTGACTGTTCGTTCATGTCAGGAGTTACTTTGGTCTCAAAATCTTGAACTGTCTCTTCAATTCCACACGGGTTGGAGGTTGAGAATTTATCTTGTATGATTTTGATACTATCCTGAAAAGATTTAATATGCTTGAAATATATAATCCAAACAATATTATCACCGAGGGGAGTAAATACGCATTGCACTCTTTGTCATTTGACTAAAGTTTTGTCCCATTAGATTTTCCTAGCAAGGTTTTTACTTAGACAATTTTTGTAGCGTATTTAAAAGAATAATATATATATTTTTTCTTTCATTAGTGTTTTTCTCACATGATTTTCTTAATAAGGTTTTAACGAGACATATTTTTTGTGTGATGAATGTCCGTAATATATAAGACATTTACCCTCAAAATAATATTTTTATATGTATGAGGCACCCAAAGAGATCAACAAGAACTATTTTTCAAATTTTCATGTTATTACAATCATGAAAAGTTGATAAATATCTCGTATGAAGGCTGTGTTGTTTGAAAACTATAACAAGACAACACAAAATGTGCTTCACCAGAATTGCAATATTGAAGACATTGACGTATAAGACAATGATGAATTGATATTGGGATTGAAATCGGGAAGGCATGTGTACTTTTTTTTTTTTCTTCCTTTGATCAAGTTTTATCTCACCGAATTTTTTTGATAAGGTTTTAACGCAACTGATATTTTGTAATGTGTCTCTCAAGGGGAGTGTTGTAAATATAAAGTTTATTAATGAATGATAATTGTACTTCTGCAGCCCTATAAATTATTACCATTATATCACTAATCCTTCCCCGTAAATATGAGATTTTGATTCTCAATAAACACACAAATTTATTGATTTTTATTTTTGCTTCCCTTTCCTCTCTCTTTTATAACAAAAATATTACAGATAACTGTATTTTTGAGCTCATCATTGATTAATTGTCCGCTTTAAAAGTTTACAAACTGTTTGGTGCAGACGGAACAATCAGCCCCTCATGAATTATTATTTTTATTGTTACATTTTATTTACTTAAATTATTGAATTTTTAGAAACTCATTTCAGAAATTTCGGTGATCTATGTAATGGAATTGCTAATTCGGCAACAATCCTTAAATTTCCCAACACTTTATTATAGATTCTCTAGAATGACAATTGATGAATCATTTATATATGTTTTGACACGCTTTTCACTTTATTCTCATTGACAAAAATGAAAAATAAGAAAATAGCTAACAATAAATCATGCTATTAAAGACTTAATATAGCACGTGCCTAGGGCATGCATCACACTAATTATTGTAAGAATTATGTTACACACATTTGTTGACATTCCTCCATATATGAAAAATATTTATGCAGTGATGTGGCCCCCATGGCACATCTCCAAGTGATAAAAAGGGGAAGGTGGAAAAACTCTAGTTTTGTTTGAGGTTATCGCGTCAAGGATTTGAATCCTGAAATATGAATTTGGTCATTGGGTAAGTGCAAGTGTACAAGCAGTCTTCCACCTTGTACACTTGAAGGCATAACCTGCGATTTACTTCATTCACCAATGCCCAAGGTAGGGCAGGTGGAGGCCGTCAAGATTCGATTCATCCTTTATTTATGTAGTGATGTGATAGATGAATTTAAAATCAATAATTTTAATTGACTTACATGGAAGTGTCAATCAAAGTGTGTGTTTGACTCCCATTGTCGTAGAATAAATGGAGCAATGAATAATTTTTTTTGGGAGAATGTGTGGTTGAATTTAGCTCATGATTGATACCCATTTTTTTTTTCTCATTCTCAATTTTTTCTTTTTCTTCTTTTCAACCACACATTCTTCAAATAAAATAATATTATACACAAATTTAAATTTTTTTATCACTTTTCTACCATACATTCTCCCCATCAATCACTATTTCAAAAATTCTATTTTCATTAAATGAGATTCAAACGCACAGTTAAAGTAACTTTATTGATTTGTGTGGAGAAAATTTTATTGAGTAGATGTGTAATGGAAAATTTTATTACAGTAAATAATGTTTTGAAATAATGGAAGAGAAACGGGGCCAAAATGTGGAAGAAAGTGTACATGTAAAATGGTGGTGGTTGTAACTTGTAAATAAAAGCAGGGGAATTGAGTTTGGAACCCATGTTGACCAATTGTTTAATACTTTTTTATAAACCTTAGACTTATAATAGAATGGATAATTTCCATTTCCCAACAAAAAATGATAAAAGATAGAAAAGGTATCCATTCATTGAAAAGTTTTAAAGGCTTAATTTCAGGAGAGGGCATCTCATTCCAATCCAATCACCTTTTTCCCTTTTTCATCTTTTAGAGGCTTGTTTCTTAAGTTATATGAGTGTTTGGTTATCCAATTTTGTTTGGTAATGAATTCGACAACCTTTGACCATTCTTGATTGTCGGTAACATAATTTTCATTTGGGGTAATTGAATTTAACTAAAATTTGATTTCTTTTACTGTTATATTATAAGAAGATTCAACTCAGAATTTCTCAATCTAACGTATTTAGGGGACGGATACTCGATTACTGTGAGTGCGCACTAGGTAAACCATACTCCATGTGCAGTAGCCCACAAAGTACACAAGAGAGGTATATCGCACTAGACAAGTCCGGTGTGACGAACTGAACCGAGGAAGTGTTGTCAGTTGATTCGAACTCGTGACATTCGAATTTCTCATTCACCCACTCCACCAACTCGATCACACCCAAAGGAGTTTGACTATCTAATTATTAATTAGATACTATACGAACTAGGTGATTTTCAATGATCGAAAATGTTCAAAATAATACTTGGTTAGCATGGTTGGTCTAAAATATAAATTGGAACAAATCGCATTGTCCACAATTTTTTTTATTAATTAATATTATATTTTTCAGGGATGGTCGAGGCTTCACTGACAAGTAGCGGCTGAAGGTTCCTAGTAAAAAAAAAAAATTAGATAGTCAAAACTCAATACCAAACTAAGGTGTAGATTTTGGGTCTTAATCTTGACAATTTATTATTGCTACAACAAACATAAAAAATAATAAGATTATAGGAAACAAACAAAAGTAAAATAACCTACTCCTCAACTGTCCCATTTTTCTATTGATGGACTTTTAATTACTAGAATTATTTTACAACTTATGTGTCAAATGCTTACATTTTAGTGGGTATTTTAAGTTTAACATTGTATTCACCTCGTCGAAAATGACGTGTATACATCATCTTTACTACGAAAAAACGTCACAAAATATTTGAATATAAAAACACGTTAGATTCATGTTGCATAATTATGATTTCTTTTTACATTACGTTTTATTTTTACCATATTAAACCTATGTTTGAGTTACATTTTTAATTGTTAATTTTAAGTTTTAATTACACAATTCATCATATAATAATCAAGCTGAAAATAAGTCATTTTCATATAAACCTTTCACCTTTTGTGATTTATCAACCAACTTATTAACGTAAATACAATTTCATAAAAAAAAAAAATATTAATAAATAAAATCCATTGCCTTTGACTCAGAAAAAGACTGATAAGAAATGAAAACAAAATCATAGATTCCCTAAACTCTCTCTCTCTCAACCTGCAAAGTCGGTTCTGAACTGTTCGCATTAACACCTCAACAAAGTCGGAAATTTCAAAAATGCCCTCCCGTCATCTTCTGACTCCACCGCCGGCACCGGTTCACCACAAGACCACAAGCCATCTTGTACCGCCGCTGGTCGGTGGACTGACGGCGGCGGTTTCTTTTCTCATTCTACTTACCCTCTGCTTCCGGAGGATCAGAAATAAGCGGACAGCCCCTTCTGCTTCTGATACTGATTCCAAGAAGCCTCCTCACCGGCTTTCTTACTCTCTCCTCCGTCGCGCCACCAATAATTTCTCCTCTTCCCTCCGCCTCGGTCAGGGGGGTTTCGGGTCTGTCTACCGGGCTACACTTAAACCAAACCCCATCACCAAGAACTCTGCTTTTCATGTTGCTGTGAAGCTCATGGATTCCGGGTCTTTACAGGGAGAGCGCGAGTTCCAGAATGAATTACTTTTTTCCTCGAAGATTGACTGTATATACATAGTTTCCGTGATGGGGTTTTCCTCCAATCCTGGTAAACGTCGCATGCTTTTAGTGTATGAGCTTATGGAAAACGGAAGCTTACAAGACTGTCTTTTTCATCGAAAAAGCGAAGAGCTGAAGTATTGGGATAAGAGGTTTTTGATTGCTTTGTATATAGCTAAAGGGCTCGAGTATTTACATCATCACTGTGATCCCCCTATTATTCATGGGGATATTAAACCGAGCAATATTTTGTTGGATGGGAATTTTAACGCTAAAATCGGAGATTTCGGGTTGGCAAGGCCGAAGTTGGAGGAGAACATTGAAGGTGAGGTGAAGAAGCAGGGGAATCTGGGGAATGGGGTGGAGGATAACGGATCTGTCATGGAGGAGACAGAGAGTGTGACTACCACAAGTGGGTTCGAGGAGTTTAATGTTCATAATCTTGGGGGTGTAGTTGTGAGGGTTGAGGCGTCACCAGAGGCAGTGGTCAGGGTGGAGTTGTCCCCTGAGGCGGATGCAGCTCCTGTGGTGTCGCCAAGGACAGTTGCAGAGATGGCATCTCCATCTGAGGGGTTGGAGAAGACGAGCATCTCAGAGGGGAATTTCGATAGGTTTAGTGTAGAGAGTGGGGGCGAAAAGAGCCGGTGGAAGAAGAATAAGAAGAGTATTTCGGGTAAAGATTGGTGGTGGAAACAAGATAATGGAGGTGAAGGGGAGTCAGGAAAAGTGAAAGATTATGTGATGGAATGGATTGGGAATGAGATCAAGAAGGAGAGGCCAAAGAGCGACTGGATTGGAGCCTCCTCAAGCTCGGGGGTTGTTTCAAAGATGGAGAAAAAGAAGAAGAAGAAACGGAGATTGGATTGGTGGGTGTCATTGGATGATGAGAAGAATCCCAAGGAGAAGAGAAGGCCTGCAAGGGAGTGGTGGAAGGAGGAATACTGCGAAGAGCTTGAGAGGAAGAAAAAGAAGAAGAAAAAACAAGCACAGGGGGCAATGAGCGATGATCGATATAGTGAAAATTATTGGCCGAGGGATGATGAATTTTACGCCGATAGAAAGAAGAAAAGGAGCAGGAGCCGGAGCAGTAGGGGTAGTATGGACTGC
The DNA here is from genome assembly GCA_019097785.1 of Fraxinus excelsior. Classification (NCBI taxonomy): domain Eukaryota; kingdom Viridiplantae; phylum Streptophyta; class Magnoliopsida; order Lamiales; family Oleaceae; genus Fraxinus; species Fraxinus excelsior. The sequence goes on along the minus strand of CM032631.1, from coordinate 35,953,724 downwards.
TGGTTGGATGGTCTCAGCGGTGAGCTATGGAAAGCACGGAGAAATAGTTATGATTCAGTCAGTGGGGAGATACCTAAGAGTGGGGGTATGAGTAGCACACCAAGTATGAGGGGAACCGTGTGCTATGTTGCGCCGGAGTATGGTGGTGGTGGGGATATATCTGAGAAATGTGATGTTTATAGTTATGGAGTTCTGTTATTAGTTCTCATTGCTGGACGTAGGCCGCTTCAGGTGACAGGGTCACCCATGTCGGAGTTCCAACGAGCCAATCTCCTATCCTGGGCACGTCGTCTTGCCCGTGCTGGGAAGCTTCTTGATTTAGTTGATCAGAATATTCAATTTTTAAATAAAGAGCAAGCCCTGCTATGCATCACAGTGGCACTGCTCTGTCTGCAGAAGTCACCTTATCGCCGACCTTCCATGAAAGAGGTGGTTGGGATGTTGTCTGGAGATTTAGAATCTCCTCAGCTACCAGTTGAATTTTCCCCTTCACCTCCTTCCCGCTTCCCATATAAGTCTCACAAGAAGGTCCGGTGAGTTTTGGATTGCATGAAGAAATCTAAATTTGTTGCAGATAATGGTTTGTCATTGTCAATGATTCATGTAAAGAAAGATATATTTTGTATTAACAATGCAATGGATTTTAGCATCTTTCTTGTGTTTCTTGATTGAGTTAACCTACTTGTACAAAATTGGGTTACAAAAATGGTTGACAAAATATCTGGTCACAATATCTCGACCAATGATTTCAAGAACAGTTTTTTAAATGATTTGCCCATCTTGCCTATGTACAAATAGCATTGCCCTTCTCGATCGTACTGTTTTTCTATCAGTAATAGCTCTCTCTCTTTCCCCTTGCATGCTGACTTGGTAATTGAAATTTACCAATTGACAATCTTTTCTCTTGATAATTGGAAAAGGCTCTTAGAGCCATCCTCGGTTTTTTCTTTTCTTTTGAGGCTAGAGTAAATTTGTAAATATAGAAAAGGATAATTCTATTCATCCTCACTGGATCCAGTGTACAACCGAGTTGGGGGTGGAAGCTGTCATCATAACTGCACCCAATTTCCCAGACCAGACCAATCTTTATGGACACGTAATCTTACGCCATCTAAAGGAAAAAACTGGTAACATAGTAATAACATCAGTTGTCTAAATAATTTCTGTACTAATTTTCTATTTAGTTGATTATTCAAAGAAATGAACTACTTGTATGCCATGTGTTAGTAGAACATGAAAAAAGAATAATACCTAAAAGTATCATTGGAGTTGAATTGCCACTCTTATTTTTCCGCTCTTTTTTCTTTCACATTGTACGAATTTGTTGATGGTGAATTCTTGGATTTCTTGCACTTCTATCTACTGTTTCTGTGCTGGCGGACCTAGAATTTTTTTTCCGATGCGGATGATATTAGTAAAAATCTAAAAATAACAACGATCTTCTCTTTACTGAAATAGCGAGCTTCATTTTTCCAGTTATTAGAGCGCTAAAAACATAGGCATGAATGCCTCCTAAGGTACCACTAATAGAGCATCAGTGTTGAGATTTTGTATTAATTGGAAGGGTTGGGGTCCAAATTCAACTCGGTGGGTGGTAGGTTGTCGGTGAGGGACCTGTAAAAATGATCAGTAAATAAAGAAGAAGCTCAGGGGCCAGTGGTGGGGTCTGTCTTTAGATTACATACCGTACAGTTTAGATGGCTTCAAGAATTGCCTGCTCCCACCCACAGTTTCAACAGAATTATGCATCTAAAAACTTTTATTTTATTTTATTATTATTTCATTAATTTATATTTTGTATTTAAGTGGGCTGGGGTGGCCCAAAGTTCAGTGCAGGCAAATCCTGAATTGGGTCCGCCCAATCTTGCTCCTTGAAACCCTTTTTTGAGGATTACAAAGTTAAGTACGTTGGTAAAAGTAGCGGCCCTTTAATGTGGCTAGCTGCTTTAGCATGGAACATAAACTATCAGTTTGGAGGATAAGGATGCAGCAATCAGAAGTTCTATTTCTTGAAATTTATATATTTATAAGAGATGGATCATTAAATCGTCACATTGGAAGATAAAGATGCTTCATGCTTTTCGGTGCCTTTGTTTGAGCACAACTTTTAGATAGGAGTTTGTAGTGGGAGCCGATGTACTCAAATCTTTGTTTAGCTTAAATGTGACTTTCTGTGTTAAATTTCTCATTCCGTTGGATTCATATTCATCCTCAGATGTGCGTTTCTTTAATTAAAAAAATCTTAAAAGTTGACAGAATTTGATTAGCACAAAGGATTATTTGGACCACAATGGTTTTCTAGAAGCATCAACTTTTATTTTGAACATTAATGAATCCTGAAAAGCCTTTGCATATGATTCATCCCAGGACAGTTTATTGCCTTGCGTTTTTTTTTTGGCTGCAACTAAAAGTTGAACTGGATCCTCCTAGACATTCACCGACTCTGTAATCAGCAAAAAGCCTGTAAATTCTACTTCAATGGTTCATTAAGTTAACTTGATGATTTTTAATGTTTTTCTGTTTAACCAGTGACGATGATTTCAAGTACAAAGTAAAGTATTTCAATGCATTTGGGACTCTTACTGTGAATCCCGTGCTATTTGGATAAAATAAGATTGAGTACTGACAAATTTCTGGAAGTTTTGTGCAGTTGAACGGGGAAGCATGATCATCTTAATTAGCTGAGCTCTTCTAATATTTTTACTTTTGCAACTAGAGTCTAGGTTGCAGTAGGTTGAAAGCCATTTATGATTTTACTTCTTTTTTTATTTCACGATCACATATCGAAATGTTTTGGTTGGTTCATCATAAACATACTATATTTTCAAATGTTGAAATTCAAAAGGTTTCCAGGATTTCATGATTGACCAAGTGTTTTTAAAGGTTTTGGGAATTAATCTCTCACGATCTATTTCTTTGTGTATTGTGTTACATTTATAGGAAAACTATATATACTTCTAGGAACTGATAAAATAAAAAATATAACTGAAAGATTTAGATACATCAAAATATGAACTAACTAAAACTAATTCCTAAATATGTGAGATTCAAATTTGACTAAATCAATTTGGATCAGCAACACTCCCCCTCAAGCTAGAATGTGAATATTCTTTATTCCTACCTCGTCTAGAATCCGGTGTAGAGAATTACTCAGTAGTCCTTTTGTAAGTACATCCGCAAGCTACTCCTAAGTGGAAATATAAGGCATACATTTCAGTCTATGTTCTAACTTTTCTTTCATGAAGTGACGGTCAATCTCCACATGTTTTCTACGATCATGATGTATTGGATTATGTGCTATGTTAATAGCTGATTTGTTATCACAGTATAGCTTCATACTTTCTCTCCAAACAATCCCCTAATCATCTAAAATGATCTTTATCCAAAGAAGCTCACAAACACCTAATGCCATAGCCTGAAACTCCGCTTCTGCACTTGATCTTGCCACTATTGCCTGCTTTTTACTCCTCCAAGATACGAGGTGTGTCAGGGCATGATGACCGATGGATAATGCCTTCATTTTATAGGATTGGAGACAAGAGTTGATTGAAATATTCCCTCCCATTGTCTGACCTGATCATTCTCACATTAGCATTAAATTGATTTTGAATCATCTTTAGAAAATTAGGAACAATGGTACTCACATCGGATTTATTTTTCATAAGAAATGACCAAGTAACCCTAGTACAATCATCAACAAATATAATAAACCAGCGAGCATCATTAAGATTTGCAATTCTATTTGGATCCCAAACATCAGTATGAATAATAGAGAAAGGACACAAGGATCTATTATTAATCAAAGGAAAAGTAGATCGTTGATGTTTAGCAAATTGACATGTTTCACATAAAAATCAGATTCATAAACTCAACTCTTCTAAACAAATTAGGAAACATGTTTTTGAGTACATGAAAAGAAGGATGTCCTAATCTAAAGTGATGAAGCCAAATTTGAGATTTATTGAATGATATCTTCTCAGACAGATGAGATACAGGTACTAAGATTCACTTTTTGCCATTGCTGGTATCTAAAAAGTACAGCCCCTCTTTTTCCTCAGCAAGCCCAATCGTCCTCCCAATAGCTGGTTCCTGAAAAATACATTTGTCAGAAAACACCACCTTACACTTCAAATCTCTTATTAATATATGTTGAAAGCCATCTATGATTTTACTTCTTTTTATATTTCATGACCACATATCGAAATGTCTTGGTTGGTTCATCATAAATATATCGTACTTTCAAATGTTGAATGAGAAGGAAGAGATATAAAGGTTGGACATCCATTGCTGCCATGATGAGGCGGTTGAGTGTTCATTCGATCTAGCATCCGAGGCCACGCAGATCAAACCTATCCGTTTTGGGGTGGACATTGATCCAAATCTCAAGTACGGTCTGTGCGCCGTTTTTCTTCTCTACCATGAAGAATCTTCAAAAGGTTTTTAGGATTTCATGATTGATCAAATGACACTAATTATATTGAATAATGGACTATTAAACTAAAAACTTTTTTTCTGTTTAGCTTCATTATCTTTGCTGAGTGATGCATTGCCTTTAGTGTAGAGTCAGACTAACAGATCCTTTTGATTGGTGTAGGCATGTATTCTTGTTTCAGGTGCTTCCGAATTTCATTAATCTTACCTCTTAGGATTTCTGAATTTGGCTGCTCTTTTTCTCATCAACATTTTCCTGCAATTTCACATACTTTTCATGTCTGCTCCTCTAAAAAGTGACGTCTTTTATTATGATCATGGGGAAGGTATATATTATTCTGCTACTGTATGTAATCATCATCATCGTATAACATGCTCTATATCTGAGGAGGAATCCCTTTCAAAGACTAGAAAATGGATTTAGCGATTTGCGGTCTCTACATACAATTTTTGGCCTACCTATGGAAAAAAAAAAAAGGTTTTTGTGATTAAAGCCTACTCTGATTGCTTGTCATAAGCCGCTGCATTCTTGCTCGATTACATTACATTACATTACTTTTAGGGACCCAAGTGCTTGTTTACCATCGCATGCAGTGATGTGAGTTGTCTAGAACAAAAAGCTGGAAAGTGATTAGGGAGGCTATTTCTTTATTAATATGGTTGATGGAGTAATAAAGAAAGGAATATAAAGATCATAAATTTTTTGTCGATGTAGAGATGTATGTCAGGGTACTAAATGGTGGTTTTGAAAAGAAAGGATTCAAAACTATTATTTAGGAGTGTAAATGACTAAAGCTTGAACTGAGCTTTAGATGGTTCCTCGAGCCAAGTTTGAATGATCTTTTGACAGGTCAAGCTCGAGCAATTTTAGTGAGCTGAGCTCTCAGGTTAAAGTTGAGAATATCACTTCAAGCATGGCTTGTTTTGCTCTCCGGCTTGAACAAGTTCTAGATTAGCCCGGGCCAAGTCGATGTTAAGCTATTAGATCCAATTTACAGATGAATAAAATATTACACTTGAGTTCAAAGAGCTTTCAATAATTGTAAGGATGCATCAAGGTTTGCAATGGTTAATAGTCAGTGTTAAACTGAAGTCTTTGATATAAATTGTTTGAAAAAAAATTTGGGGTCTCCCTTCTTAAAGACTTGTTGTATTGATCTGGATTCTTGTTAAAGGTGGTAAGGTAAGCTCTGGCCTACCTCATTAGCGACATGCCATAAATGGTTTAGTCCAAGTTATAGAGTTAGGTCAAGTTTCCTAAAAAGAGGAGCTTAATCAACGTTTTTACTCCAGTGACGAAATTTGTATCTGCGGGAGTAGAAACATGGAATACAAAGACACTTGCACGATAATCTTTAGAACTAGTAGATATATGTGTATGAGTGGAAATAACATAACTTGCATGCAAGAGGTGAAATGGATAAGAGGGCAGGCAGAAGAATTAGAAAATACAACATATAAACTTTGGCATTTGAGTAACGAGAACAGAAATTTAATAGGAATATTATTGATCTTGGTTTAAAAGACGAGTTGCTCCTGAGATAAACCTTTCAATGACTTAATCAGAGCAGAGTCAGCCAACTGAATTGGATGGGCTAGAAATTGGCTATACTACAAGTGTAAGGGCGGCTTACGACTCAAACTGAAGTTAAATGGGTTGTAGATACGATCATTCTTGTTGTTTATTTACTGCTTTTATATAATTGCGGCAATTCAACTTAAGAAAATTGATTGAATTGATTAACCATCTAGAGATAATTAATAGTAACTTGTTGCTATTTAATTATTAAATTTTAATTCCGCATAATCACTTAGGTTAAACCTCGTAATTTCATGATCCTTTGTGGTTTCACTCTAGAGATAGCCTTCATTCAGTGGAGAGGATGGAAAGTGTTGATGTAGCCGATGCCAAATTAGTACGGTATAAACATTGTTGAGTGAAGTTTTCTTTCACAACTCCATTTCTAGACCATAACGCATCAAAATGCAGGAGTGTCATGCTTTCTATTAGAATTTGGGTGTGACCTGAATTCCTTATTGAAGTAATTGAAAAATTCTAATTGAAGTGCACATTAAGAAGAATTCAAGTTTGGAATGCTATTGGAATCCTATGTCAAGTTGAAGTTCTATTTTGGAAACCTATTAGGAGTTCAAAATTGGTATTGAAGTTGAAGAAGAGTTCGGATTGAGAAAATAATTTTAATATATATATATATATATATATATATTTTAGAACACCCGGCATTGGGGTGTCCGGAGGTGGCGCCGTGGTGCCTACCGACATGTTTCTGGTTTTTCATGTTTTTCTCTCATTTTTCGTCTTGAACTGGATTTTTTGGCATCCTACTTCATCAACAACTCTACTAAAAGAGTTTGGATGACCCCTACATGTTTCTTATAAATATTCTTCTATACAATGTTATAAGTGTGAGAAAATAGATTACTAGAATTATAGGATCCGTTGTAATTTTTCATCTTCTCCATTATTCTTGATCAATAAAAGCTCTTAATTCATCTACCATATTTCTTATTTTTTGCTTAATTTAACACTTCATTATTGTGCAATATAATTTCAACATCTCAATCCGGTGGTTAGTTTCATAACAAGTGGTATCAGAGCCTAGGTCCATCAGTTCCCCAAGAGCGCAGTGTTTGATTTGTTCGTGATGGCTTCCATGAAATATGACATTCCGTTTTTGGATTGAAGCGCTATATTTTCGCTATGGTAGGTTAAGATGCGTACAGTACTCGCACAGTTGGATTTGGATGATGCTTTGTTGGGAATTGACAATGTGCCTACAACTTTAACAGCGGAGGAGAAATTACGGAAGGATAAGAAGGCAGTTTCTCATATTCATCTTCATCTATCAAATATTATTCTTCAGGACGTTTTCAATGAGGTTTCAGTAGCTGCTCTATGGTTGACGTTTGAACAATTGTGCACGACTAATAGTCTGACAAGCAAGTTGAACCTTAAGCAACGCTTATACTTTCATTGAATGATAGAAAGAAGATCATTGGAAGATCACATGGCTGTATTTAAAGAGATCATCGCTGATTTGGAAACTTTGGAAGTAGAGTATGAAGAAGAAGATTTGGCCTTGATCCTATTGTGTTCATTTCCCGAAGCATTTGGTTTCTGAGGCCAGAGACGGAGGAGGCCCGGTTGCTTATGGTAGTTCTAGAAGGGGCAGATCGAAGTCTAAATTCAGTAATCAGATTTGTAACTATTATAAGAAGAAGGGGCACATGAAGAAGGATTGGTACAAATTGCAGAATAAAGAAAGGTTGGCTGCAAGTCGATATGGAAAGCAATCATAGACTTCAAGTGAAGCAAACCTCACGGAGAACATTGATGGAGATCTCTTGGCTATTTCTAACGTCGAGTCTAAACCAAAGGATGGATTGGATTCTTGATTCAACATGTGTGTTTCATATGTGTCATAATAAGAGCTTGTTTACTACATATGAAACTGTTTCCAAAAGTGTCATGGTTATGGGAAATAACGCGCCTTGTCGGGTTGCATGAATTGGTACGGTCAGATTGAAGCTTTTGGATGGAACAATTAGAACACTTGACGACGTTCGACATGTTCCAGAGTTGAACAAGAATCTCATCTCGTTGTTTATCTTTGATTCAAACGGTTATGAGTTTTTTGGTGGAAGTGGAGTTTTGAAGGTTTGTAAGGGTAAGGATGCCTAGGTTGTATTGAATGGACAGAAAATGTCTCAATTATGCATTTTACAGGGTCGTGCAGAATTTAGAAGAGTCAATTAGCACAGGTTTAGTACTTTGGTGGACATTTAGTTTGGTATAATACCTTTATGAGCTCGTAAATGGTCGGATTTGAATAATATTGCTCAGTGGAATTCAGAAGGTATGGATAATGACCATTTGCAACAATCACATGCGGTGCCATTTGTATTCAAATGCTAGGGACGAACTTAGTGGTAAAAGGTATGCCGATGCTGATTTTGTCGAACATGCTTACAGCGTAGTAGAATGTGTACAATCTAGCAAGATGCCTTCTTTAAAAATATTTGAGTTTGATTCTGCTTTGGGGTGTGTTACAACTCAATTTGGTAAAATATAAAATCATTATGATTTTTTGGAAATTTAAGATTATTCTACAAGAGTAGTGTTTGGATTAATTGGAAGGGATGAATTATTGTGTCTTGTTGGAGAAATTAATTTTTGGTTATTGTTAGAATTTGGGTGTAATTCAAATTCCTTTTCGAAAGCCCATTGAGAGTTAAAAATTGGTATTGGACTTGAAAAAGAGTTCGGGATGGAGAAAATAATTTGAAAAAAAAAGATTTCAGAACACCCAGTGCCGCAGCTTCGGGCATAGGCGCCGGGGCATCCGGAGGTGGCGCCGCAGTATTCACCTGATCTGTTTCGAGTTTTTCTCTCATTTTTTATTTTGGACTTGGTCTTTCCTCTTCATTATTCTTGAATCAATAAAATCTCTTAATTCTTCTACCATATTTCTTGTCTTTATTATTCTTTTGTTTGATCTAATACTTAATTATTGTGCCTGTGAGTTGTGGTTCTTAAAAACACAACTTCATAAGTGGAAACATGTTTTTTCTTTCTTGGCTTGGTCCACTTTGTTGGTTGGTATTGGTTCTTTTACCTTCACATGGATCTGTATTTTGTTAGAATTCTTTTGGACCATTGATCTTAATCAACGGCTGTAGACAAAGAGGATAAAAATCTCCCATGGCAATTGTAGCGTCACTTTTCTTGCTCTCATACGGTTTCATTTTGGCTCTCTAGGGTTAGGCGATTTTCTGGTGTTTTTCTCGAGAGTTTTCTACTCTTTGTTCTTGAAGTGTAATATGCCTACTATTATTGTATTGCAACCCTGTGACTCAGCCTTGGGGTGTATTAATTTCTCGTATAGAGTTCAGTGTTTAGGTTGAATCTGTTTTCATTCTCATAGATCATGCATATGTACATTCATGAATTGACTATGAATGTACTAAATTATATATAGACATCCAAACGAACATGTATATAGATGTGAATTGAAAAAGCAAGTTAGAATCTAACTACAAATCTGCAACGTTATGATGTATGCGTGTATTTTAAAAAATTCACATGTCACCAAATTAATTTTAGTACATATGGTAGACGATTATGCTTAAAAAATTACTACATTCACTAAACTTTGAAAAATTAAGTTATCGTGCTGATAACATATTGTGAAATGAAAGAAAAAAAGAAGACATAATAAATGTCAATATACTTGTGTGTATTATAATGAGAACCAAAGTCCTATATTTATAGGGAATGATTAGGGATACATATGGTAATAAATTATAGGGCTACAGGAGTACAATTGTTATTCACCAATAAATTACCATTTTACAACATATATAATATTTTGGTAAAATATGGAGGGAATGATTTTGGGCTTTTTAATTTGGTTGTCCTTTAAAAAAAAAAGACTATTATATTATGTTTGTTGGTAGTGTATTTAAGTGGATAAATACCGGCCAACAAGTAAATTATTGACAAATAGCATTTTATTAGACTGATACTGTATTTACAAGATACATACCGTATATGCAGGACTGATACCGTATATGCAACATATACTATATATGCAATAGATACCGTATATGCAATTTAGTAGATTTACAATTTACACATATCGTATATGTAAGTAATAGAGACACCGTATTCACATGTACCAAATACCTTATTAACAACTTGCAATAAAATAACAGAACACATAATTTAAATTGCAATAAAAGAAATTTCAAATCAAGGCCTATGTGAGAGCAGTTCCTTAAAATAGATTCGCCTCCTCATCGTACGTACTTGATATTTAATTTGAGCGTCTGATTCCCAAGATACAATTATAAAAAATTGTAAAACTAGTAGATTCTGAGCACCACAGATACTATCTCGACGAACTGATTTAGTATCTGAACAATACCACCTCAAAGACTCAAATAGAAATTAAAATGTATGGAGACAGAACTCGAACTGTATGCAGAAAAGTTTCTCGTGTATTTTCAGATGAATTTGTGTGTAGAAAAGTGGAAAAACGAGACAGATAAATACTTGGCTCTTGAGGGTGTAAATTGCCCATTCACTTAATGACAATTACCAGAGAAGGACACTCCTAAGGGGCTAATTTTGGTCCTTTCGGTCCGACATTCGTGTACGCAGGTCGCGCTGCACACAAGTTCAAGATCTGAAACCTATTTCGGTTTGTGATTTGCACCCTCTACGCGCGCACGTGGAGAGAGCCATATATTACACATGATTACACCATTCGAAAGTGCAACCATATTTAAAGTGGTTTTTGTTTTCATCAACTTTGTAGGTGAGACAAACACATTTATAGTTTTCCTACCAACACACACTCCTTTTAATTGGCATACTTTGAGTTTCAATTTTTCATTCACCCGAGCATTAATTTTGGCAAGTAAATACATGATTTCGATGTACTCACGGAGGAGAACACAAATCAATCTTTATCTTCCAAAATAGCCAATCGGGTCCCACTAAAAACTCATGCCAAAGTCAGCAACATAATCATTTTTCCAACAATATTTAGATAAAATTCAATTTTAATTTATAGCATTATCAACAAGAATGCTATATTTAAATGTTATAAAATGTATAAATTGTTGTTGTGACAATTATTGTATTTCCAACATTGTTAATAGCGATCCGGGCATATTAATATTTTTTCTAACAAGAGATATTTTGGTTGTTTCACCACAGAGTGCATGGAAATTTTGGTTTTGGGTATGAAGAAGGTAAACCATGTTGGAATTGGGAGAGTTGCATTTTGGTTTAGCAATTATGTGCTTCAATTGTGCCTGTGAAGTAAATAAAAGTTTCGGTCAAGGTGAGAGAGGAAGCTATAGAAACTTCCAAAATATAAAAACCTGGAGGTATTTGAGATGTAGCAAGTTACTTGAACAAGAAGCTGATTTAAGAGTTTTAGACAGAAGCATATGTGATACTATACAATTATCTAGGAATTAGAGCAAAGTGTCCATAAGATTAGCGATGCTTTATTAAAAAAAAAAGGGGAACCGCATCCTTGATGACCCCCACCAGGTCTGCCCTGGGCCTTGGTGAAGGAGGTAAATCGCAGGTTATGCCTCCAAGGGTACATGATGGAAGACTGCTTGTACACTTTCACTTACTTAATGGCAAATCCATATTTCAAGATTCAAACCCTTGACGTGGCAGCCACAAGCAAAGCTGAAATTTTTCCACATTTCCCTTTTACCACTTGGAGATGTGCCATGGGGGCGATTAGCGATGCTTTATTAAATTGAATGTTGAGTTGCTTTAGTGAAGATATTAATTCATGTCGATACAATCGACGGGATTAGAAAGTGGAACTTTTTTTACCCTATTGTCTTGACTCTTGGACACAGCATTTTGAAACTAAAGAACTAAAAATTAGTTGGAGTAAGATATTTATTACGTGGAGTGTAATTTTACGTAGGGTAAAAAGGTATATGCAGTGACAGGGTAGGGAAAAATGGTTAGTGTTACTCATTGTATGAAGGCTTGTAAAGGAGAAATGCAACTAGAGTTTTGTATTAGCGAAAAATTGCTATCGAATTAACAGGAAATTCTATACATTTTGTAGTACTTTGCTTGGGGTTGTTTCTGTATTAGCTACCAGTCTTTTTTCGATAATTAATTTTTCTATTAATCTATTTATTGCTTGAGAAAAAATTAGTTGGTGAGAAAGTTATATTGACTACTAGTTATATTTCTTTTTGGGTAATTGGCGCAAAACATCCATACCTTTGAAGGTTTTTATGGAAAATACCCTTACTTTTCAATTTTTGGCGCAGAACGTCCATACATTTCACATCATTTGTGCTGAACGTCATTTTCACCCAATTTTAATATAAAATGACCAATATACCCTCTTATATAAATAAAACAAAAAAGAAAAGAAAAGAAAAATAAAGAATAAATTGCAATCTGCTCCTAAACTTTTTTAAAAATGCAAATCAATCCAAAACTTATAAAAATATTTAAAATAACAAAAACACACTCTCTTCTCCTCCACCTCCACCACATCCACCGTCTGATGACCACATCTACTCTTCTCCACCGCTACAACCTCCGGACATTGGTACCAACACAATCTCCTCAACACCATCTACAATTCTATCCCAAGAATTCTCCATATCATCCAATAATCCGGCAGAAATCAGCAATCAAAATCAGCTACTCGAAAAATTAACAAATTGCTGAAAGTCGCACCTCCGACCAGCAACAAGATCGCGGACCACCACCATCCGGTTGCCATACCCAGATGACCTCAGCCATGTGGGCAATTCATCCAAAACACTTATCCAATAGGTTCAATTTGAAACTAAAAATAATGTAGTCACGACTATTGCGCTGCGCACTGAACTTGGCTGATTCCGACGTCGTCCCTTTGACCCATGGTCGTGGATCACTCCATTCAGCACCCTCTCATCATGGTGAAACTATTCTACCCATGGGTCTTCCACAATTTTGCCTGAATTCGTTAGAACTTCAGGTCGAAATCCAATTACAATTTTTGGAACATAGTATTTCTCACACGAATTGAATGGCTTCATGTCGAAATTGACCTAGACCTATGATTAGGCTAGGTGCACTTGATGAAGAGGGACCTAGCCCAGGTGGTCCACGACCATGGGTGTTTCGGACGGCGCCATAATTTGAGAAGTTCATAGGCTGTGTCGGAGGATTGGCAAAGAATCTGGCATTAAATTAATTTTTTTTTGTTGATGTTCGTTGTAAATTGTTGGCATGAGTGTGGTCGTCTGGTGATAGGCAATTGATAGGAGGTGAGTTCCGATCATGGGGTGACTGGAATGTAATTTCTGACGATTTTTAGATTTGAGGACAATGAAATTTCAGCATTAATTCCGACCACTACAGTTGATGAAATTGGGAGTGGTTGGGTGGTAATTGAAGGGGGAATTGAAGGGCTGTTGACCGGTGTCAACGTCCGACGGTTTGGATGGCCGGAGGCTGCCGAAATTTGGACGCAATTGGGCTGAAAAAAGGGTAAAAAATCACCATTTTTTTGGACTGATTTGCATTTTTAAAAAAGTATAGGAGCATATTTCAATTTATTCTTTATTTTTCTTTTCTTTTCTTTTTTGTTTTATTTATATAGGAGGGTATAATGGTCATTTTATGTTAAAAATGGGTAAAAAGGACGTTCATCGCAAAGAATATAAAAGGTATGGACGTTCTGCGCTAAAAAACGAAAGGTATGGACGTTTCCACAAAAACCTTCAAAGGTAGGGATGTTGCGCCAATTACCCTTACTTTTTTTTTTTCTTTTTTCAATAATCTAGTGAAAAATCTGTATCAAATATAGGTTCAGAAACCATCCATTGTATGAGTTAGTCAAGCTACATCATTTAGTTGTGGAAGAGGTAGCATACAAACTCTTCATAGTTGACACAAGAGGGTGAAGATGTATTTGTGTCGAGGGATAAATCAAGAAATTAGAATATTTGAGATATTACTCAGGTGGCATCCCTTGCATATAAATTGTGGAAGGAACATACTAAGATGGTTTGGACACATTTTAAGAAGCCTGATTGGTTGCAGAATGCTCTGGATTTGTATTATGGTGAATGCATAGGAAGAAGTTGACCTAAGATCATAAGGACTGCGGAGGGTATGATTGTTTGATTTCCCACAAGTGAACGGGATCGTGAACAAGTAATAAAGTGATGAATAGAGTGTCGAACCCACAAGGACTACGTATTTGATCGAGTTAAAATTAATTGCAACTTTAATTGAATAGCAAATAGATTTTGTGATTTGTTCTATACTAATACCTAAATTATCAATCAAACTAAAGAAAATAAGTAAATATGTTTTTCAAATCGTGAGATGCATTGCTAAGATGTCGAATCCCCCTTATTATTCCATTTTTAGCGTAACAATTAAATTGACAAATTTGAAATCATTCATGTTGGTCAATGTTCCTAATTTAATTGAAAGCCTCTCTCGATAGCGATCAAATATATTCCCCTCATGTGACCCTTCTATCTCTCGATGAAAGATGCAAACATGATAAATGCATTAATAAGTACTAGAACATCTATTGAAACCATATAAAGCATAGAGGTATATCTCTATCCTCTATCGAACCTTACAATATTTATTATAATGTGCTTAAACCTTATTGTCTCTCTCGATAACAATAAAATTCACTAACAATTCAATTGGTGATCAAGCAATTGAAAAGACCAATAAAAACGATAATAAACATCCACAAATCAAATCAAATCAAATTAAAGTCAAAATAATTAATTAAGAACTGAAAATATCATAACAAGGGTTCATCTCATCCTAACAATGTATAAATTTAGCCTAACATATTAAAATTACAAGAAATCAAATTTAAGTGAAAAGATATAACCCGAATTTTTGATAAATTAAGAAAATGAAGATGAATATTGAAATCTTGAATCTCTTCAATGGTCTTTTGATGAATCCCCACTTGCGCATTCTCTTCTTTGCCCAAAAATCAAATTTGAATTTTCACTTGATTGGATTCTTGCAAATTCCTTTCAATTATCTCACAAGAATTATGAATTCTCCTCTTTTGATGATATTAATTGATGAATATTGGAGTATAATATGTACATGAGAGCCCTCCCTATGTATTCTGCTGTTCTCTATTTGTAGGAGTCGAAAATTGGTTAAGAATCACGTCCAATTTGGTTTTCAAAAGAGTTCTACTCGAATAAGGAAAGTGGTCTTCGCGAGCGAATTTTTTGGTTTCTGCACAACAGTCAGTGTTTTGGCTATAACTTTCTCTTCTAATATCTGATTGATGAGATTCAAAGTGCGTTGTAAAGATAATGCAAATGGCTATAACTCTAATAGAAATATGATTTTTCCAATTCAGACGTCTACTATGCCAAATATTGGTTTCAATCTTCGACTATAAATCTGGAATATAACTTGTGCGATTGGAATTTGATGTTTATCATATTCCATTCCTTTTTGAATTTTAATTCCATTCAATTGTCTCATAAAAATCTTTCATTTATCATCTTTTGGTCCGAATCAACTATTGAGTATTTGCAATTTGGTCCTCTAACTTTGGATTTTGCCATTTTTTTTTTTACCATTTTTAGCTTCTTTCTTTCGATTTCTTGTTCAACCATTTAGTTTTACCTATATAACACAAAATACAATAATTTAGGATATATTTTGTCAATAGAACTACCAAATATCAATATTTTAGGACCCAAAATAAGTGTATAAAATACGCTTATCAGGGTACAATGAAGTTGATCCTTTGTGGTTTAAACTTTGGAGATAGCCTTCATTCAGTGGAGAGGATGGAAAATGTTGATGTAGACGATACCAAATTAGTACGATATAAACATTGTTGAGTGAAGTTTCTTTCACAACTCCATTTCTAGACCATAACGCATCAAAATGAGAAAGGAGTGTCATGCTTTCTCTTTTGTTGAATTGGTGAAATTGATATTGACAGAATTGAATATTTATCCCAACATGATATGTTTAAAACACAAGTGATAATTTGGTGATAAACTGAAACTGTATGTAACAATGTGTTTTCAGGATTTTGGGCAATTAAGGATTGCAATTGGAAGTTATGTATTACCAATGTCGCTGAATAGAAGCATATAACTGGGAAAGAAGTATCTCGGGATGACACGGTCTCTGGTTTTTCGGAAGAATTCTTTGCAAACACTGGAGAATAATCATGGTAATTAACAATCTTTGTTTGATGCCCCTATAATCACTTGTTGGCAGCTTGAGTAACAAATTTTGTTGATGATGTTAAAACCTGCTCTATATTGCTTTTTATGAGCAACTGATTTCAGGTACGTCCTCCCCTAAAGAATAAGAGAAATCGACGCCAAATGTTCCTTTTCTTTTGTTTTTCTTTCTTATTTAAGATGAAAAAAAATGTAGAAGGTTTGATCCCATCCAGAATCCTCTTGCACAGTCGTACCAAAACGTGTTCATATCTCAGATGTTTGCCTTTTCTTTTTCAATCAACGAACAGAAATCTTTTATTTATTTATTATTCTTGAAAAATCTACCATCAGAACGTGTTTTACATGTTAATAATTACAAAATTTGTCCTTATTCTGCCACAAAGCACTAATTGGTATTGATTTCTTTTTACAACGTTCAGCCACCCTGCTATTATTCCACTTGAAAACTATCATAATTCATAAATCTCCCGTGAGCTGCCATTCCACTGCCAAATTCAATCATTTGCCCAATGAGTACACCTGCCACCTACAATCTTCAGTATCTCCATCAGTGACGCTCAAATGGGAACCCAAGAAGCTCCATCACAAAATTTCCATGATATCCCAGCTTCTCCTCGTGATTGCAGGACCCCGATTTTTCCCATAATCATCCAACACCAACACTTTGGACTCCTAGCAAATTAATGAAACTAATGAAGAGAGACACTATGTTAAGACGGCTGCCAGTGTGAAAAGAGGATGAGGTTGAACTGTAAATTCTGCTGATGGTGACAAGTAATCATGCTAGTATAATATGGTGGGATCCATGATGAAGAAAGTATGTCTTTGGTTTGTGTATACACATGGAAATGACTTATCCCTCAATCTATCAATGAACCATCTCTCTGAAAGATGTTCCACTAGAAATATTCTAGCACAAAATGTACTAAGTAATTGACCCGTATCTCCTATATCTATCTGAAGAAGAGATCATGTAACAAAAAGCATTCTTATTTGTCCAAATGATATTTCAAACTTGGAACGAGCATGAAGAAATTAATGATACTTTTTTATCTTTTGAGGTGTTCTGCTGGATCGGTCGCTCAAGATCTTCGGTCTTTACCCGGACCCAATAAGAAAATGGGATCACTTCTTATGGACTCGTTGAGAATGATTTTGATCTAGCTCATGGCCTATTAAAGTAGAAGACGCTTTGGTGGGATCTTCACGGACAGAAAAATATTGCAGTCAGTTTGATAATGATCTAGTGACATTGCTTCTTTGGCCCAAACCGAGGAATCCCATAGATATGATGCAAAACGGATTGTATTCTATATTTGATTAGAGAATAAGTGGCTTACAAATAAATGTATTTGATGGGACTTTAAAAAAAATGGAAACATAGGAAAGAAAAAAAGCTCATTTGTTTTGGAAATTTAATTCTGCCCCTGACATCCTTTCATAGAAAGGGAGAAATTAATTGATCTATTTATCAGATCCGTTGGGACTGATGGGGCTCGAACCCGTAGCTTCCGCCTTGACATGGTTGTGCTATGACCAATTGAACTACAATCCTAGGGAAATAACGGATCTAGTAGAAAATTTGCAAGCGCGTTTATCTCTATAAGAACGGTCCGAGGTGTGAAGTTTGTCACCTCTCCAATGATCTCTCAATTAGGCAGAGGCAAATAGAGCTTTTGCACATTTTCGTTCATCCCAGTAGGGTATTTACTGGGGGAATATGGTGATTTTTGTTGGAAAGGAGACTGACCGAAAACTCATTTTAGGTGCACAATTCTGCTTTATCATGACCAGTTTCCACACCTTTTCTTTAACTGAATTTTCTCCTATGTTTTCATAACATTCTTGTAAAGAAAATTGAAAGTCAGGTTACTATATATGTTTTCTGTTTCCTTTTCTCAAATTTGGAATAAAAAATAAAACAAGAAACATCCACATTAACGCTCAATTTCATATAAGATAATACATGCCTATGCCTGCTGCATCGCCCTGATATTTGTGAAATATCGAGTCCTCCTTTGAACATGGGAACTTGGCTACTGGGGAACGTCAATTCTTCCTAGCTGCTAGTTCAGGAAGACATGAAGCGAAACTGCTTCAAAAAATATACTGAAATTTTAATAAGTTAGGACATTTTATTCTCGAAATCTCATTTTGTCCTTCTAACTTGTTCTATCGATATAATGTCTCTCTTATGGACGAGCAACTATTCAAGTCAGTGGAGGAAAGTGACAAAAAAGGGCTGTAATTTGTTTTTACACTCTTTTTGGTGACTTTATTCCATCAAAATGATTTCAAATCTTATCTAATTTATAACTGGATTGTAGGGTCAATGGCTGCAATAATTTAAGTGTAATGTTTCTTGGAAAATTGCTTTAGTTGTTTTGCCTTTTGTCTGATTGATATGAAGATAAAAAGAAGTGGAGCAGTAGTCTGAATTCCTGGTTTTTCCTCTCTCTGAGGATTTCATATGTGAATTTTGTAATAGCTACAACTTTTGTTACTAGAGAGGGTAGCAACACTTGTAATTATCAATTCACCGACAGTAATTGTCTTTAGTCAGCGATTACTGCGGCAATCACATGTTAGCTTACTCCCAATCCCAGGTAAAAGGTATTTGTATCTAGGTCACTAATGCCTGTCATCAGCGGGAATTCTACAGTACGTGTTTCAGAAGTTGATTTAAATTTATTGTTTTCTAAGCATGCCATGGCCCATGTGGGCTGTGGTCAGGACCAAATTATTAATAATTTGAATTATTCCACTTTTATCAAATTATTTGACAACTTTTTTGATCGATAGCCACATGGTGAGACACCCCCCCCCCCCCAGTCGCCATGTGGCTAACGGTAAAAAAAAATTGTCAAGTAATTTGGTACAAGTAGCACGATTGTAATAATTTTCCCTCCACAGCCTCGTTCTAGTATTGGTGCTTCAGCATGGCTTCACCGTCGAGAGATATGAGCCACCAACTTCTGTCCCGTGCCTTGACTTCAACTCATGATACCTTGCCACTCAGTGTGTGCTCTAGCCCACTTCACGTCTAGAAATATGAGCACCACTTAATTGGTTGAAAATGTGCTGCTTGATTTTCCTTAATTATTTCTTCCCATGGTTTTTTATAGGGATAGCATAAAAACTCCTTAAACCTAAAATATTCGTGGGGGCCGCCTGATTTGGTTACCCAGGTGGGGTGAGGTGGGCAGTTTCCTCGAAAATGGACCCTGAAAATTCGGGCATATGGTTGCAATTAGTTTTATTTAAATAAAATGGTATATTTGTCATTTCACATATTTTTATAGAGAAAATGGATGAAAATTGATGAAAATGATGTTTTTCGTAATGAAACGTGGTTCAAAAAATTGAAATGTAGAAATGTTTTGCAAACTAAAAGCTAAATGTAGTGATGTTTTGTGCTAGTAAGCCTTCACAAAAGTGATAGCCGCCCCTAAAACCTTTAAAATATGTCCATTTGCACAACTAAAAAATGATTGAAAAATCTAAGATCCAAATTTTCACTATAAAAATGAGCCTATGTTACAAAGAAAAATAGGGTTCATCATATTCAGAAATTCAAATGTTCTCTGATCGAGAAGCACCTTCCAGTTAAAGTTACGTTAGATTCTCTATCTAATTCATTTTCTATAAACAATTTGGCTCCTAAACATACCCAAAAGAGGGAATCTCTACTGATGCTACTAAAAATTGCATATGTTAGATTCCGAGCTTGACGACTGAGAATGAGCGTGAATGTGATTTTTCGGTACCTGAAATAAAGGCGTCGCGATATGTCATCGTCGCCCCTCCGATACTTAAGTCAAAAGAAAATACGAATAAGCTTGGACACTGAAAATTATATGTAAAAACGTATATAAATAATGATTCAAAGTTTCAAATTTATAGAGGTATGTAGTACACTCTTAGTAGGACTTGAAATCTTTATTTTTAGGAATTCTAATTGTGATAAGTGTTGGACCACAATCATAAGTCTAATAATTCATTAACTGTGGTTTTTCTCAAGGTGGACTCCTTCTAGACCTAGGACTCCTAAGCCGAAGTAGGGTTAGAGTTCTTAAGAAGAGAGAACTATTCACGCTTGAGCATGAAGGAAAATTTGGCCAAGGAAAATACCTGATGACTCAAACCGGAGGATGACCAAAGCAAATGTCACAGGAACTCATCAGAAATCCTCGAGGTATCTCGAGGATACCTATATGCTTGAGTACATTGGTCCCATGATTGTGAAAAACGAGCCCTAGGAGTCCTCGTGCTCGAGGTATATCTTTTTTGACCACATCACCTACCAAAATTTGGGTAGAAAGCTTAATCATTGACTCTAAAAAATATTTTTTGTTGTGGTGGGTATATACTCCAGCTCAACCCTTAGAGCCTCGGAGGCCATCATTCTTTTCCTTGGTAATGCAACATGCGCTATACAAAACCTCCATATCGCACTATAAATTTACATACAAATAAATAAGAATAGAAGCCCAAATAAATGTATAAAATACACTTACTAAACCGCTTGAACCATCTGAATTTTAAAACTCAGTTTCCACCAATTCCAAATCTCTTAGCTGATTGCATGCACAAGGATCCCTCCAATTCATTCCCAGACGGCGTTTTACATCCTTAGTTGCTTGTTTTATTTTATCGTGCCCAACTAGTTGTTTATATTCAAAC
Organism: Fraxinus excelsior; assembly: GCA_019097785.1. NCBI lineage: Eukaryota > Viridiplantae > Streptophyta > Magnoliopsida > Lamiales > Oleaceae > Fraxinus > Fraxinus excelsior. Next base: position 35,932,835 of record CM032631.1, on the reverse strand, counting down.
TAGGATAATTCAATCATTGCAATTTAGGTTTCTTTAAATGAAATCAATTTTTTTTTTTTTTAGTAAGAGGATGACGGGACCTCCGAGATTTTATTAATTTGCCCTAAAATAAAATCATAGTGTATTGAATGCATTTTTGAGGTCGTTTAGTTTGTGTTAGTATTCTTATTTACAGTCAATAATATAGACGTAAGAGAGATTTTCGCACATTTTTATATGCTTTTCTTGTACTATTTACCATAAAAACATGTTTTATTAACTATGATAATTACATTACTTTTTAATTGACCAGATTTTAACACATTCTAAATAAATAAAATAAAATACAACAAGTGGAAAAAAAGTGGGCTTTTTCTACCTACATCACATAGACATCGTAGTTACTATACGAAAAGAACCATTTTCTAATATCCTAATATAAAGGGCACGATTTCATTATCTTTTGCATGATCACTCTAATAAAATTTAATTTAGAACACTCATTATCATGTCCTATTTCTTGAGAATGCTAATCTTGGATTATTTTTATATTTAATGAAAATTCTCTCATCTCGACAAGAGATGTCAAAAAATAGCAAATGTTCGGTATAAGTTGGATTGAATAACATTCTTAACTCTATTGACTAATGAACATTTAACGTACCAAATTTTCTCTAAGTCCATTGTCAACACATTAAACGAGTGAGATCCAATAACGACCATATTTTTTTAATTTAAATTGGATTTTAATTCCTACTGAACGGGATCTTAGTTAAAATCACGTGTGTAATGGTTGAAAAATTGTCAATTATTTATCCCTTTATAAATCTTTTATGTCTCGATCAACTTGTGGGCAAGCTTAGTGAGCAAAATTTCCACCGTCAACAGGATTCTGAAGATCCCATTTAGCAAACGTGTGTATATTTTCTTGTTTTCTTCTGATATAATAACCAATCAAAAAGAGAAACACTATTCCATATCTGACAAACATTCATTAGTGCTAATAATAATAATTAGATTAAAATAAGTTTAAACGTAGAATTTCGTGTACCCCAAGAGTCAGTAACGTGATATATTACTGTCGATTTGGTAGACTGGTCCTACTCTATATAAGTCTGAATACAGAAAGTTTGATTATTTGTGTCTCATTGCTAGACCGGTGTTTCCTCGTAGAGAAGTACTAGACTCTCTCTCTCTCTCTGCGCGCACGTATTTACATTTATACACATCTCTTTTTCTCAGAAACTCCAAGAAAGAGGGTTGGAGAATCTCGAAGAAATTTTTCTGAGATGTTTCCTACACAACAAAGCAATGAGCTGGTCTTTCCCGACCCTTTGATTTTCGAAGATGATAAAGTCCTCGAAGAGCTGCTTGCAGATCATGTTTTGTTGAGCGAAAGTGGCGCTAATAGTACTAAGACTGATACAAGAAAGAGGCAAAGAAAATCATGTGCAAGTGTTCAAGAAAACAAGGATGTGAATGACAATGAAATCAAGAATAAGAAAGTTGTGCATAGAGAGATTGAAAGGCAGAGAAGGCAAGAAATGAAAAAACTTTGTGCTTCACTTCGATCCCTTCTTCCTCTCGAATTCATCAAGGTACACGTCTATATATCGTAAAAAAAAAAAAAAAAAAAAAAAAATCATTTTTGGCACGTTTTATAAGTGGATTAGCCAAACACTCAGACAATATCGTCAATTTTCTCTATTAACATGTATCTGATGTGATATTCGTGGTGTTCTAGGGAAAACGCTCAGTATCCGATCACATGCACGAGGCTGCCAATTACATAAAGCACATGCAAACTAACATGGAAGAACTTAGTTCGCGAAGAGACAAGCTAAAGAACTCATCTAATTTGAGCACCATTGATTCTAAGAATGGAAGCTCGAGTATTGTTTCGACTCATGGTATGGTGGTGAACCCTTTCAGGGATGGTGTGGAGATTCTAATCAGCTGTAGCCTTAAACCAGAAGGGTTCCCTCTCTCTAGAGTGCTTCAAGAATTGCTTGAGATGGGACTAAATGTTATTAGCTTTGAATCTACAAAAACTAATGAGAAGTCAATATATAGAATCCAGATTGAGGTAACAAATTAACATAGGAATATTGATGTTAATTTCGAGGTTTTAATCTTAACTCTTGTATTTGATCATTTTTTGCAGGCTAGTGATCTAACGGCTGGCATTGATCTATCCGTTCTGCAAGAGAGGCTTGCTAATGTGATTAACTTGGCTTGAGTATTTTAGCAGTTAAGTATCGATAAGCATTTTCTAGGAAGTCAAATAGTTGAGTCCAGATATGCCATGCCATCTCTTGATTTTATGTGCCTTGTAAAGTGTATGCTCGTTTTTTCAATAAAAAATATTTTTATTTATTTATTTATTTTATTGTAAAAACTACTATCACGATCTTAGGACGGTAAAACAAATTAAGAAGCTTAAAAAGATATGAATGCAATGAAAATAGTTTGTTCACCGATTAACAAAATTATTAAATTAGAATGGTTGACGCAAGGGCAAAATCAGAAAGCAACTTACCCCTATAATACCATATATCTGGTTATTGTGTATTCTAAATTTTGATTATATGGATAATTCAAATTCAAAAAATAAGATGTTTTTGTGGTTACGATTTTTTTGTAGTTATCGGTCCGTCGAGTCACCCGTGCAAATGCGTGATGTTTTCTCACCAACTGTTTGAAAGTATTCCGGAGAGACAATTTTGCCATTTAAATTAAACATCCAAATGCATGTTTCTGTAGATTCATTGTCACTAATTGTATACAATTTTCGCTTCTAATTGGTGATTTTTTTTTTAATTTGTAGTCTTTTATCTTTACAATTTCGTAATGTGTATCCATATGATGTTTCTCCTACTACATGGACTAATATTAGCGCAGCATCCCACTGCACGAACTAGTTCACATGTGAATCGAATCACTCGTGCAATACGTTTGTGTAGTGAATTGAGTACGAGATGAAGTAATTCAACGTGTTGCGGGACCAAGTGGACTATATTTGATTTGCGGGACTTTATTTAGTAAGAGATGGGAGACTTTGTGCAACTGCATTAAAATAAGTTGAGTACTTGTATAGAGAAACATGATGTTATACAATTTATATTTTGATCATTAATAAAATTGTTCACAACAATTGTATGATGTTTGACATCATGTATTAAAGGTTAATTAATTCACTATTCGAGATCATATACAAAACCACTTAATCCATCCTTGAACACATCATAGCAAGCATACCAAGATTCTCGATGTTTTTCAAGTGAGTTTGTCCTTGTCCCATCCAATGTGTGGAAACTATTGTTTCACTTTTTGCAATATTTTTCCATGTGTTTCTAGTAAACTCTCTTTTTTCTGTTTATTAGTAATTATTTAAATTGTACTGATTGTTCATATACTCAAGTTCAATAGTCATCTCTGCATCAAGCTCAGCTATGAGACTTTCAAGAATCAATGTAATTATAGACTTTCAAAAACTAATTGTATCAAGAAATTTATGAATTATGCAGCATGCTGGTATAATTAGTTTTTGTGTTCTAAAGTTGTACATTAGCTCGGTCCCACTTACTATAATGGGAAAGCATTTCTCGAGCATATCGATGCTTTGAAAAATGGCAACTGCACGAGATCATGGTCAAATAATATAGTAATGAATAGAGTGTCGAACCAACGAGAACTATGTACCTGACCGAGTTAAAATTAATTGTAACTTTAATCGAATTGTAAACAAGTTGTTGTGATCTTTCTATAATAATTCCTAAATTATTAATTAAATTAGTGACAGCAAGTAAATGTGTCTTCTAAATATATGAGATGCATTGCTAAAATATCGAATCTCACTTGTTATTCCACTTTTAATGTAAGAATTAAAGTGATAATTTAAAATCATTAATATTGGTTAATATTCCTAATTTAAATGAATTCTGAGTGTGCAATCTAAAGTTGAATTTTTCATTGCTATTCTCTCCCTCTCTAATTCAGGTAGACTCTACTAATTGCAAGTCACTTTAGTAAACTATGATTTCCCAATTCTTTGATTGCTTAGACCTCTAAGATTAGACTATGTTAATAATCTCTCATTAAAAGTTAAGTCTTCTAAAATAAGTGTTTATGGGTTAACTAGGACATTTGGTGGGTCTTCTATTTTATGCACCTATTTTTTCAGATTTTCTATTATTAGTTTTTTGCACCCTCTCTCCCTTAAATTTTCTATATGACTCATTTAACTAGCTTTTGGTCGATAATTCCCAAATCAAATGATTTTAGGGTATCAGGTTGAAAATATCCTATTAGACTTAATAACTCGAGTCATAAATATTACAAAAATATATATTTTATATAATTTTTTACCATCATTAATATATGATGTAGGACAACTAGCGTTGGAGTTTGAAGAAGTGCTAGACAAAATTAACAAAGCAAAATCGCGTCATGGGTAATTTTGTCATTTGTCACGATGGTGTCGGAATTGGCTTAAATTTGGTAGGTTGATTGGAAACGGCCCGAAAAATTGGACTCGGGATAGAGCCCGAGATCTCGTAATTTTAGCCAAATTCCTTTGTTTAAGCCTCCGAATGATCAATTTTCATATTTCCCGTTTTAGATTTTCACTATTTTTGGAACGATTTCCTTTTCTATGTTTTTAGGGTTTCTTGTAATGCCTATTTAAAGGCTTTTGGACGTTTTTTCCGTCATTATTGATTTTGAATAAAATTTCGTTCTTGGAGAATTTTAGTTTTCTTGTTTTCAAGATTTATGCTAGTAAATCTTGTTACTTCCGTTCTGCATCAATATAATACCCATCATTAAACACCTATCTAATCAAACCGACATCTAACTTGAGACTTTTGCTCAATTTTATCCTATTAATTTAAGATAATTCACACATAAATTTTCATACATGGAATCTTAGTTTATATCCGTATCTTCCTACAACAGTAAAATCACCCCTAAACTATGCTAAATTTGTTTTTTTTTAAGGATAAAAAATTAATATGATTTGGGTATAACATCTATGTTCAACTAAATCAACATATCAAACTTGTTGACACCGACCTCCGAGGTCGTTGAGCTCGGATTGCCATATCCCGATGAGGATAACGAAATTGGAGTTCGGTTGTGCGAGGTCAGATCGACAGGAGCGTAGCTTTCCCAACACGCCATTGTAGTCTTCCAAGACGCTACAGTGGCTAATGATTACGGATCACTGATAAGATCTTTGAGTACCAAACAAGAGGGATACACGTGGAAAGGTCATGTGTCAGCGCCCACCTATTCCTCCAATCAGAAGCCTTAGCTTGCTTTAATAGGCAATACATTTACTACCGGGGTCAACAAGTCCCATCATCCTTAGTCAACAGTACAACATTGAGCTCGAGCGCCAATCCCGTTAGGACAACGCACAAGTCAGCCCAGCTCGGCCTCTGGGTTGATAAGACAGGAGAATTAGACGTTATTATACTTCTACTATAAAAGGCTCAGAGTGAAGACAGGACAAGGGGAGGCAGACAGAAAATCTAAAGGAATACACTAAGGAGAAAAACCCCAGTGAACCCTTCGAATATTCTAGACTATCTGTAAAAAAGAAGTAATTGTTTCAGAGACAATCTAACATTCTTCTTCATCGTATCCTTTAGACTACTTTCTGCGCTCTTAGTTGGCCTTAATCTTGTTCATACAATTTTGAACGTCAACAAAACTTATGAATCAAGTCATTTTATCACAATGTCAAACTCAATTCTAATGTACATATAATATCAACTTTTATAGGATTGAGCATTAGTCAATCTAGCATGTAATATGTGCACGATTCATAAATCAATATCAAATCTCAAACATAATTCTCATTACCGGCCAAGAAATCTAACTCACACAAGCATACAACCTAAAATAAAAATATATATATTTTTTAAATTTTCAACTTTTTCGATTTTTCTTTTTGGTATTTTTCTATTTTATGCTACAATAATAAAGAAAAACCAACACACAAGCACTCAAAAACACACGAAAAGTAGAAATTCAATTTTTTCACCCTAAACTTCAAAACGACATTATACTCAATATCCTAAAGCATAACTAAAGATATAAGGGAATGTGAAAGAAGTGGAAGAAGAATGTACTCCCTGAAATTTGTTGTTAAATGTGGGAGGAGCTATTTAGCAATTCATCTCAAAGTTTAAGATGTTAAGCTCCTTTCGATATTGATATCCATCGTACCTATTCAAAGGGGAAGAAAACAATCAAAAGAGTCAAAATTAGGTTTTTTTTTAATACCTAGACTCCAATTTCATATCTCATGCTTATTTCAACTCTTTTTTTTGCTCAATTAATGTTTCTTTTAATTAGGCTAAGTGTCAATGATGAAGATGACCCCTAAATTGAGTTTAAACATGCCTATAACTAATACAAACTAATAATCAAAATAAATTTATATGTAATGGAGTATAGAAAACAGAATAAATAAAAGGGAAGTGATTGGGTTGCTTCCCAATAAGTGCTTAGTTTATAGTCTATAGCTAGACTGTAGGGAAGGATTGATCATAATGGTTCATGCTGGAGTCTTGCAGCCTTACACTCGATGCAATTTTCAGTTTTACATCGTCTTTGGCCCTCCAAACCTTGAGCTATTCATTCTCCTCTCGTACAAGGCTCCCTAGAAGTTTAGGTTTTGTCTCATTCGATCATTGTCGAAATGTTTTAGCAACATATTTGGCCTCTTCTAGGACTCATGGTTACTTGGGTGGATTATTTAGTTTAAAGATCTCATGTGCATCCTCCACCCTCATAGTTAGCTCACCCTTTTCCATGTCAATCAAGGTTCGGCTTATTACTAAAAAAGGTAGACCCAAGATTATTGGCTTATCTTGGTTGTCTTTGAGGTCCATAACAAGGAAGTCTACCGGGAATATCAAATTCTCAACCTTGAAAAGCACATCCTCAGCCTTGTCCCATAAGTATCTGATGTTCATATCGGCTAGTTGCAGTATCACATTCGTCATTTGACTTCTCACACTCCTAGTTTCCTGAAAGTAGACAAATGTATTAAATTTACACTTGCACCTGTATTGCATAAAGCATTAAAATGAAATTCTTTGCCTAGTAAAATAGGTAAAGTGAAACTCGCTAAGTCCTTGAGATTTGGTGGCAATTTATTTTGCAGCCTTCCACTACTCTCCTTGATCAATGCCACTACTTCCCAATCTGAAAATATTCTTTTCTTAGATATTACGTCCTTTAGGAACTTTACATACATCGGAATCTTTCTGATTGCGTCGATGAACTTTGCATGCTTCCTTGATTGTATTTCGATTCGGCTGTTAGAGTTGTACTCATTTGTTTCACCTTTTGTGCTAATGATTCCAATTGAGATGATATCGCTGCCAAAGAATCAACTTCTTATACCCTAGCAACTCTCTTTCAACTCGCCCTTTTAGTAGGTCAAAGTGCTCTAGTGAGTGCCAAGCCATCCATGATTTGGTAGACATGATCCGTGATTCTTTTTGTATAAAAACATCACAAGTAGAGTCTACATTAGCCTTACTAATTGAATCTAGACCAATGTAAAAGTATTGCACCTGGAGCCACTTCTGCAATTCATATTGCGGGCACTAGTGGATTAGACTATTTTATTGCTCCCAAGCCTCTGAATTACATTTGGAGTCCAACTGTTGCAATGTTGTAATCTCGTCCCTCAGCTTTGCGATTCTTTTTGGCAAAAAAAAATTCCTAGAAATTTTTGATCTAGTTGGTTCCATGTAATGATGCTCTGAGGTGAAAAAGGGTCTAACCACTTTTTGAATGAGTCTCTCAATGTGTATGGAAAAAAATTCAGTGTGATTGCTTCACTTGAAACCCCTGGATACTTGATTGTTGCACACATGTCCAAGAATCTTGGTATGTGAGTGTTGAGGTTTTCAATATCTCTTTCAAAGAACTACAGAGCATTTTTGAACATGTTTATGACATCCATCCTCAAGTGGAAGTTCGCTTGGCCAAACGCCAGTTAAACAGTAGTGAATTGGATTTCCACTTACAAGAAATCATGTTAAATGTATAGAGCATCACTCGGAATTGTGAATTAATGAATGAAGGAAGATGGATCTTAATGTTTTTGAATTTCATTAAAATAATTTTATAAATCTTCAATAATTCTTTCACTTCTTTCCCCACAAATCACAGGTTTAATCTTCAATTGACGAGTTCTTAGATTTCGCCATTGAAATCTTCTCATAACATATGATTTTGTCACTCTTTTTGAAGAGAATTGATGGAATATTGTAGTATGATATATATATATATATATATATATATATATATATATATATATATATTCTGCTGTTAGGTATTTGCAGGAGTAGAAAATTGAAAAAAAAACGATAATAAACATCCACAAATTAAACCAAATTAAAGTCGAAATAATTAATTTTAAAATTTTATAACAAGGGTTCATCCCATTCTAACAATGTATAAAAATAGCCTAACATATTACAATTACAAGAAATCATGTTAAATGTATAGAATATCGCCTGGAATTGTGAATTAATGAATGTAGAAAAATGAATGGATGTTTTTGAGTTTTTTTAAAGTAATTTTGATAAATCTTCAATAATTCTTTTGCTTCTTTGGCCACAAATCACATGCTTAATCTCCAATTGATGAATTCTTAAACTTCACCTTTGAAATATTCTCACAATATAGATTTGGTCACTCTTTTATGATGAAAATTGATGGAATATTGTAGTATAAGATGTATATGATAGGTATCTCTAATGTATTATGTTGTTAGGTATTTGTAGGAGTAGTAAATTGGATGAAAATCATGTCCAGATTGATTTTTAAAAGAGTTTCAATCGAATAAGAAAATTTGTCATCAAGTATGCATGTTTTTGTTTCTGCACAACAATTAGTATTTTGGTTATATCTTTCTCTCTCGATATCTGATTGAGGCGATTCAGAATGCATTGAAAATCTAACTTGTTTAGAAATTGATTTGTGATTGTATTTTAGTTATTTTCCATTTCTTTCTTGACTTAAATTTGCATCCAATTGTCTCCTAACAATCTTCAAAATATCTTTTAATAGTCCGAATCAACTATTGAATATTTACAGTTTGATCCTCAAACTTTGAAATTTGCCATTTTTCCTTTGTTTCTTCCAACAATTAAACCATTTTGAGAGAAAAAATTAGCACTTTTGTTGACATCATCTCATATTGTGGTGGAACCCACGCGGGACCCATATGAATTAAAAAAGAAAAAAGTTCCCCCCATTGTGAGGGGCCTGCCAGGGAAGGTGGCAGCATAGCATTGTTCTCTTTAAATTCCTTATTCAATCATTGAGTTTTACATATATCATAGAATACAACAATTTAGGATATATTTTTTCAAAATAACTACCAAATATTGCTATTGTAGGGTCCAAATAAGTGTATAAAATAGACTTATCACACACCAAATGTTCTCTATTGCATTATGTAATAAAGAGAGTTGATGATTGAAATATCACGACTTTTTCTCCTCTATATGGTGTGATGAGACCACTTCGAAGCATAAAACTCGCATCAACATGATACAATTTTTCTACATTATAACACATTATTATGATACTAGTGTCAAACATCCGAAAAACTATGCGAGTTTCTAGTCACTTCTATCACTTTATAAGAATGATTGACATGGAAGAGCTCATCTTAAAAAACAATAATTAGTTCATACACAATAGAAAATGATTGGATAAACGATGTAAAGTCATATTAAATTGTAAGGAGTGACATACACATTAATTTACTCCATTTTATTTGTATGTACCTACCTTTATATATATATATATATATATATATATATATATACACACACACACACACACACACACACATGAGGGTCCGATGTTGGGTACTCTTTTAAAAATCACTATTAAAAATCACCCAACATCGGACCCTCGTATACATTCAAAATTGGTACTCTAAAATCTGGTAACCGGTACCTTAAAACTCCCAAATAGACCTAATTGACATCATTAAATATTTTAGGGTGAGAAAACATAATAAATTTTACAAATATCGAAATGCTTTTATACTGAAACAATTACAATAGAAGATAACATTTACGAAAGGGCTAAGCAGTGCGATGACTTTGACATTGTTCGTTGAAGACTCATGTGCAACGACATTGAAGAGTTAGAAACTCAAATGACAAGAAAAAGAGGTGAACTCAACTAGATCATGAACTCCAGGGGCGGATCTAGCACTTGGCCAACCCCCACGACCGCCTGGGCTAGATCCGCCAGAATTAAATTTTTTTTGTTAATAATAGATATATGTTTTAATTATATAATTGTTCATTCACTATATTTTCAAACTTCTTATGTAGCTTAGTTGGTGAAAACGCGCCTCCACATCCTTTAATGTCTTGGGTTCGAATCCTTTCTAACTAATGTTTATGAGATATTTTTAGTTTTATACAATATTTGCCAACATAGATTCATAAGGAGGGGAAGTTTCGAACCTACGACCTCTATTTTGTATTTTGAACCCTGGACCATTATGGCAGCTATTGAACATTTGACAAGAAATTTCATAAAATAGTATATATTAAGTTTATTAATGCAATTGCAATTATAAAAATTCAAGCCCATGCTCTTCTTTTGAATTATTCAAAACTTGGCCATGATGTAATTTGGTGAGGTCGGCTAATTTTTATCACATAATTTTATCTATTTAATTTGAACAAAATAATTGTTAGATTTAAATCTTAGGCTTTGTTGATTCCCATTTTTATCAAAATATATATTTCTCTTCTTTTTAACCACATATTCTCCTATAAAATAATACTTCACACAAACTAATTTTATTTTTAACTACACATCCTCCATCAAATTACTATTTCAAAATGTATTTTTTGCAAAAATGAGCATCGAAAGGACTTTTAATATTTTATTGCGGCCAACGGGACGGTCAATGGCTGCCCGTGCTGACCAAAAATCATAGATTCTCCCCTGATGAACTCCATTAGCTAACTCACAGAATAGTTGCTCAAAACCCACCTCAAATTTTTTTCAACAGTTAAACAAATAATATAGATATAATGACTAAAGTCAATAAAAGTTTCAAGTTTCCACATTCTCAATTGACGAATTTTTTTAAGGTGATTAATCAAAAACTGCGTTGAGACAAATATCAATCAAAAACAACTTTACAATTGGCAAATATCTCATTTATTTATTATCAATACTTAATGTATGGAATATTTATAAGAACAACTTTACAATTGGTAAATGTCTCATTTATTTATTAACAATACCTAATGTGGAGTTTTAATATATAGGCAACAGAAAGAAGGGTTCTGTGAGCGTTGTGTTTCTCAAAACACTGTTAAATTGGTGCTATTTGTGTCAATTACCTTAGCTGATTATTTTTGGAATGGGCTGCTTAAGTGGCGACCACTTACTGGTAAGTCATTCATACGAATTGTGCTAGTTTAAACTTATGATGACCGTTGGATGGAATCAATGGCCGAGATTCATTCTAGGGATAATAATGCTGGTTGAGTTACTGTTTGAGCTATTCACTTTCATTCTTCTGGGCTCTTCATTTTCTCTCTCCTTCTTTGGATCCTTCGTGTTGAGTCTGTAACTTCTTCATCTTGTTGAGTTCTCTGTAATTTGTTATAGCACTTAGAGGTGGATCTTATGGGTAAAATCAGGCCTGAAAGAGTAGCTGGTTTAGTGCGGGGTTATCTCTAAGTTTTTGGGTAAGATTCGTGAGTTTGAAATTTCTGTTTTTGCGAGATCTTATGATCGATGATCAAAATCTTGTACTAAGTGGTTCACTGTAATATTTCTCTCTCTGAAAGGTGGTTTTGCACTAGTGGAACGGGCTGTTCCTGAACCCTCCAAATTAGGCTGTTTTGCTGGCTAAAATGCCTTACCTAAAACAAAGTACTAATAAATCAAACAAATTTGAAATTGAAATAACTGTTCAGACTAAGGTGATGCTAGCTAAGTTTGATTTAACTAAACATGGAAATCATGGAAATAACCCTACACATCAAGAATCAAAAACTAAATATAAACCCATTGAGGTGACTGAACCGCAAATTGAAATAGAACCTGAATAACCTAATCATACTAATGTTCAGACATCTAATCATGATTATCAACTTACTAGGGATAACGAAGGCAAATCAGGCATAACCCTAGGTATAAATCTTTGAACCTGACTAATTTTGCCTTAGTCTCAGGTGAAACCTTTGAACAAATTGAACTTGCATCTTATGAAGAAGCAGTTAATGGAAAAAATTCTAAGAAATGATTAAAGGCTATGCAGGAAGAAATGCAATCTTTAAGTGATAATTAAACTTGGAAACTTGTTAAGAAACCTAAAGATCAAAAATTGGTTCAATGTAAATGGATCTACAAATTAAATGAAATTAAAAGAGGGTCTAAGCCCTAGTGATCCTGTAAGGTTTAAGGCAATGTTAGTTGCTAAAAGTTATACACAAAGAGAAGGGATTGATTACAATGAAATTTTTTCAGCACTTGTTGTTCAATTCAATTAGGAACTTGAACAATTTGATGTCAAAACTACATTTTTACAAGGGGAATTGGAAGAAGATATTTTTATGAGTCAGCCTCAAGGTTTTGTGGTTAAAGGTAAAATTGATTATGTATGCAAATTGGAGAAATTATTGTATGGGCTGAAGCAAAACCTAAGACAATGGTACAAGTGGTTTGATACATATGCATTGAAAATAGGTTTTAAAATAAGTGAATTTAATGCTTGTTTTACTATAATAACATTAAGAGTGGGTGTGAAGTCTACTTACTGCTTTATGTTGATGATATGCTTTTAGCTGGTCCTAGCAAGTCTCAAATCAAGAAATTAAAGGATCTTTTAAAATCTAAGTTTGATATGAAAGATTTAGGAAATGCTATAAAGATTCTTGGGATGGTTATAAAGTTGTAACCAAAGTTGAGATGAAAGAGAGCAAATCTGTGAATGTTTCTCTTGTTGGTCACATGAATCTTTCTAATTCTCACTCTCCTAAATCTGAAGAAGAATTGAAAGAGATAGAAAATATACCATATGCCAATGCTATAGGTTCAATCGTGTTTTCTATGATTACTACCAGACCTGACCTTGCTTATGCCATTAGTTTTCTAAATAGATTTATGTCCAATCTTGAAAAGCCTCATTGGGGGGGGGGGGGGCTGGTATGAAATGGTTGTTAAAGTATATTGTTGGAATATTAAATCTAGGCATAGTGTATGAGAAAAGATCTGACAACTTAACCCTTAAAGATTATGTGGATGCTGATTTTGTGTGTGATAAGGATAACAGAAAATCTACTACAACATATTTCTTTACTCTTGGTGATAATTGAATAACTTGGAAATCTCAATTGCAGCCTTTAGTTACTTTGGCCAGCACTGCGCCTGAATATGAGTCATAACTGAAGCTGTTAAGGAATGTATTTAGTTAAAAGGAATCTTAAAAGAATTGAGCTTCATGCATGATACTTCTATAATGTTTACTGATAGTCAAAGTGCTTTATTACTTAGCGAAAATCATGTCTATCATGAAAGATCAAAATATATTGAGGTGAAGTGTCATTTTATTAGAAAAAAATTATATCAAGGTAAAGTTAATCTTGTTAAAATACGTTCCGATAAAAATCCCTCAGATATGAGGACTAGTATCTGTAGGAAAGTTTAAGTTGTATTTATCTCTTCTACATATTGACACATGGTAACTTTTTTCGCAAGTGCTGGGCAATGATGATAAATGGTCTTCCATGTGCAAATTCCACAATCGAGAGAGTGTGTGTTAGTGAGAACCAAGGTGAAGTATGTGAGAGTCGTGTTTCTCAAAACACTGTTAAATTAGTGCTATTTGTGTCAATTGCCTTAGCTGATTATTTTTGGCATGAGCTTCTTAAGTGGCGACCGCTTGCTGGTAACTAATTCATTCACACGGATTCTGCTAGTTTAAACTTATGATGACTGTTGGATGTAAGCAACGACTGAGATTCATTCTAGTGATAATAATGTCAGTTGAGTTATTGTTTGAGCTATTCACTTTCATTCTTCTGGACTCTTCATTTTCTCTCTCCTTCTTTGTCTCTTTCCTGTTGAGTCTGTAACTTCTTCATCTTGTTGAGTTCTCTGTAATTTGTTCTAGCATTTAGAGGTAGATCTTGTATGTAAAATCAGGTTTGAAAGAGTGGCTGATTTACTGTAGGTTATCTCTGAGTGTTTGGGTGAGATCTGTGAGTTTGAACTTTCTGTTTTTGCAAGATCTTATGATCGATGACCAAAATCTTATACTGAGTGGTTCACTGTAATCTTTCTCTCTTTGGAAGGTGGTTTTGCACTAGTGGAACAGGTTGTTCCTGAGCCCCTCAGATTAGGCCGTTTGCTGAACTGGGTCAACAATTTTGGGTGTCCTTGTTATTTTTAATGCTCTTAATTCATTTATACGTTAGCAATTCAATTGTGAAGTGTTTTTCATAAGTAAATCCCAACATGTTCTTAATAAAAACGATGGTCTGTTAAAAGTTTTATAAGAAAATTTCTTAGGAAAGTAGAAGGGTAAATAGCACATAACTCCCTAATGCATGAAATATTTATAAGAACAACTTTAATTACAATTGGCAAATATCTCATTTATTTATTAACAATACCTAATTTGGAGCTTTAATAAATAGCCAACAAAAAGATGGGTTCTTTATAAAACGATGGTCACTTAAAAGTTTTATAAGGAAATTTCTTAGGAAAGTAAAAGGGTAAATAACACAACTCCATATCTTTCACTGCTATTGTGGAAAACGTTCTTACCTTTCATTTTTGATATTTCATCCTTATTTCTGCCTTTCATTACGCAAAAAGTCATTTTCATCCATTTTGTCAATTAAAAATTATGAAATGATGAATTTACCATTCTCTTTAAAATTTAAAAAAAAAAAAAGTTAATTGCAATCATAGTCCCAAATTTTTCAAGAAAGCACAAATGAGTCCCCAAATAAATTACTAAAAGGGTAATTAGATGTCCCTACCTTTTATTTATTTATTTTGTATTTTCACTCTTAATTACACATTTGATTGCATAAATCATCATATTAAAAAAAAAACTAAAAAAAATTATTTTTTTAATTTCTAATTTTTAAAATAATTTATTTGGTATTCGTTTGCACTTTTTATTTTTTTTTATTTTTTAATAAATTTAATTGGGACTCGTTTGCAATTATTTTTTTTAAAAAGAATTTAATTTCTAATTTTTTAATAATTTAGTTGGTACTCGTTTGCACTTTTTAAAAAAAAAAATTAATTTCTAATTTTTTAATAATTTATTTGGGGTTCGTTTGCACTTTTTAAAAAAAAATATTTAATTTGCAACTTTTTAATTTGGGAGTCTGTACTTTTTACAAAATTTTGAAACTATAGTTACAATTAATTCTTTAAGTTTTTATCTAAATATGATGGTATATTCATCATTTCACAGTTTTTTATTGAGGAATTGAATGAAAAATTGATAGAAATGATTGTTCGCGTAATCAAATGTGTAATTAAGGGTGAAGATGTCAAAAAAAAAAAAAAAAGATATGAACATTTTTCAAAATAATAATGAAACGTAGAGACATTATGTGCTAATTACCTTTTTAATAATTTATTTGGGACTTATTTGCGCTTTTTTAAAAATTAGGACTATGGTTACAATTATTTTTTCGTTTTACTTTTTTATTTAAAATAAGGGTATATTCATCATTTCATAATTTTTAATTGAGAAAATGGATGAAAATGACATGTTGCACAATGAAATATGAAAAAAAGGATGAAAATGTCAAAAAATAAAAGATATAGACGTTTTCCACAATATTAGTGAAATGTATGGACGTTATGTGCCAATAGAATTTTAAACTAAACTTTTCAAAAGAGATTTTAGTTCCTTAATAAAAAGTTTATAACCCAAAATACACTTTTTCTCTAAGGTAAAAGCTTTTTCTTCAATTTTAGTCTTTTGCTTACATCATAACATGATTTTGGGAGATACAATGCGGTAATAAATGAATTAATAGTCTGATTAATATATGAATACATTGTGCTTGTTTTGGAGAAATCAGAAGTAGCTAAAATTGTAAATGAATAGAAATGGGTGATGGATAGTGAGTAGTAATTGTTGGTTATACAAAATGTGTGGTTAAAATTAAACTTTAACTTTAATATTTAAACTACAATGACATTATAACATAAACCAAAGCATATAGAAATAAGCATATTCAGCTTGAGCATTTGGCCACTTGGCAATTGCCTAAGATTTCGTGTTTTGACAATGCTCAATAGATTTAACTCGACTCAGAGGCGGATGTAGTGGGGACAGTGTTCAGCCCTCCGCCTTTGAGTCGGGTTAAATTTGTAGCCGAGCACTGTCCCCTAGCCCATATAAAACCCTTAAGAAAAAAATTGTTTAATTTTAGCTCAAATATTAGCATTAGCTCAGCTTTAGTTTGAATCTCAACCAAAGTCCAATGCTCAATCATTTAAAGTGGGAATTACTCCCATCTCTAGTTTTAAACTATATAATTCAAAATTCAGATTTAAAGGTTTTCTTTTCAAAATATAAATCAAATTTTAAATATTAATAATATTAGTATAGAAGTTAAATTATTCTACATATTCAACGCACCATTTTCTACCATAATCAAACCCTAATTAATCCCTTTATCTTCTTTCTCTCTCTATACCTATCTATTATATCTCTCCCCCAACCTCTCTCTACAACTCTACTGGCCGACGAGTACAAAGAATTGTCTCTTTTCCTAGCATATCTCTTTGTCTTCCCACCCAGACCTCTGTGTGAAGAGGCGTGTTGCTGCGATGCTAGTAGTTGCCAGATGTCTCTCTATAGCAGCAACGTTGTGCACGCAACGTTGTGAGCTCCGCCGTTCACAGCAGTGTCGAATGGGAGTGGTGAGACTACTGCGAACTTGCAACAGCGTTTTTCGACGGTGCACCCGCCACGTAGTAGAAAAATAAGGATAGGGGTTTGGGGCATTTTTGTCGCCGATAGGAGAGACATTTGGGAAGGGAGTTTGGGGGTATTTTAGGATTTTGTTCTCCTCCTATTTGAATTGCTTAGCTGGAGCTGCTGTATAGAGGTTTCTTCTTTGCTGGAGTGGAGAAATCTGGTGGTGGTGGTGTTGCTTGTGGTATTGGTGGTTGTGTTGTGTTGGGTTGGGTTGGGTTGGTTAGTGGTGGTTTTGTTTTTGTTTCTATTTCAATTGTGAGATGGCGGCGACGGCGACAAGATGGTGGTGTTGTGATGGTGAGAGGGTGATGACAATTGCTATGGTTATAGATCAGATGCGGTAGTGGTTGTAATAGTGTGGCAGTGGCTATAGTAATTTTGAATTTGATTATTTAATGGTGTTTGGATGATGGTGGTAGTGATGTTGGCAGTTTCGTGTGGTGGTGGTGTAGTGGTTGTGGTTAGGTGTGGGGTGGCAGCGACGATATTTGACTGCGGATGGTTTTACCGTCGGGATGTGGTGGTGGTGGCGACGGCGGCGATGTTGGGATGTGGCGGTTGTGGTTTCAACGGTGCGACGAGTGGCAATGGTGAGGTGGCAGTGGTGGTGGTGGTCACAAATGATTTGATTGTTTGTGACCAATAAATTGATTAATGTGTGACCAATAAATAATATGTGACCAATGAAATAGTTAAATTGTGATCAAGAAATAACGTGTGACCTAACAAAATTTTTTAATTTATGACCAATAATTTGATAATATATGACCAAAGATTAATTTGTGATTAATTAATTAGATATTTTGTGATCACAAAATAAATTGTGACTTGTAAAATTTGTAGTTTGTGATTAATGAATAATATGAGATTTATGAATTTGATAAATTTGTGACCGGTGAATAAATTGTGACTTATAACACTTTTGATATGTGATCGTGACAAAGTTTGTGACTTATAATTTTTTTTATTGTGGTTGAGAAATAATTTGTAATTAATTAATTTATAATTTGTGACCAAGTTGTATAGAATTGTGGCTTCAATATATTTAATTAATAAAATATATATTTAATTTATTAATTTACAAATAAATTTTAAAAAAGTTTGATTTTTTAAATTTCAAACCTTGTTATCTTAATTGAAATGCACCATACTTAGGTCTCGTTCGCTAGATATGAAAATCCAATTAAAATTGAAAATATAGTCGTTATTGTGTCTCACTTGTCTAATAAAAGTCAACAATAATAGCTAGTTTTTCAATTTTAATCTCTACCGAACGAGCTATTAATCTCTTATTTTTGAATTTTTCTATTATTTAAATTGTATAAAAGATGCTATGATTATTAATTACTCTTTTCATGACAATCATGAAATGTGAATATTTTATTGTCAAATTAGATATTATATTTAACGCATGTTTGACTAAATTTATTTATAATTATTAATTAAATTTTATTATAAATAATTTATTGATTAGATCTAGAAGCAAATTATTTATTTTAATAGTTAGAGGCACTACATATTTTGCTAAATTTAAAAGTAGTTAATTTTCTTTATTTGTACGTATGTTTTCATGTATTACTTATTCATATATTTTTTAAAACAAATTACTTATTTTGACCATAAAAAAGATATTATGATCAAAATAAATAATTTACACTAGATTCAATATTGAGAATAAAAAGAATATTTGTTAAAACTTATTTATTTATAAAGTAATTTATATATAAGTATATTCTTGAAATCAAGCAAAAAATGGACGTGAATTAAATTTAATTTCTTCGACCCTCAAAAATTTTAGTTGATTTTTCTCACTTTGATTGAGATTCTTCACTCACTTTGAAATGTGGTGATATAAAAAGATAGATAAACAACCAAATAATATTTCGAGACAATAATATATGGATTATAGTGATATATTATCGACTACTTGTTTCAATCAATTGTTTAAAAAGATTGGTCGTAAAAGTTACTAGAAGAGTACTCGTTAAGTAGTTTTTTAAATGTTCATTGATAGATATGTATTTTTGCTTATTTCTATCATGATTCGGTTAATTTATATTTTTTTAAGGCAAGCATCGATTTTCTATGTGAGACATCTAATCGTTTTTTATTTCATTGAGTTTCATATATTTTTTACCGTGAATGTTATGAGAATAACCTCTAAAACTCGATTTATTGTGGTGTGAGTTCATTCGATTTTTTTTTTTTTTTTTAAGTTTCAGCCCATCCTAACATCATTTCTAGTTACGTCCCTGACTCGACTTCTTGATAGTTTTTTTTTTCTCTAGTCTCAATACATTAAGTCTACAGATATAATTTTGCTGTTAAAAAAATAAAGATGAAATAGTAAGAATATATATTTTAGAAAATTGTCTATAGTTAAATAAAAAATTAAAAAATAATTTAAGATTACAAATTAATTTTTTTTGTCACTAATGTTAAGGAATAGAACAACATAGATCAATTTATAAGGCTACTCCTCTTTAAAAAGTTGATATTTTAAGATGGAATTCAAAATCATAACATATTATCAGAGCTCATAAAGTTCCAACGAGCAATTCAGCTCAGTTAAGACTCAAAAAAATGAGCACACAGACTTCAAGACTTGTCTGCTCAAACGAACAACCATTTTGTAGGCATGTTAAAGAATAGAAAAATATAGACCAAATTAACATGGTTTCAGAGCCCATTAAACTCCAACGAACAATTAGATCATGCTAAGACTCAAAAAAATGAGCACAGAAATTTCAAGATTGATTTGCTCAAACTAGCCACTATCTTGTAGAGTCATGTTAATGAATAAAAAAAAATATAGATCAATTTATAAGGATTTAAGCTACTAATCTTAATAAATTTAACATTTTAAGGTGGAACTCTAAATTTTAACAACTAATAGTAATAACAATTATTTCAACGAATATAAATTATGACGGAGATTTCTTCACTGATATTGTAATAAAATATAAACTTTAATATCAGCGAATTAATTTTTTTTTTTTTTTTTTATATCTAGAATAGACAATTGTAATATCATAAATAAAAAATTCTAAACTATTGACGAACTACTAAAATATATATATTTCTTCATTAGCGGTCACCAACTTAAATACCGTCAATGATCACGACGACAATTGATACGTTCCAAATGGTGTACCAATAAATTTTCCTTATTTAGATTAAACGTGTCATCTTAAATAGTAATATGGCAAGTAGGGGTCATTTCTCGCAGATGATTTGTTCAATTTAATCAATTGCACGCTAGAAAGTGAAATTCACAGTTATATACAAAATTGATTAAATGAGGTGGTTTGGTTCGTTGAACTAAGGAAAACAATAAATTCAAAATAGAAAAGATTTGAATTTTGAAATAAATAAAGTAGTTTTTGATTAGATATGTGAAAATGTGATTGATAGGTATTTCGTTACCACGAAAATGATTTTCCTATCAATTACTACAATGAATTCTTGTTCTCTAGATTAACAACAATTTGAGAACAATTGCAAGTTCAATTATCTTGACCTCTTTTTACATGTTAGTTGAATAAAACAAACTCTTTACTCAACCATATTCATTAAACAACTTAGAACAAGTTCTCTAGATTTAATTTAACAAAGCATTATGACAAAAGAGAGGAATTGAATTAAGAGTGAACTCACAAGCTCGGTTTACTCACTTAAGTGTTAATCACATACAATCAATTGAAAATTCTTCATAATCTGATATGATCCGGGATGACCTGAAAACTACATGGAATTTGATGATTGATGGAGAGTGGTTAATGACAAGTTCAAGTCTTCAAGGGCTTAATAAAAGCCATACAAATGCATGCTCGGGAAACGGGGCACATAGGGTTGAAAAAACCGTGTCAAAATACAAGTTTCATGTTGGGCTCGGAAGAAGAAACCAAATGAATCAACTCGGTTCAAGCAGCAAACGAGCAATGTGGATGAAAACGGGCATAACTTTCAGCTCGGTTGTCGAATTTTCGCCCATGAGTACAATTCGAAACTGTCATGAAATTCTGCACAAGGCTGCGCAAGGCCACGGTACTTTTGGTCTTGCAGTCACACAGAAACATGCCGAAAACAAGTTGGCGAAAAATTTCCAATTTTTTTGAGTTTCCTAGTTTGACTAAAATACAATCTTTTGTAATATTTAGAGTTATTTTCTGTTTTAACTACATTAATTAGGTTTTAGTGTAAATATGTTTATTTCTTTCATTGTAAAGGAACTAAGACTTTTAACATAATGAATTGAGAATTTCTCTCTCCTTGTTCTTGATTGAACTTGTACCGAACTTATCAAACATTGTTATATTCGTGGCGTTCAACCCTTAGAACTTATCAAATGATTACGCACCCTTTGTGGCGTTCGTAAATCGAAGTTCATTGATTTTGTAATCAAGAGGTCATTCAAACTTCGTTTTTGTTTGATTGCTTGATTCAATAATTTGCAGGTCGAGATTATACCGTTTACAACCTGAATTTGGGCTTTTATAATAAATTGCTATTACGTACTATATATCTGAAAATGAAAACAAATCAATCATTTAGTTGTATACCTAAACAATCAAAAAGAACAAAATCAACATTTAAAACAATGGATTAAACACATCAATCAAGAGAACTATAAATCACAAATTAATTAAAAATCATAACTCGGGGTTGAAATCGCTCACAATCACAAATATGCTTAGTTATCCATGAAATACTCAAAAATAACAAACAAATGCTTACAATACATTAATGGAAAATAGATTAAAGAAAAGAAAAGCTTATTAATTAAGAGAGAAATGGTTTAGAGTTCTTCAATATCAATGGATATTCTTTTCTAAGCTATTTCATCATTACCATGCTCTAATCTTGCCCCGAAATTACCAAAGAAAATCAAAGGAAAAAAACGAAAAGAAAATAGTTAAATTAAGTAATAAATTGCTAATAAAACTCACAAATATCTAAATTTAATTGTGCGAATAAGTGCAAAAACCCGCACTTATCAGCAATGACATTGATAATCGCAATGATCACTTACAGATGAGTGTAGGTAATCACTAATGAATCTACATCAATGATCACTGATGTTATTGCTATTGGTAATTCCGTCCTAATCATCGACACATATTGTTGTGTGATTCTATCAATTATCATTTTTATCCATTGAGAACATTGATGCTATTTCTATTGATAATTTATTTCGAATCACCAACTGACATTATTTTTCGTCTGGTTCTATCTTTAATACTGTTGATTCTAAAATTTTCATTTAATTATTTTTTATGATTATTCTTTAAATGGTCCTCTTAAAAAAAATTCTAATGCCTTCAAATTATTTAAACAACCCTTGAAAAGGGAATAAAAGATGTAGAGAAGAAGAGAAAATGAAGAACAAACATGTACGAGGACTATTCTTTCCTTTGCAGTAAAACCTAATAGGTAATTAAAATTCAAATCATAAAAATTATATATATACTTTACAAATTCATAGTTCGTATGAACTCAAATTTCTTGTTGTTTCCAAATTGCTGAACATCAAGAGTCAAGATCTTCTCTCTTGAGGAATGCTCAAAATAATTAGGTTATAAATACTATGTGTATTTATTAATATATTGTTGTATGAATATTCTTAAGATTAATTTTCGATTTAGATTTTACATTTTATGCTGACATTTAATAGTTTCTCCTTTTCCACCTTTATCAATTGATCGTAAGCCTTTCTTTGTTTCCTCAGTGTATTGTTAGATCAGAAGAATTACAAGTGGTTTCATACTTTATTTTTGTTATTTTTAATATGATAAGTAGTTTCATACTTCTTTTTTTCATATTTTGTTTCAATATAATCGGTTCGTACTCGATTGATTTGGGTTCAATTCGGTTCCACAGTTGGATATGGAACCAATTGCTCAATTTTGAAGATTATCATTGATACTCAATTCTGTTCAACACAATTTCGTTCCTTTTGGAATCGGACCGAATCAGATCATACACACTTCTATAATAAACTCATGTTTCGTATAAATTCTCTATAATTCATTTGTTACCACAAAGTTTCAAAACACTTTTTACAAAAATATGTTCCAAAATATCTACATCAAACAGAATTTAAATTTCATTTTTTTTTCCTTGCCAAAAGGTGCCCTCAAAAACTCTTTTCCCATTCTCTCACACTAACGTGCTTCTCCATCCAAATCATGTAAATACACTATAATTTACTACGACTCATTTCTCAACAAAACACTAATATATCATCTGTATTTTGTACGTTACCCATAAAATACAAGATCTTAACAAGAATATATACGTTAATACATGATTGTAACCAACCGTGAGATTTGGGACCATGCAGGTCAATAATTGCAATTATTTTAAAATAATAATAAGATATTGATCCAACAGGTCATGTGCGATTAATTAGCTAACAATATCACACGATTTTAATAAACTGTAAGATTTGGGGCCATGCAGATCAATAATTACAATTATCTTAAAAAAAATTATAAGATTTTGGTTCAACAGGTCTGGTGTGAATAATTGTACAACTCGGGTACTTGAGTTGGTCACACAACCAAAATATATGTTTAAAGAATTAATCTACTTGTACAGAAATCGTTGACACCTTCGTTGACAGAATGCCACATGGCGGCTCCCTATTAGGGGGGCGCCTACGGCGGGGGGGCCCGCAACAGGCGCCCCCCAATAGGGAGCCGCCATGTGGCATTCTGTCAATGAAGGTGTCAAAGATTTCTGTACAAGTAGCGCGAATGGCCATGGAACTGGATCGTGCATATCATTATTATATGAAGATATTCTATTATATTACTTGGGAAAAGTGTATTATCAAATCTTATAGCTGGGATTTTCTCTCTCTCATATATATACACCTTCTTGGTAGTTGGTGCAGTAGGGGATAAAGAAATAGAATTAAACAATGCATGTGGCCCTGGTAATGCAACAAGGTTGAAAGAAATATATCTCACGTGTGGCCTCAATCATGCCAATTTTTAAATGGTAATTTCCTACAAAGATCGAAATGGGATTTACAAATGGACATTTATTTTCTTAGGAATTTTTTGTATAACTATAGTTTATTGGACAAAGCACAAAATAATCCCGTTTAATTAAAAATCGTTTTAGTTATATGTAATAAATCAATTCAACCTTGTGAAAAATAACTTTATATTACGAAAAGAGAGAAAAAGAGAAGAGAGAATATAAGTCAATAAATTTGTGTATTATAATGAGAACCAAAACTTTCTATTTATATAGAATGATTATAGATACAATAGTAATAATTTCTAGAGATGCAAGAGTACAAATGTCATTCACAAATAAATTTATAATTTACAACACTTCCCCTTGAATGACACATTATAAAATATCTACCTTATTTAAACCCTGTTTGATAAAAATTCAATAAGACAAAAAACTAAACGAATTAAAAATAGTCCAATTATTTTAGAATATTAAAAATAAATGTTGCCTCATTAAAACCTTGTTAGGAAAATCTAGTGAGACAAAACTTAAGCGAAGGAAGAAGAGTACAATCACTCCCCCTGATGTTAATCACTGAGAATGTTTGAGTCGACGCATTCAAATCTTGTGAACCAATTTATTAAATGTAGATGTTTGTAGTGTTTTTGTAAATAAATTAGTCACATTGTCGTTTGACCGAAGTTGTTGAACATCGATGTCTTCATTATTCTGAACTTCATGTGTACGAAAGAATTTTGGAGAAATATGTTTTGTCATGTCATATTTGATATAGACTCCTTTGAGTTGTATAATACAAACATCATTGTCTTCATACAAAATTGCTCAACTATATTTTGTTGAAGTTAATCAGCTTGATGCTTGGTTATGATGTACCATGTTCATCAATCATACATATTTTCGGTCTGCTTCATGGATTGCAATAATTTCATAATAATTTGAGGATATTGTTGTCAATGATTGTTTCACAAATTTTCATGACATATTTGCTCCCCCAAGTGAAAACACACATCATGTTTGTGATTTAGTTTTATCTGTGTCAGACAGATAACATGCATCTGCATATCATACTAAAGTAGATCCCGACTTCCGAGAATAAAATAATCATAAATCAATAGTACCCTTTGGGTAACGAAAAATAATGTCTAACATGATTCCAACGTCTTTAAATTGGTGTAGAGTTATATCTTATAAGGAGATTTATAGAAAAAATTATGTAGGGTCGAGTGCAGTTTGCAAAATAAGTTAATCTCCAATTGCACTAAGATATGGTACTTCAAAATAAAAAACGTTTTCTCCATCTTCAAGTGGACGAAATGGATCTTTTTTCACATGAAGTGATCGAACAACTATAAGTGATACTAATGGATGTGCATTATCCCTATAAAAGTGTTTTAAGACTTTTCTGTATATGTAAATTGATGAACAAATAATTCTTCTAAAAATGTTCAATCTGCAACCTAAGACAGAATTTGAGATTTCCAATATTTCATCTCAAATTTAGTTTTCAAATAATCTATAGTTTTATTGAGCTCTTCAAAAGTTTCAATTAAATTTAAATCATCAATATAAACTGCCACAATTACAAATCCAATATTTACTTTCTTTATGAAAATACATAGTCAGATATCATCATTTTTATAACCCTCTTTCAATAAATATTCGTTAAGGTGATTGTACAACATATGTTTGAAATGATCTTTACAATTTAATTGAAACATTATTCTCGAGCACGTGTCATTTGTCTTGGTTGACTATTCAGGAAATTGAATAAGTAGTCTAGCAGAAGCTACATTCCTAGTTGAAAGTAGATAAACATGTGGCCATATAGTAGAAAAATTAATTAATACTATAAAATAATGAAATGGTGCTTATGGTGGGTATATTGGCCCAGATGTATCTTCATGAATTCTTTCTAAAAAAAAGTTGGAGATTCAATATTGATATTAGTAGCCGAATGTCTAATGACTAACTTGTCTTACAAACAAACTACACATGGATAATCATTAGATAAAATAATCTTCGATTTTTTAAAGGATGTCCATGTGAGTTATTTATTATTCGACACACATTACAGCTCCTGAATGTCTAAGTCGATCATGCCAAAGTATAAAAAATTTTAGGTTAACGAACTTTCGGTTCGTGGCGATATTTGATTCAATCATTTTTATAAATGTATAATATATGCCGATGGGAATATATGAATATTTTCTTTTATTTGCTTCTGGTTAAATACAAAAGAAGTTATGGAAATATATTCAACATTATTTTCTTGTATTGTCTCAATGTGATATCCATTGCAATGATTATCTTTAAAACTAGGAAAGTTTTTTCTGAATTTGCTAGAATAAAGTTTATCGTCAATATATAATTTTTTATTATTTGAAAAAAAAATTAATATTCTTCTAGAGTTTTCAACGATATTCGATACACCCGATATCGTATTAACATTATTTTTTTCTAATGTTAAGTTCGAATTTTTTTTTTCTTGAGATATATTATGTATAGTTGCACTA
This sequence comes from Fraxinus excelsior, assembly GCA_019097785.1. Lineage (NCBI taxonomy): Eukaryota > Viridiplantae > Streptophyta > Magnoliopsida > Lamiales > Oleaceae > Fraxinus > Fraxinus excelsior. Next base: position 35,906,315 of record CM032631.1, on the reverse strand, counting down.
TCAATCAAGCAGGTATCTTAACAATCATAAATCTATAACAAAACAAATATATTAAAAAACTTGAATTTAAATTTAAAAGAGTAAACATAATTTAATATTATGAAAGTAACGATATATAATAAAGTTTTAAATTTTTTGCGAAAAGTAAAAATATATTTCAAATTGAATTCTTAAAATAAAGGAAAATACTAAAAAGTAAACTGATATATATTTTCCCTTACACTACCCCAATCAAATAGTCAATATTCTCATTTGAATCATCAAATAAATCAGAGACTTCTAAATGAGTCACATCAATGGACCATCATAATCAACAAGATTTATCTCCACTTTTTCATATCCTTGATTGATTTTTTTGGTAGAGATCCACAAGATGTTTTGTTTATGACAGGTAAATGTTCAATGCCCTTTATTCCATATCTAAAGAAACTTTTTTCGCGTTCCTTTTTGAATGTGCTACTTTCGTTTGCTTTGCGCCTTTTGAAATTCTTGTCTTGTTGCATGTAGCTTTGTTGATTATTTTGTCCATAGTTTATTCCACGGCACGTCCAAATTCGTGTTTACGTCCTTGTCTTGATATGACATTTGCTTCCAGCAATGCAGTATCATTTACTTTATATGGTACAGAACCAGACGTAACCCATGATTTTTCATCAACAGATCATTATTTTGTTAATCCACAACCATACAAGATATGAGTTCTGAGTACTTTTTGAAACCACGCTCGCGATTTTGCTACTGTAAGAGCACATTTGAGACGTGAAAGATGGAAAAAGTTTTCTCCAAAATACCTTTATCGGTGATTTTTTCTCCACACAAGGTCAATTTTGAACATATTCTGAATAATTTAGAATTGTACTCACAAACAATTTTGAAGTTTTGTAAACGAAGGTACATCCTTTCGTAGCGGAGGACTATAGTCATGTGATGATCAAATCTTTCGGTTAATTTTTTTTCAAAGAACTTGTAGATCTTTCTCGGTGAGATATTTAATTTTCATTACATTGTGAAGATGATAACGAAGGGAGGTGAGTGCTTTTGAACTTTTAGGAGGAATTCTCTATTTTCTTCTTTTATTGTCTTTCCCAGATCTTTTGTGACAATATGTAAATCAATATTGAGTACCCATGATAGATAGATTTTGTCAGATATGTCAAGTGTAGCAAACTCAAGTTTTGTGATATTTGCCATTTGATTAACTACACAATAAAGCAAAAATGAATACAATTAGTTTCGAAAAATATGATTAAAAATCACATAATAGTTAATCAAGTAGTCAATATCAACATGACATAAGTTACATGTTTTCATTAAGGAATATACACTAATTTAAAATAATATATTTTTCGAAACATGTACTAATTCGGGAGCACGTTGTATCTTCCTATTGCTTATTCAAGAAAAGTATATCAATATTCTTCTGGAGTATTAAAAAATATAATTTATACTTTTCAGGAGTAAGTAATATTTTTTTGGAATATTAGTTATAATGTTTTATTACTTCAAGATCAACAACATGATTGATTATTAATTTAATGTTTATAAAGGAGCATCTAAAAATATTTAATCAATTTAAAAATATTAATTACCATACAGATAGAATGTGATATAAAAATGAATTACCAAACATGCATTAGGAAAGAAAATCTCAATGATGCTTGAGATAATGGGTGCACACGATTTTTTTATTTTTTATTTTTTTAATTTTTTTGTTACATGTACATAAAAATTTACGTAATAAATTACATAATAACATATGATACTTGATCATTTGCCAGTTTCAAAACTATCAATTTTTTCATCCAATTTTTTCTCTCTACATTATATTATGTAATTCATTATGTATATTTTTATGTACAAATAGCAAAATTCAAAAATATATATTATGCCATGAATTGATTTCTCGCGTGTCATGAATAGGCTTCATTATGCTTGACATAATAATTGCATGAATTAAATGCATGAACTAACTTAATGATTACAGGCAAAGATAATAAATAATTTAATGCTTATAAAAAAAATCACAGATGAACACAAATTGATGGTGACAACGACAGATAAATTAAAAAAGAGAATTTAATGCTTTAAAAAATTCGCATGAATAGGTGAACAAGAATTAATAAACACAAATTGATAAACGTGTTATCTATGTATGTATGTATATAAAAAATTTCACATGTTATCAAATTAATTTTGATACATGTCATAGATAATTATGTTTTAAAAAAATTACTACATTCACTAAATTTTAAAACTTTAAGTTTTCGTGTTGACAATGTATTATGAAAAGAGAGAATATAAGTTAATAGGGTTGCGTGTATTATAATGAAAATCAAAACCCTATAATTATCGATTTTGCTACCAGTACATCACAATGTACATCGGGGTGTACACTCCCCTCACATAGGAATGAGATCCACTTTAATAAAAAAATATTTTACACAAGTGGGTCTCACCCCCATGTAAGGGGGGTGTACACCCGGATGTACATTTTGTGATGTACAAGTAGTAATTTTCTATAATTATATGGAAGGATTAGGGATACAATTGTAATAATTTTTAGGATTGTAGAGTACAATTGTCATTCACTAGAAAATTTATCACTATAAATTGTTGAATATACCAAAATAACAAATTACACCTTATATATTAATTTATGTAACATTTTACGTATTGTTTGTTGAATTATTTTATTATCTCTTAAAGGTTAATTACTTGAAGATTATACTTTGAATGAAATGCTTTTTTTTTTCTTTCGTCTTCATTTTCTTTAAACTACGACATGAAAAAAGAAAAAATTAAAAAAATAAATGAATTAATAATGTGTTAAAAAATTGTAAAAACTTCATTTTAAAATGTTTTTCCGACATTTTAAAATGGACAAATGGAATTATTATTTGTCATCATGTAAGTAACAAGTTATGTTAAATAAATAATTTTTCAAGAAAAAACAAGGAAAATAGTAAATGATAGTATTTATTATTCTGCATATTAAAATGAATGTATTATTTATTTTAAGATTCATACTATAATTTTATACAATTTTGCAATTTGGTTTTCAAGAATCCATACATTATTTATATTATTTTCGTATTGATGATTTTTTTGTTATTATGAAAAATAGTAATAATAGAAGATAAATATAAATATTATCGAAAGAATATAAAGTTCGGTGTGATTAAAGAAATTAAAAAATGTCATAAATAGCTAAGAAACCGTTCAGTACACAATATTAAACGAGATGCGAAGAAATTATGTACCGGTGCACGGTTGACAGCTCCGACAGTCGAGATGGTATGAAAATTGCAATTTTGTAAAATATGGTATGAAAATTGCAAATACACCCTAATTAATGCAAGGGGTATTTTGTAAATTTTGATTGATTTTTCAATTTAATGAGTGCTGGGAACCAAACATGTTAGCAGTCTTTGCCTAAATCATTATCTTTTGCATCTCAGAGGGATCAAATCTCGCAGCTTTCCAAAAGGAGAAAATGCTCAGTTCCCTACTTGATGATCAGAAGCATAAGTATGTGGTCGAACTGTCTATAACCATGATGAGAGAGATGCATGACAGAGAGAGGTATTTTGATTAAAGCTTGAAAAAATCACTATCTTTGATTGGTTTGGATGGAGCATACTAATGAGAATATTAAAGGCAAAGTTAAAATCTCAATATTCCATAAATAGTAATCATGCATGTAGAGCATAGTTTAATTAATAAGGCATAGTATAATACATTTTATATAATCTATGTTTTTTTAAGTATTTGTTCGGGAGAGATTATTTGAAGTGAAAAATTATCTTTTTAGAAAATGTATGATTAAAAAGTAGAGATTTTTTCTTGAATTGACGTATAAAATTATTTTAATGAAAAAAATGTACGATTAAGCCCCTGTTTGGTACACATTAAAATTCTCGTTCTTATTCTTTTTCTTCTTTTTCAACCACACATTCTCCATCAATCTACTATTCCAAAATACATTTTTCCAAAATAATGTGGCTCAAACACACCCTCAAAATGAGTTCATTTTAAAATAAGTTATGCCAAACAAATGTTATGTCTTCCAAAAAAGACTTTTTGGCATCAATTATACCTTCAGACCATTTCATACTAGATTAGAGTTTTTGCGAAAAAAAAAAAAGAAAAAAAAAACTTCTCCACTCTCTTTTTGACACTTCATTTATATGTAAACTATTATATAACTATATGAGATACAAGTAACATTATTATTCATAAATTGACATTGACAAGTTATTAGAACATGTCATGGTTTGGTCAATGACCCTTCCATAAATGTGGACATACCCCTTTCATACACCATAATAAATGTTCATTAATATTCCAAGTGTGACAAGGAAAGGAGTGGGGTTGCATTTGTATAAATTGTCTTGTAAAATAAAGATGGCGAGTTCATTAATTAATTTTATCTACCTCCTTGCCAGTTAAGAGTTTCGCAGGGAAATCTTTAAAACCCATTAAAAATCACAACACTCCATATAATAATTTTTTCTTCCTTGTATATAAACTCTATTGAAATCCAAGAAAAAAGGCCTGCAGGATCGTGAATAAACTTGGTCCAAATCTTGTTTTCTTGTTTATAAACTCCAGTGAAATAATCCTAGAAAGAGATGTATCAGTCCCAACATAACAATGAAGCGATCTTTGATCAAAACCCTTTAATTGTATTCGAGCAAGACAAAATCCTTGAAGATCTGCTGCTGGATCATGTTTTGATGGACTGCAGTGATGTTGCAAGTAAAGACACCAAGAAGAGGAGAAGAAAATCATCTGCGGGTGTTCAAGAAAAGAATATTGATGACACTAGTAATGAATCCAATCTTAGGAGGATTATGCATAGAGATCTTGAAAGACAAAGAAGACAAGAAATGGCTAACCTTTACGCTTCGCTTCGATCCCTTCTTCCTCTTGAACACATCAAGGTGAGTAAAAACCATAATATTTTTGCTTTTAATGACAATACGGTGCAAATTTTTAATCCTATGGTGAGTTGAATCTGTTCGTCCTTACCCCTCGTAGGGATAGGGGTATATCTTGTACTTATGGCTATAAATAGTGGACGTAAAGCTATAGACCTTTTAATCCTAATTCCTTATCATTTCTCTTAATTCCTCTAAATCTTGCATATATTCTTGATGTTTTGATTAGGGAAAACGTTCAATATCTGATCACATGCACGAGGCTGTAAATTACATACAACACATGCAAAATAAAATCAAAGAACTGCAAATTCGGAGAGAGCAACTGAAGAAGTATTCCAATTCAGGAACCCTAATTGGTTTTGAGAAAGGAAGTTCTTCAAACAGTGATTTGCTTAATTGCGAAGTCATAGTGAATCGAAGCCGGGATGGAGTGGAGATTTTAATCAGCTGTAGTTCTAAAGATGAAGGATTTCCCCTTTCAAAAGTGGTCACTGAACTTCTCGAAAGAGGGCTTAACGTTGTTAGCTGTGTTTCTGCAAAAGCAAGTGAAAGAACACACTATAGAATTCTGTCCTCCGAGGTACAAAATATTACTCAGATATAGGAATGAATAATTTATTTGTGTTCTGGGATTAAGGTTTTCTAGAATAATTAATACAAGATTATTTTCATTAACTATCCTGTTTATATTGATCGTATTGCAGGTCAATGATTCCAGTATAGATTTATCTTTGCTGCAACGAAGACTGGCAAATGTCATCAACTGTATTTGAAGTTCAAGCCATCGGTTCTTAATGTTGGTGACTGTTTACTCATGGTTAGTTTCGACCAAAAGAATAGGCAGTCTTGGGCTGTTACTTTGGATGAGCCGAACAAATAATATGACACAAACAGGTTTTGTATCATGAATTTGTATCGTGCACATTACTTAGACCTTCTTTAGAAAGTCATGTTGGGACAAATATGAATCGATCTCCAAGGGAGAAGTCTTGGCACAGTGTGATCTGAGCTTGCATTTACAAATAAACTGTGGATGATATGCCACCTTGTAAAATCAGAAAGATTGTAATTTGGAACTCAACTTGTGAAGTCAAAATTATTTTGAATTGCATTTGGATTTGATAGTTTCAAGATTTTCATTGTCAAAATGGCCTATTATTTATTTATTTTTGCTCACCATTCAATTATTTTCCTGATATGAAGCTAATGCAAGTCAATAGTTTCCTAGTTCAATATATAACAATCTCAAATAATTCTTGTTAACATAATTCAAGTTGCAGACCAATGTTTGCATTTGGTTCACCGTTCTTTTTATCTAATGTTTGACAAACAATTTCAAAAGCCTTAACATTTAGGACAAAAGACAATGTATGTATTTTTATTTTGAATAAATCTAAGTGTACAACAATGGTTGACAATCATGTGTTGTCAAAATTCTATCATGTGATGTAAAACACAGTTTTTTAAAATGAATGGATATGATGATTCTAACAAGATGTCAATCAATATTGTACATGTGACATGATTCTTTTATTTGTGATCACGTTTGACCAATTTTAAGGCCTTATTTGGTATAAATTAAAATTTGATTTTAATTTCAAATCAAAGTCAATAATTGATTTTAACCACACAATTTATAGGATTCACAACTTTTCAACTACACATTTCATCAACTTTTATCAAGTCTATTAAAAATCTGATTTTAATCTATAACAAACAAGGGCTTATAGTGTTTGCTAAAATCTATCATATAAAAATAAGAAAAAAAAAAAAGGTAAAGGAAAAATACATATTTATTATTTGTCACATGTCATGTCATGTCATTTGATCACTAATGCTGATTGAGCCCCCAACTAGAGAACAAATTGATCAATAATTTAGATGGTATATTTACTCTTTGAAAGTTGCACGTGTTTGATCGAATTAAAATTAATTACAATTTTAATCTAATAATTATAGTGACGATTTAAAATCATTTATTGGTCAATGTTCGTAATTTAATTGAAAGCATCTATTGATAGCGATCAAATTTATTCTCATCTTTTGACCCTTTTATTTCTCGATGAAAGATGCAAACATGAAAAATGTATTAACAAATGCTAGAATACCTATTGAAATCACATAAAATATAGAAGTATATTTCTATCATCTATCGAACATTAAAATGTTTATTATATTGTGCTTAAACCCTATTGTTTCTCTTGATAACAATAAAATATACTTACAATTCAATTAGTGATCAAACAATTGAAAAGAATGATAAAAAGGTAATAAATATTCACAAATTAAAGTTAAGATAATTAATTAAAAACCAAGAATATCATAACAAGAGTTCTTCTCATCCCAACAATGTATAAAGCTAGCACAACATATCATAATTACAAGAAATCATATTTAAGTGAATAAAACATAACCCGAATTTTTGATAAATTGATAAGATGAAGATGAATCTTGAAATCTTGAATCTCTTCAATGGTTTATTAATAAATCTCCACTTACGTCTTCTTTTTTTTGCCCAAAAAATAAGTTTGAATCTTCAATTGATTGAATTCTTGCAAGTCTCATTCAATTTTCTCACAAAAACAATGAGTTTTTCTTATTTGATGATAATAATTGATGAATATTTGAGTATGGGATGTTTATTATGCCAAAAATGGATCTCAATCTTCGATTAGAAATCTGTAATATAACTTGTACGATTAGAAATTGATGTTGATAATATTTTGATCATATTCCATTCATTTTTGAATTCTAATTCAATCATATTGTCTCCTAATGGTCCGAATTAACTATTGAATATTGACAATTTGGTACTCAAACTTTGGGTTTTGTCATTTTTCCTTGATTTTCCTTTTGTTTCTTCTAATTTCTCGTTCAACCATTAAATTTTACATATGTAACATAAAATATAATAATTTAGGATATATTTTATTAAAATAATTAATAAATATCGATATTTTAGATTTCAAATAGGTGTATTTACAATTTGATAGAGAAAAAAATTGCCCAAGTCGCAAGAAGATTCTCCCAATTTTCTGACACTTTAGTGCATTCATGGAAATCTGATGGAGAGAGAGAGAGGAGTCGGTGTCAACCACTTCTGACTTGATAAATACAGTGCCATTTCTTTATCTTACATATGTCGGGCGAAGTTAGGTTCAACAACAGGAGTAATAATATGAATTTTTTTTTTTTTTTTTTTTTTCATCTTCTGTGGACTGTGGTAATGTTTTTGGTTCAATTGGTATACTCAGATTCACTTTACACTAACATAATTGAGCCCTTATATGAAGGTCATTATTTTTAAAATATATATATATATATATATATTTATTTTTTTTCAACTACACATTAAAATATTATTAGACGTAATCCAAAAAAAATTTCTTCATTTTTAGCTCTATACTTTTTATCAATTTACTATTTCAAAATGTATTCTATTAAAAAAAAAAAAGGAAGAGGCTCGAATAGACCCTGAATTAATAAATGGAACCTTCAGGTCCAAATATAATTGTGGAACCGCTCGGGGTTCGGTTCGGTTCGGTTCCGTACTATAATTAGTTTTTTAAACATTTACAGCAACGCTACATAAATACAACTAATGATATGTTCATTCGTAGTTCGATGAACAGTTGGAGAGGGGAAGTCGGGCTCGGCAGTCGACGGCTTTGATTTGGACATGCAGATGTAGATTTTCAATTTATCAAATGATTTGATGTTAGTAGACATATACTTACCGAATAAAAGTATGAAATTAGAAATGGGAGGATAAAAACTTAAAAATATCTAGATCTTGAGTTAACAATGAAATTAATAATTGGACAAAAGAATTAAAACAAAAAATTGAATTTAGAAATTGGGTGAGCTGGGTTAGCTAGACATGATCTTAGCTCGAGAATTGGAGCATTAATCACTAAATTAGTTAATTCGCTAATTTGTTTAGAAAAAATAAAATAATTTAATTAATTCAATATAAAAAATTAAAAAAATTATTTAGATTCGATTCTTATTCGGTTCTTCGGTTTTTGGTCGAGAATCAAGAATCAAAAAATCAAAATCATCGGTTCTCGATTCAAATACTCTTTCAGGTGTTTAACTTATAAAGAATCGTTCGGTTCAGTTGGGTTTTGGTTGGGGTCGATTTGGTCCAATTCAATTCAAAAGTTTTGTCTAATCCTACAGTTACTTGAAGCTTCGGGAATTTAAAGAAAAATACTAGAAGTTGGTACACGTTTGACTTTTGATCTTTTATTTATCAATTATGCTACAATACTAGGGCCTACGTGGCCCCAGATTTATCCTTTAGATGCTGCAACAGACAATAATTTGGGTTTTATTTACTTTTTCTAGAATTTTACGAAATGAGTGATGAGTATTCAAGGATCCTGTGAGAACTGAGATGTATTGTTAACGTAAATTTAAATATTTTTCTTACTTTATAATTACACATTCGATATCAATTTATTATTTAAAATACATCCTTACCCCAGAAATAGGACTAAAACAGACTAAAAATGGTGACAAAAAGGTTGTGTTGGAAATAGTTGATTAGGCGTTGGGAACAAAATGGGGGCAGGTGAAGTTATAAAATATTGCGAGCCGTTAAATTTGACATTCAAGCCTTGACTTAATTTTGGCTTTTTTAGAACAAGAATCGAAAAATATATTAGAATTTGAAATTAATTACACGAATTACTATAAATGAATTTTTTTATATTAAAAATACAATGTTTTCTTCCTCGTCCCATTTTTCTTTGGCCATTTAAGTTATTTAATTACATATATACTTTTTCAATAATTTTATGGGTGACTTGATATCGCACCTAGGGCCGGTTTTGGGCATAGGCAAGTGAGATCTGCACCTCAGGCCCAAAAGTAAGGGGGGCCTCATTTTTTGGCCCCCATTTTTTTTTTTTTTTAAGTTAGGTCAAGCCCAACACTGAGGGCCAAAAAAAAATTTGGCCCAATTTTTTTAATAACCTAAACGTAATCAACGGATTCAACAGACACAACACACACACACACAGTCAACAGCGATTTTACTCTTCTAGTCTTCTTCTAGTGTTGACGCCGGTATTTCCAGACTTCCAGTCGTTCTTTTTCCAGTGCCCAACCGTTCTTCAAGGCCGTCGACGCCGGACACTGGTATTTCTAGACTTTCCTTTCCCTTCCGTCATTTCTGGCTTCCAGTGTCGCGCTTCAAGGTCATCAGGTCAAATTTTGGCCTAATTTTTTTCAAGGTCGTTAGGTGAATCAGTCGACGGACGACTGCTGGCTGCTGGTATTGTCTGCTAGTAAGTGGTAGCCTGGTATCATTTTTGTGACTGTAAGATTCTGATTGGATTGGTCATTGGTTGCATCTGTAAAAGGATTTGTTTATTTTGCAATTTGCTTAATCTGATTGGTTTTGCTGCAGCCTGCATATGTTGTTTATCTAATTGGATTGATTGTATATGTTGTTTACTTGTTTATCTGATTGTTGTGAATAATTGTGAATCTAATTGTTGTGAATATGGCGTGATTCCATGTGGTTTAACCTTTTATTGATTAAAAAGGGTAAATTTCGGAGCTTAAGAAAGAGTGATGGTGTCGTGGTTAATGTGAGCTTTTGATTTTATGCTTGTGAGATGCGATGGTAGAATAGGGTGTGATTCCATAATTTTTGCCGATTTTCTACTTCTCAAGTAAGTAATGACTTGCCTTAACTCGATATTGAATATATTAAAAATGTTTAAGCTTAGTCGGCTTATATGAATGTTCATTGTGAGATGATTGAGATAGTATTTAACTGATTGTTTGAACTCTTGTCGATTTTGTTACTTTATAGTATAAATATTTTGTTCTTTATATTTGTTTGTTGTTCAGTATTAAGTTAGCAATATGTTGCATAATACACTGTTGTATTTTGCATTTACGTTGATTTGGGGGGGGGGGGGCAATTTTGGGAGTTCACCTCGGGCCTCGTAAATCACAGGACCGACCCTGATCGCACCTTCTTATGAGCACAATACAATTTAATGGCATTATAAGTTTTTAATCTTTAATAACTATAATATATTCTTGACTTCCTTTTTTTCTTATCACATTCTTATCAACTTTTAATTAATTAGTACAACTTGTATCTAGTGACAATTTTCGTCCAAAAATTCTAATAAGATGGCATAAGAAGAATGATTCTAATAATAGAGCATAGAAAGAATGATTTGTCACTCGTGATTAATGGAAGGATGACGATAAGAATAAAAAAAAGACAAAATTAGAAACATAAATGAAACAATAAGTAAAGGTAAATAACACTTAATGCAATTAAAATATTGTCCACATATAAAAATAATTGCGGTTTATTAATAAAATAATTGTCCAATTGTCTTATGTTAGGACTGCTAAATTATATTCCGGACTTTGTTCCAATATAGCCCCTGTTTGGCCCCCATTTTGGGTGTTGAAAATTTTTGGAATAGTGATTGATGAGAGAATGTATGGTAGAAAAGTAATGAAATTTTTTTGATTTGTGTGAAATATTATTTTATTTGATGAATGTGTGGTTGAAATGAAGAGGGAAAAAAAATTAATGTAATGTAATGGAAAAAAATGAACATCAAACATGAACATATTACAAACAGTTCAATAAGATTGATAACCCCTCAGCTTTTTGACTCAAAAATACAGCTCATAGTCAAGTCTCATATGGTGGTGTTGGGACTTAAGTTCCATCCTGAAATGTTTAGTTATTAGATGAATTGGCTCACAATCTCCATTTGAAAACTTTCATTTTCTTGTTTCATTGATTTAGAATTTTTAATTGCACATCTTTAGCCATTGTTTGACCCACATTCTTTCAAAACACATTTTCAACCATATATTTTTCATTACATCAATAAATTTTCCTTACTTTTTAACTACATATTTCTCATCATATCACTATTTAAAATACATTCTTTCCTCAATAACATTCATCAAATATACCATAATGATTCATTCATGAACAAAGTACCACATTAGGATTGCCTGATGTCGTCTTTTAACTAGAAAATATCACACTTTGTCAAGATTTACATAATCTTCATCACATCACGTACCATGATCTCTAATACCTTATGAGTTGATAATTGCACACAATATTCCGTCATTGCAATTAATTGGAACTAGACTAGGTTCAAGTCTTTTGAACACATTCAGAGATTTATCTTACGCAGGGTTGGCAATGGGCTGAGCCGGTTTGGCCTTTACCCACACGAGCTCGGCTCGTGCGAGTTCGTGGCTCGTCCACCACGAGCCGAGCTTAAGCTTGGCTCAAGTCATTTTGGACGAGCTCGCCTAAAATGGGTACTCGACGAGTCGAGCTGAGTCAAGCTTTATAAGATATGTCTTTTATAAAAAAAAAAAAATTTCAATTTTGGACGAGCCAGCTTGTGGGCTTGGCCTCATGAGCCGCTAGTCAAAAAACGAGCTGAGCAGGCTCAGCTCGTTACCTGAGCTTTATAAGATACGTCTTTAAACAAATCGATTTTGGACAAAACTGCTCGTGGCTAGGACCTACGAGCCGCTCGTCAAAAAAGAGCTAAGCAAGCTCGGCTCCCGAGTGGCTTGTTTTGACGAGCTTAGCTGACAAGTCGGCTCGGCTCGATTGCCACCACTAATTTTACGTATCCACTAGGCTTAGCTTAAGGTATGACTCCAATACCACTTATGGTCTATTTGATTGTAAGAATGGAATTGTGTGTAAAGAAAATAAATTTCAGGGAATTGAATTGCTTAGAACTTGTTTTACTAGGAATTGTCAATTAATTGTATTTGATTGGTATAATTTTTCACCTGAAAAATATTGAAATTTTGAATCTTTTAGTGTTCATTTGAATTTGCTTTTCATGGAAATTGTCCATTAAAATGATATAATTTGTTACAATTGGGAATATATTTTGTTTCCATTGCCAAAAAAATTTTAAAAAAAAAATTGTCTAGAAAAGTTTTTCCCATCAAACCCATAGGTAAAGCTTTTCCTCAAAAACCATGAAAATATGGAAAACAAATTCCATAAAAAATTTAGTCAATCAAACATGTAAAATTGTGGAAATGGAATTTAATTTCCATCTTCTATGGAAAATAAACATGAATCAAACAAAGCATTATTGTCGATAGATTAACATATTAAATGGAGTAACACAATCTCTATGTAAACCTAGGATCGTCTCTATTTTTTCCCAAAGCAAATGATAAGCAATATACTTTATTGCAACATTTCAAGAAGTTCCAAAGGATCACATACTACAAGTACACGTAGAATTACGGATGACAACGGAACGAGGTGGGACCAAGTTTGTCATTACAATTCCTGTCTCATATGGGAATTTTTTTCCTTATGTTGATGTCGAAAATTGTATGGACAAAACTCAAGCCAACTTCAAAGAAGAATACGACTTCGATTAATTGTCAATGTGACGTTACAAGCGATTCAACTACTCCTTTCTATGTTTATAGGAGATATTTGAAATATGGATAATGTAAGAAGATTTGTAATGTGAAAAGCCGTGTCTCCTTCTTTACCACTATTTTATCTTTTATAGGAGAAAATATACACGCTTCATTAATTTCCTGTCTTGTCATTTGTAATTCCGAAAAAGGAGAAGTACACATGTTGGAATAATTCAATCAGCCACCGAGCTCGATCTGGAAATTTCATGATGAGCAAATCTTACAGATGGGCCCCAATAATTAATGAAGTAAGTCTTGGAAAAGGAGCCTAACTATTTGATCAAGGCTTATGTAAGCACTGATGTAAGTTATTCAATGTGGATTTTTTCTGATTGGTTGGTTTATTGATTCTGTCAGTGATCTTCAATCATTAGAATCCTCTTCCCTTGAAAGACTACACAATTTTCTTGGGTACGCTAACCATCTGAACCAAGCTCACACTACCGAGCTCACATTATCACGTGTTCATCACGCATATTAATCCGATCTGACCGACCTTTAAGCTCGGCACGTTACCAGATACCCCCTTGGTCAGTACAGACCTAGGTGTGTACTGACTTATTGAAGTGATTGGTAAAATTCCCAATTTTCTGTAATCATTGATTCAATTAATGACAATGACACATGTCATTCCTTTACTCGCATATGAGATGTATGACATGTTCCTTCTTCTAGAAGCTTAGTCTTGTGACCGTTGATTTCATTTGAATTTTTAGACTTTTGCTCCAATTTTTTTTTTTTTTGTTTTTGTTTTTCCACCTTTTTTGAGTGAGGTCCAGGTATTCCTTTCTTTTAATTAGAATACCCTTCTTTTTTACACTTTTATTTCCTTATTCCCATTTGCTTATATGAGTTTGGACGAATCTCACGTGTAGTCTTGGGAAAATAATCAGGAAGAGTTTGTACGATCTTCATCTACCCCGTCTGTTAATCCCTTATCTGCCAGTTTAGATTGTAAGGGAGTTTTTACTTCTATTCATACTTCTTCTTTTTACCTTCCTCCACCCAGTCTCAGTCCTTTGTCTAACTTTCCTAGGAGTATGGAATATCATCGAAAAATGAGAGAAGCGGGGGCTCAAGAGGAAGGTCATAGTGGAAACTAAACATGGGGGGCTAATTCCCATAGGTCGGTAGTTACAACGGACACCCTAGCTACCTTAGGGCCAAATATAACGTACCTTCATCTGCAGAACTAGTCATCCCATCTTCTACAGACCGAGCTCATACTCTCCTTACGGGGTGTGTGACCCTCGATACAGCTATCTTCCAGGCTGGGTTGAGTAGAGGTGGCAATTGAGCCGAGCAGTTCGTCGGCTCGCCCGTTCGGCTCGTACTATTCACGCCCACAAGCCGCTCGGGCTCGTAAAAAAATGAGCCCACGCACGAGCCGAGCCTGCTCGGCTCATCACTGTAGACGAGCTGACTCTTGGGTAATTAAAAAAAATAACGAGCCACGGTCACTGACCGTCTTGGTCACTGAATTAATTCAGTGACCAAAACGGTCACTGAATTCAGTGACCAGAACAGTTTATTCAGTGACCATTTTGGTCATCGAATTTTATTTATTTATTTTATTTTTCTATAAATACCCACCTAAATCAAACTTTTTTTTCCACCAATATCAATCTCTATTTTCTCATTATCTACTCTATACAATTTACATTCTCCAATCTCCATTTATTTATCAACAATATCATTCATTCATTCTATAATCATCTTCTACATTTCTATATTCAATTTCCATTATTCTGAACAAATGGATTCACGATCATTTGTTGAAAACTTGTTCGGTATGGAGAACGAAACACAAACACCTACCCAAAATCAATTTGGGAATGAATTCTCCGGTCTCAATAAATTATCAATTCTAGAAAATATTGAAGATTACGACGTTCATGAAGGTAGTCGTCCAATTGATTTGGATGATGTTGATGTTGATCCTTGTGTTCCAATTGATTTGGAACAAGATGAAGAGCCTACATCAAATATTCTCGATGCAAGAGGGGAAAGAAAGGGGAAGAACAATGCAAAATGTTGGGACCATTTTAAATTGGTTCAAACCGGTCGTTTGGTCGATGGAATCCCCGAAACCAAAGCAGTATGTAAATACTGCCAACAACGACTGACATGGCAAAGAGGCATTGGAACTACCCACCTCAATCGTCACTACAAAGCATGTATGACCAAACATGGGTTTCTTCCAGCTGGTCAAACTCAACGACAGTTTGGTTCTCTAGGCGCCAGTGGTACTACGCCACTTTCTACATGAATGTAGTCAGAGGAGGAAGCTCGAACGGGAATGGTGAAGTTTGTTGCCGCGTCTGAGTTGCCACTAGCAATAGCGGACAACCAACATTTCATGAACTACGTCAAAACATATCTTCAGCCGAGGTACGTTGGGGTAAGTCGAAATACTCTCCGTGCTAATACAATTAAATATTTTCTTCATGCAAAACAACTATTGATAAATGATTTAGAGAAATATGGGGCGTGATGTCTTTAACTTCTGATATGTGGGAAGGGATTAATAAGAGAGGTTACATTGCTGCAACTGCACACTATATAGACCCACTTTGGGTTATGCATAAAATAATTATTGCTTTTAAAATTGTTGAGTACCCGCACAACGCCCAAACTATATTTAATGCTATCATAAATATAGTTAAAGAGTATAAATGCGAGAGCAAAATTCGTTCTTTTACGTTCGACAATGTTACCGTAAATACAGTTGTTATCGATAAATTGCATAGAGTACTTCAACCCGATTTTGGTGGTTATTTATTTCATGTTCGATGTGTATGTCATATTTTTAATTTAGTAATACAAGACGGTTTAAAACATGTTAAGGATGAAATTGACCGAATTAGGAGTGCACTTATATATATCACGATTACACCTAGTCGAAAATAAGCATTTGAAGAATTTTGTTCAGAAAATGGAATGACAAATACAAAAATATTTATTACTGACGTAGGCCATAGATGGAATTCCACTTATTATTAAAATCATGTGAAGGTTTCGAACATTTAATTACTGAATTTTATAACCATAGGCATGTTAGAGATGAAGACGAAACTATCTTGAATGAAACCGATTAGAATATAGTTCTTAAAATAAAAAAAAATTTGACGACATTTTATGATTCTACAAATATATTGTCTGACGTTTATTATCCTACA
Organism: Fraxinus excelsior; assembly: GCA_019097785.1. Lineage (NCBI taxonomy): Eukaryota > Viridiplantae > Streptophyta > Magnoliopsida > Lamiales > Oleaceae > Fraxinus > Fraxinus excelsior. The sequence continues at coordinate 35,889,721 of CM032631.1, read as the reverse complement.
AGTTGTATGGTTCTTGAACGTCTTTATACAATTGCTAGGACTTTTAAAAGATTTCAAAATGACCCCGATTTCATGCAGTTATATATTCTATTGAATTAAAATTCAGAAAATATTGGGAAGAATTACCTATGTTATTTTCTTTAGCATGCGTTATGGACCCCCGATATAATTTATCGGGTACTAAATTTGTAATTTATAAAATTTCAAATTCTTTAACTTTTAGTACACCTATTACTTATAGGAATTTGGAAAAAACATTACGTGAAATGTACGAATTATATGCTTCACGAATGGGTACACATATTACTCGTGTACCTACATTTACTCCTCTCACTAATCAAACGGATGACGACGATGTAATTTTAGATTTATTCAAAAGCATGAACTCATATAGATTTAATTCATTTGCATATGTATGTGGTTCATCTGGTGGTAGTAGTAGTAGTTTGTCATCCACTGCATGTACTCAAACTTCGAGTAATAGTCCAAATGCGTTGCCATCTGAATTAATCGATTACTTTCGTCATACTTTGCCTACTAATAAAGAAGTTAAGAAAAATTCAGAAGAGGTAATTAAATTTTGGCGAGATAATGAACGTCGATGCCCAGTAGTTTCTGCAATGGCAAAAGATCTACTAACACCTCCTGTTAGCATTGTAGATTTGGAGTCTGCTTTTAGTGCAGGGAAGAGGATTCTCTCTGAGGTCAGGAGTTGACTCAAAGAAGATATTTTGGAAGCGTTAATGTGCGTGAAAGATTGGGAAGACGCTAATTATCGAATTCAAGATAAATATGCCGAAATTGCTTGTAACCAAGTAAGTGATATTTAATTTCACCATAATCATCACAAAATTTAATTTTCATACATTTATAATATTTTTTAAAAAATTGTACACGTAACAAGTTGTTCATGTACAATTTTTAACTCCGCCTACTAAAAATTGAAGTAGCCGATCCCAAACCCGAATAAAGGAGGAGGGTCTATCTTTAATTTTTTTATTTATAAAAAATAAAAATGTTTTGAAAAATGTATATTTAAAAAATAGTGTATAAAATGTGTTTATACTTTACATGTATATTTTTTTTAAGTTTAAGTATAAAACGGTAAACAAAAAACATATTACTCAAGTAACTCAACAAAACAATTTTTGTTCTTATTTTTTAAAAAATTATAAATTTTTTTGAAAATGTATATTTAGAAATTAATCACAAAATGTGTGTGTATATATATATATATATCTTTTACAATTAAACTAGTGTGTTATGTGTAATAATAATAATAAATAAATAAAAAAAAACGAGCTGAGCGCTCGGCTCGTTTGGGCGAGCTCGCCCAAAATCCCACGAGACGAGCTGAAGCTCGGCTCGTGTTGGCATGGGCCGAGCTGGCTCGTCTCGGCCCATTGCCACCACTACGAGCGGCACATCGCCTGACTGTGGTACCGTGTTACTAGTAGGCTCGTAGAACAGCTGGTCAGTGGCACGTTGCTGTGGTCACACTTCTCACCTTATGCAATTTGGTATGTCTTTTTTCTCACACATGTAATCTGTTCATTTGCACGATTCTTTTAGAATTCTAGTTTGCCTCACATCTTTATTGCATGGTTCATGTTGCTGCCATCACGAATGATTTAGAATACCTGCTAATAAGTGGAAATTTAATCATCAAGATGGATATAAGAAACTACAATGAAATGCAATAGTTGAAAAGTAAAGCACATATACCATCATCTATTTTTCCTTCGGTATTGTGGTTTGTATTTTTTTTTTCCTTTTTCCCCTTTTTTTAGTCTTCTGTTGTCCATATGGATCATGAGGGACAATTTTTCCTGGTATTGTTGTCATATTTTTCCATGCTTCTCTGCTTCATCACGTCTTCTACTTCTGGTCGGTCCTAGTGCTTCTTAATGTAGTTAGAGATGGAAAATGATTTCAATCCTGATTCTGTGTGCGATTTTCTGTGGATGTTTACTTCTCTGCCTGCTGGTGACAGAAGATTGAAGCTGTTTATTGCCTTGGCTTTACTGCGATGATTCTACCATAGAAACTATTAAGGTTCCTATTTCCTAAATCTTGAAACCAGCTCGTTAGTCGCACTGCTCTTCAAATGAATTTTTGGCACCATCCAAGCTTCGGATGTTATAACCTTCGAGTATGAGATCGGTTCTACAGTGACTCGATGCATTCCTTCTGAACGGTCGACTTACTAATTCAATTGCCCATAGGTGTGGCTGTAATAGAATATAGTGAATTTGCTGTGTGATATCACTGTCATTTCTAACATAATCTCCTGGAAGCACAAAATTGGTGGGTTTTGTTTTTTCTCCTAATGTGTAGGACGTAGTTCGGCGGCTTGTATTTCTATGCTTTATTAATGTGGTCGTTTTAATTGTTGTGCCGTTTTGAAGCTTCGGTGTGTGGCCTAGACATTTATAAAATAATTAAACTAGAAGCTGTAGTGTGAAGATTGAAATTTACACCTTGTTTATACTGTCCCCACACCAAAGAAAATGACTCATCATGGTGGTTTCAATTCTGCCTGCATCTTGCTAGTTGTGCCCAGTACTTTCTTAGCTTGTTATCTCATTTTCTAATCTTAGGCTTGGTTGGCATGAAATGGATCCCTTTGAGACTAGAAATTTATGGTGTTAAGCATTGAAGATTGGAGCAAGAAGAGTGAATGAGTCAGTGGATTTGGTTTCGCATTGTATGGTAGTAATGACATTTAAACAAGGGTGATAGATGAAACAAATGAAGGGTTGTGAGAAGCATTTTCAGATCCTGTATATAGTATGCATTTGGTTTGAAAATACCATTGAGCTCAATAGAGGCGAAAAAGGGTGTGTAGTACAAGGCTAAGTTTTTCATATGTATACATTTTTAGAAGGGTGACTATACTAATATGAATTATGTTTCTTGTACACGTGTGATTGACATCATCTTTGACATTCCGCCTATGTGATGAAAATTTAGCCATTGATATGGAAAAATATTGTTAAAATCACTGTATAAAAGCATGTCAACTCATATAATGTCAAACTTGATGTAAAACATGATATACATATAGCATGAATGTACTAATATTGATGACAAACTTTTGTTTTGAGTTGTATCACTTTTTAATTGAAAAAAAAAAAGTCTTCAATCTTTGTTTATTGTTGAGCCCTTGTTTGGTTTTGATAAAAAAAATAAATCTTATTAATTTTTATAAATATTGGTAAAATGTATGGTTGAAACATTGTTAAAAGTTTTGGATTGTGTGGTTGAAGATTCAAAAAAAAAAAAAACAAAACAAAAAAAAGTTTTAAGAAATGGGGGCAAACATGGGTTGAGCTTATGTTTACAATTTTTTTTTTTTTTTTTGTCGAATTGTATCTTTCACTAATTAACACGTATGATCTTATGATTTCTGTATAAATACTCTATCAGCACCTTTTGTCATGATTTTGTATGTGCTATGTCTTACTAATTTAAAATGAGGGGTAAATAAGTCTTTTTGCACCTTTCTAATGGATATTTTGTACGGATGGAATAATAAAAGGCTGAAAAAAAAAAAAAAAAAATCGAGGACATAAATGAGAGAATGAGTATACACCAGAGACTTTTATTGCATTTAAAATGTAGTACAAAAAAAAAAACCCTGTATCCCAATGTAATTACCGTCTTTAAAATTTCTCGATTGCCATTGTTCCTCGTATTTGGTTGGTTAAATGCCAGCCCCCCGTCAAACAAGTAATGTTCAAGTTTCTTCGAATCTCCCTAGTTTGATAAACTTCTAAGAGCTTCAAAACTGTATTCTAAGCTCTGTGCACCATTCACTTCTAGGATACAGAACAACGTGCATTTACCCTTTGTTCGAACCTCATCTTTTAAATCCATTTTCACACACATATTTCTCTCAATAAAATAATTCTGCACATAAATTTAAATTTTTTTCCTACTCTTTATTTACACATTCTCCAAAAAATTACAATTAATCTCGTCTAATTTTATTTAATCTGTCACACGAAAACATACACTTCGCATAAGGTTCTAATGTCCAACAAATTTGTGCATCATATGCGTACTTTCTGGTTTCTTTGTTATCTCGATAGATGCTGACAATTCAATTCAAAATCAGAGAAACATAAGAGGCTCTGAGAAATTATTGGATAATTGATTTCAGAGGGGAAGAGGACTTTAACCAAGACATAAGAAATTATGACAAATGTATATATCATGTTCCATTGATGGATCGATTCTTCAACAAGATGAACTAATGCTCAAGGCACTGATGAGTGTAAGTAAAAGTAAAAAAGGAAATCAATTGGACCGATTTCTCTTCTAAAGAAATGACTACTCGTAGTACTTGTTAGCAGCTAATTCCTGCTCTTCTGATAGCTCTTGGAGCTTTATCAATTGGTTTTAGAATCGATCACCCTCTTTGCAAATGAGGGTAAACAGAAAGCTGCAGAATGTATCTGAAAGTAAAACCAAGAATAAAAGTTACCCCAAGTAAATCACAGGAAGAATGTGTAGCTTTACAAGGAGACATGGTGTACCTCGGAGTTGTAGAATCTTAAGGGTCCTTTTGTGTTGACATGGCTATATTCAGCATCTATTGGGTTGATGGGATGCTTAAAATCGACTGCGGGTCCCTCAGTGGAACAGAGCATAAATCCAATAACACCACTGCAGGAAGATACATAAAGTACATCAATGGTGGATTCTACATAATTTACATCGCCCATGTTTGGTTTGAATTAAAATTTCAAGTCAAAGTCAATAATTAATTTTAATCACACATTTTATGGGGCCCACAACTTTTCAATCATACATTTCATCAACTTTTATTAAAATCTACTAAAAATCTGATTTTAACCTGTACCAAACGGGGGCATAGTCTCTCTCTATATCGGCATAATGGATTTAGAAACAGTAAAATCAGATCAACCAACGGAAAGCATTGAGTTAATTGCTGGGGGGAAGGGAAAGAAAAAGACCCTCAAAAGAACAAGAAAGAGCGGGAAAAAAAAAAAAGAATACCTTGGGTAAGTAGGAACTGAGGTCCAAGCATAGTTCACGGAACCCTTGAAAATCTGGCGGCAATTAGTTACAATATCTTCAATGATGTGCATGTGAAGCCATATGCTTTCAGCCTGGGTGCATACAACCCCTCCTGGACGAAGAGCTTTCGCTACAGACTGAAAGAAAGGTTTTTCAAACAACTCCTGTGCAGGACCTGAGTGATGCAAACACAATTTAGAACACTTGAAATGGATCTTTCCAAAGTAGTTTATAGGTATTGAGGACGTTACCTATTGGGTCAGAAGAATCCACTATAACTGCATCGTAAGTTCCTTCAGGAACAGCCTTCAAAAATGCAACTCCTGAAAGTTTGAAGAAATCGAGGTAAAATTTTCAAGTCAAAGAGAAGGCACCAAAGACAACAAGAAGTGAAAAAGAGGGGGCATTGCTGACTGTACCATCGCCAATATGAAGTGTTACACGGGGATCGTCGTATCCAACAGCTACCTTAGGAAAAAATTGTTTCGAAATCTGAAATGGAAAAATAGATTAGAAATGTTTACAGTATCTATCTATTCTTAAAAATCCTAAAATTTAAATCAGAAGAATCCTTAACTAAAGAAGTTTAGGGTTATAAAAGCTCAACTAGACGTTATTTAGCAGAACAAAAACATTCACATTCTCTACATAAGTAACATACAAGCAAAAGAATGGAAAGAAAAGGAATGTGAGAAGGATAAGATACAAACACAGAATGAAAGGATAAAATTAAGTATTACTCACATCCACGACCATTTTATCAATCTCACAGATATCTATCTTCTCAACAGAAGAATGGCGAGACACTTCACGCAAGACACCACCATCTCCTCCACCAATTACTAGAACCTGTAGAGAGAAAGGAAGATTGAAACATTGACTCGATGAAAATAAGAGGCATTAGTTCTAAGTTTTAAAATAAGTAATTTTCTTTTATTGTTCAAAATTGAAAATAAGTAACATATTTTTATTTATTTTTTTACTTAAAAATAACAAACAAAGTAACTTTTTCAAACATGTTTGGACAGAAAATGTTACTTGAAAGTAACTTTACTTAGAAGCAGCTTAGCCAAACATCCTGTAAAGGGGTAATGCAGAGACCGTTCTTAGCCAAAATACTGTAAAAGGGTCACACAGAGACTGTTCCTGAAAGGTCTACTCAGATGCCAAGCAACTTGGGGGGGTGGGGACTAAATTACATGGTGCGCACAATCCACACATTGCTATACAAATTTCTTCATATAAGACCAGCATTAACAAAATCAGAAATCAGTCTACCAATTTACGATGATTAGGAAAAAAAGGTGGTGTGTAGCTGGGGTAAGAATCAAACAAGTCATCAGAGTGTAAATACCTTCTTTGGGTTTGGAATTGAGCAAAGTGGGAGATGAGTAATCATTTCCTGATACGCGCATTCATCCCTCTCAGTGAGTTGAATTACACCATCCAAGACAAGAACCTTCCCATAAGTTGATGACTGCATCCAGAATCAACCCAAATTTATGCATTCAGATGTACTAAAAAACTTTTCAATTTTATTGTTCAGCAAAATATAACTATACGGCATTCATTATTTAAAGAGTTTCAAATACCTGAAACACTATGATATTCTGATAATCTGATCTCCCCTGAAATAATATCTTCTCTACCTTCAATGAGTGTGCTTCTCCTGCATGATTCTCACCAAGAAACTCATTTAGAGTCATAATTAATGAAGACAAAATGATTTTTGAAACAACTAATATCAAGGATACTAATCAAAATCATTATTTTTAAAATGGTAAAACTTCTCATGTCGCAAGTGTGTACGTTGAATATTGTTTCCATGTCGAGTGGGGTAAGAGGAATGGAATATATTGTCGATACTTCCATTGCTTAAAGAGGTAAACAGTATAATCCTTAGCCACATGAATCACAAAACATTGAATTCTTAAGTCAATGAGAGTTTCATTGAAAACATAAGTCAAAATATTTGTCAGCCTAACACTAGGAAATTTATGGTCACCAATTCAACGAAATGTACGTTTCTGTAGAAAAGTGATATCTTTAAGCATATCATGTGCCAAGAAGTAAAATAATAACTTATTTACTACGAGAATTTCTTCGGCATTGTAGAAGGGAACTCTTAATTGAAGTCCAAAAAATGCAAGTATGGAGAATAGACCTATACAGCTATACTCCTACTCTTCATGACATTACAGTATTGATGTATTAATCAAGTTTACCAAAATAACATGACGAGTAATTCTAAATTTCTAATATATGTTAAAGCACCTTTATGACAACTTTCCTTTTCAAACCCCACCCAATAATCAGGAAATAAGACAGTAGAAATGTAATTTCTCAAGACAAAAGTCCTGCTCAAGATTGTACATAGCCAGAAGTTTGATAAGTCTAAAAATGCCATACATAAATGTTCAAAATAATTCCTTGGCTGCAATATACATCTATGTACAGTAATGCAATGGGATTAACTGCTTGCAGTATCCAAGAAAAATAATGCCTGGCAAATACAACTTTGTAAAAGATAAGAGGAAAATGAAGACATCGAACAATTGGAAGAAAAATACATGAACCCCATACTACGATATTCAAACAGAGC